>ML777874.1:710489-776366 GCA_009831015.1 Picea engelmannii
GGGAAAAAGTTCCAAGAACAAATTTTGTTTCAAGTTCACCTCTTCAAGAAGGCTATAAAGGTGAAAGTTCAAGAACTTTTGTTGAAAGTTCAATCCCTCCAGCATGCAAGGCTTGTGTTCAAGATGAATGCAAATGTGTGAAACAAAAGAGTTGTGACAGTGATGAGGACAAGAACACTATTGTTGGTCTTCAAATGAGATCTTGTAACTCTTCAGATTCACCTCCTCAAAGAGGCAATAAAGGTGAATGTTCAAGGTATAATTCTGCTTATCATTCAGTTGCTTTTGATTATGTTAAGCATGATAAATTTGTATGTAAAAATGGAAGAAAGAATTCATGTACATATTGTGGTTTAAATAACCATCATGTTTCAAAATGTTGGAAAAGATTGGCCACTTTCAGGAAACTTTACAAGCAAAGACAACGTGGAAAGAGGATGCAAAAGATTTGCACTCATTGTCAGAAGAGGGGTCATCTCCTTGACCAATGTTGGATATTCCATCCAACTATTCATCCACAGCAAAAGAAGCAGTTGGATAAAGAGATTGACAAGAATGGAAGAGGAGATTCCATCATCGATGTGAGTCAAGATGATTCACAAGAGGACAATTTTCAGCAGAAAAAGTCACCATTGAGTTGGCTTGGTAAGAAATGGTTGGATTTCTTGAGCAAGTAAGGCTTGCATTTTTTGTTGTAGATGCATATTTCAGCCTTATGTATGGATTTATGTTGAGAGTATGACAAGTTGCAACAATTTATCATAACTTGTATGATGCAAGTTTGCATGTGAATGCAATTCGTTTGAAGGCATTTTTGTTGTTGCACAACTTCGCTAGGAGGATGTAAAAGTGGGGTATGATGTTCATTTGTTACAACCATATATCTTTTTCATATTCAGATTTTATGTACCCACATGTTACGGGGTTTATGTACTTATGTTTGTACTGGAAGGAGAGTTGAAGAGTCATGCACATGCATTTGTTTTTGTATGTGTAAGCAGTGAACCTGGTGATAGTTCATCATGAATGACTCATGATTGTAACATGATTGTGTATCATGTTTGTTGACTTGTCATTGGGAAGGTTGATATGTTTCAAATGAGTCTCGACTAGTGTTGATGATTTTCTGACAACTATGTTGTGTTGATCATGTTTTTCGACTTGTGTTTAGTCGATGGTGTTTGTTGGGTTGTAAGTTGATTTTGAGTATATCGAGATACAAGAAAACACCATGTGTTTTGATGAAGTACAAGATGCGACAGTTTTCTTGAAGAGCAAAAGACTTTGTTGGCATCATTTTCACTCTTGTATAAATTTGTTTTCAAGATTGATGGTTTTCTTGGCTTGTGACAAGATGTCGCAGGAAAGTTTTTGCAGCCATTGGAGAGTGGATTGTGTTGATGCCAAAGAGTTCACAAAAGGGACTTGATTCTCAGTGGAAAGGTTGGCAGTCTTCCAAGGACAAAGGGAACAGTGGGTCAGTAGCAGCCAGAGAATAGTGGTTGAGGGACATAGCCAGTTGCAGTGCAAGGCATGTCAAAGTATCCAGGTGATTGTCAAAAAGACTTTTTCAAGTAGAATCGGTTGATAGAACTTGAAAGCAAAAGAGTATTGAAGCTCAGATAGATAATCATAAGATTTTGTGGGTCCAAAAGCCTTTCAGTGAGAAGGTGTGATCAAAATCTAGACTAGGGGTCAAATTTCAGCTCAAAAATCAAAGTTCTCGGAATTGCCTCAAAATGAATGGGTGTGTATCCCTCGTCGTCATGAACCCAACACAACTCGTTTGGGTTCAAACATATGTCAGATGAGAGAGATATGGCGATCTATTCGAATCGCCAAATAGGTAAAAAAATTGTGCTGACTGTACAGTCCATACAGGCTGACGTGGCAGAGGTCGTACGCTGACGTGGAAGAGGCCATACATCCGTACACTGAAGTGGCATATGATGATGTGGTAGTTTCAGATTGGTAGCCGAGGGTGAATGACATTGTGACACATGGCATTTATTGGACAAATAGTGTGGTGCCACATGGCCCAGTCATGGGTTGCCACATGGCACCATTGTAATTAGTTGTTGGTTAAAACATTATTGAGTCTGTGGGGACTCGAACCCCAGACCTCCCCACTGTGCAAAGCTTTGGCAAAGGCCGCCCAACCGGCGCACCACATTGTATTTCATATTATATATATGGTTGAAAATTTATATAAGTTTGAATTATATGCATGTCGGCGGGGGTTCGGGCCGGGGCTTAGCCCCAACCCATGGTTGTATTGTTACCATATGACCATTTATATACGTGAAAATATGCGCATGGTTCCAATGGTTTTTAAATCCCCGGTTGCACACTCCATTACATATGACCACAGTTAAACAATTGCGCGCGGAGTTTGGTAAATTAAATGGATAGCCCGCAGTTGTATTATATATTACATATGACCTTGCCACGGAGCACGTGGGGAGTTGGGTTGGTTTCAACGGTTGTACCAAATGACCCGCCAGTTGTCACTTGTCTATTTGATTTGGACTTATCCCTTTTGCGCATGGTCACATGGACCATATGCCCAATGGCCTTGGCAGTTAGGGGCTGGGCGCGCCCTAACCGTCCTATAGTTTGTATAGTTATGCAGTTGTACTCGGTGCTAGGTTTTAGCACATGTTTTTGAGCGTGTTCTTGGTTGAACATACATAGGTGCATTTTGGGGAACCAGAGACAGTAAGCTTGAAGGAAGAGAATGGCAGGAGGCTTATTTTCTTCATTTTTTGGCCGAATGAGGTGCCATAAAAGCCCATCTAGGGGTTTTTGGACGTTATGAATCCATTGGCACTATTTTCACAGCCATTTGAAGACTTATTTTGTAGGTTTTTAACCATTGAAGTTTCAGGAAGCTCTAGGGAGCTTGAAGCCCTCATTGTTTGAGGTCATGCTCAGATGAGCCTATGTTTGTTTTTTGTGATTGAATAATCATTTTTGGCTAATTATTATGCTATGAACACTTTGGGATAGGTTTCAGATCCATTTGAATACTTTTACAGATGTTTTTTCCAAAGATAAGCTCAGGGAAGCTTAAGGCCACATGTAGAAGAGCTCATGCTCGGATGAGCCATGATCCATTTTCAGAGTTCTATTAGTCATTTTTGGGGTTTTTATGTATTCTGAACCCAATGGTACAGTCAGAATTTTCATTGGATTTTAGTAGTAGCTTGTAAAATAATCTTTGACAAATTAATCCTAGAGAGCCAAGTCCATTGATGGAGGCTCAAGGAGATGTAGCCCGGAGAGGGGTGAACTCCTTTATCATCTTGTTATTGTTGTGAGTGTTTGCTGTTTATTATTTTATGCAAGTTATTATTTGTTGTTGTATTTATGAAAACAACATATTTAATCTTGCAAAGACCTCACACATAAACATTTAAAAGAAGCATGAACTTAACACATAATTTATCTTGCATATTTTAACACATGGAGCAAGGTCCTGTAAAGTTTATTTTAATGAAGTAGAGGGTGCTTGCATAGCATAAAAAGTTAGCCCACTATTTTCAAATCACAATGTGGGCTGTGAACCTAGGCATTGTGCCTCCAAGGACACACTAAGTGAGCCGGACTTAGCTAGCGTTTGCAAGTGTGTATAAGGACGACAACATCAGTAAGTGACCTTCTTTGTGATGTAGTCCATCTGGGTTCATGATCTACTCTTTTGTAGTTTCCTTCATACTGATTGAAGCTTTTTTGATTCATGAAGGTAGGAGGTCTTCTTGGATATTCATCTCTTTTGTAATCATTCATTCTTTCTAGTACTATCCTGGTCCACTTCTCATCAACTGTCTGTGTAGCTCTTTTTTCAACCTTATTGTTGGTATTTGCATATTCGTTGTATGAAGTTTCACCCATGCATCCAAGATGTGTTAATTATTTTGACACTTGAGAGTTTCTTAAGGTCTTACTCAATGAGACAACTTCTTGTTCAAGTTTCTCACAATCTTCTTCTTTATTCATCATTTGGACCTTCTTTACTTCTGCTATTCTCCTTGCTTCTTCGAGTAGAGTTTTCAAGGAAATGGTTTCTTCTCTTAGTTTATGAAAGTCTTCTAATTGTTTCTTTAAGCTTACAATTGTATTTTCATAACTACCCAATTCACTTCTTAGTTTTCTATGCGTATCTTTGAGCTTGCTATTTTCAATCTCAACATGCTTCAATTTTTTAAGATTCTCATCTTCTTGTTGAATCATTTCTACTTCATGATTTTCTTCTTCTTCATTGTAATATCTTTCAATACTTGGATGATGAAATTCAAATTCAAAATGTCCTACTCCTTCACAATCAAAGCAGAAGAACTAACCTTTATTTGCTTCATTGAAATCTGAGATGTTGAAATTTGCTTCAACTTCTTTTTCTTCTTCTTCCTCTTCCCTTGCATAAAGGTCTTATAGTTTGTCCTAAATATCTTTTGCTGATGCTCATGATCCCACCTTGGATTTCACTAAATCTGTCAATCCATCTAGGATGGTATCTATTGCCAATTTGTTATTCCTTTTTGCTTCCTTCTAAGCTACAGTCTTTGGTTTCTTTAAAGGATTGTATCTTGAAGCAACTGAGAACCAAACATCTTCCCCAAGAGCTTTCAAATAATTCTCCATTCTATTACTCCAATATTCAAAATTGCTTCCATCAAATGGTGGAATCCCATTTGGAATGGTTTTTTCCATTTCTGCTTAGGATCTTCCTTCCAGTGGTTAAACTGTACTGAAAGTAACTTGCTCTGAAACCAATTGTTGATAGTGAGATGGGGGTTAATCAATATCAAGTACAATTTAAAACCTTTTTCAACTTATACTTAAACCATTCAATTATATCCAATGAGCAATGAATAATAGTATAAGAGTTACACAAATACACCACAGTACACCATGCACAATATATGAGAAATAATCAATAGTTATTGTTCAAGGGAAGTAATGACTTCCAAAGGTAGCTACAACTTCCAAATGTAAAGGGAGGGATAAACCTCCAAGTGGAAGATATAATCCTCCAATATCAAGAGAGGGTTTAACTCTCCATTCTTTCCCCTTCCTTCCATGGAAGAATATATTAGAGATAATAAAACTTTACATTAAATCATCACCATCAACCAACCATCACCTAGAGCCTGATAATGCTTCCTGAGACTTCTTCAACTTCTGTAATTATTCAATTATTGGAATAATCTAACCCTGTAGATAAGATTACACAATGTATTCTCTAAAGATCCTCCAAGTTTCACTCCTTGAATCCTCCCCAAAAGAAAGTTATCGAAACAATGGTAGACCTTATTCAATTCTGGTTTATTCAGGAGACCGAACTTGTACAGAATTCCCCATGCTCAATATTTAACATCAGATTCTGAAACTCTCACAAAAGAAACTAAAATCTGTACTCTTTCCAATGAAATTGGTCCCACATCATTTGGATTCTCTATGAAGAAGTTATGATTGTTTTACCCGGAACACATGTTTATTGACTAGCTTCAGGACTCGTCAAAAACCCTATTTTCCACAGAGTGTATCTCCATAATTATAAAGAATCAAGAGATGAAACTTTTACCACAGGTACCTTGACATGTATTCTCAATACCATTGCAATTTCAGCATCTGAATCATTTTACAAAACAATTTATAGAAAAAATGGTAAGATGACCTGAAAATAACATACCTTAGAACACATCACCAAAAGACTTCATCCTCCGTTGAAATTTGACCTTCTTTACTTATGATTTCTTCTGAAATTCGACTTGTATTTAAAATGAATGTATAATGATATTTATTTATACCATTTATGTCACTTCCTTTTAACATTAGGGCCGACCTGACACTTTCTTATTTTGTAATTCTTTTCTTTAATTATCTTCAGGGCCTACATGTACTTCCTTCTTCAATTCACTTTGTCATCTTCAAAAATTCATTTCTCCTCAACCATGAGGATCCATGTGATGTGACACATACCACTAGAAACAACATGATGTATACTATCTATCCATGGGTTTTTTATCTGCATGTGCATTTTCCTTCATGTCCAAATGCCTTCATCAATATTGCGGTCCAAAACCAATGACTAGGGTTGACATCAATGACAACAACCAATCTTCCAACAATCTCCCCCTTTGTCATTGATGGAAACACTCATGCTCCCCCTATAATCATGATCCCAATTTATCTCCCCCTTTGACATCAACGGTAAAGGGTAGGGCTTTTGCCCCTGAGTTTAATGGAAAAATGTAACTCTCTTCTTTGGGGCTGCTCCCCCTAAACATGTGGCACTCAATAATACTTCATCCTTATTTTTGGTATTTGAGACTTTTTCTTCCTTAGAATCCTTTTGTATGGCTTCTGTCTTCTCTCTCTTCTTCATTTCTAGGATGTATATGTTGTCCGATTTTCTTGTTGCAGTCGCAACTAATCTTCCTGAGTTATTTTCTCTGATTTTACATTTTTTGGAGTCAAACGTAAGAGTGCATGCTTGATCACACATTTTACTAACACTGAGTAGATTATGATTCAAGTCTTCAAGCAATAAAACATTTTTTGCTTTTACAGTCTTTCTTCCAAGCTCTACTACACCTTCTCCAAGTATTTTGGCAGATGAGTCATCTCCAAATGCAACATTGCCACCCTTTCTCTTCAAGCTGATGAATTTGTCTTGATCCCCAATCATGTGTGAAGAACATCCACTGTCTATGTACCATTCATTTTCTTCTTTACATTCTTCAGCGGTTAATTCTATTCGACAATCTTCATCATTTGGAATATCTTTCCTTCTCCATAATGTGGTTGGCATAGGGACATCTTCATTCATATATCTGCAATCTCGTGCTTTGTGACCAAGATAATTGCATTTGTAGCATACATTATTTTTGTCCATCAATGGGTAAAATGAATTATAACTTTTGTTGACAAATTCACGATTATTTCCATATCTTTTGTTTACACCATTCATGTTTCTTGTGTATTTGTTCATTTCATTGATTCTGCAATTAACTACCTTATGTCCAAAATATTTGCAAGTATAACAATGACCAAGAAAGAAATTTTGATACCTGGGAGTAAGTGACCTTCTTTGTGATGTAGTCCATCTGGGTTCATGATCTACTCTTCTATAGTTTCCTTCATACTGACTGAATCTTCTTTGATTCTTGAAGGTAGGAGGTCTTCTTGGATATTCATCTCTTTTGTAATCATTCATTATTTCTAGTATCCTGGTCCACTTCTCATCAACTGTCTGTGTAGCTCTTTCTTCAACCTTATTGTTGGTATTTGCATCTTCTTTGTATGAAGTTTCACCCATGCATCCAATATGTGTTAATTCTATTGGCACTTGAGAGTTTCTTAAGCTCTTCCTTGATAAAATATAGACAAGAACAACAATATGGCAGAAAAAGCTCACTAGCCAACACTAATTGTTTTCACTCCAATGTTACATATTTATAGTACAATGGGTGATGCCACCTCATAGAGATATTTGCTCTAGATCCTAAAATCATGCATGATGACTAGGCTAAGAAATCTTAACTAACTCATTAGTCATCACTTGAGGATATATAACTAATATCCTAAATGAATAATACAAATATAGGTGACAATTTAGACTTAGTGATTGGTAAAGGTAAGCTATAGGCTAAAAATCCCCCCCTCAATCACAAGTCCAATCAATAATACCAGCAATAAAGAATAAAGTGGTATCAATTCCAAGTCTTCATACTAAAACTCCTGAGTATAGCCTCAAGAAGAACTGCCTGAAAAAAAACGCCAATCTGGATGCTGAACATGTTTATTTGAAATGAACTGGAAGAGATCTGAGATATGGAAGTGAACAACTGCAATATCTGAACATTCCCTAATTGCTTGACAATTTGATCATTTTGCCAAGTATTTTAGCTAGAAGAATCTAATGTCTTCTGCTAATTGGTGAACATGTAGTATCACCACTCTACTATCAGTGTATCATTGAAAGTTCTCTCTGAATCTATGGTTTGGGATGACCACTGACCAATTGATACCATGTATTTGATGGTTTTTGGATAACCACTAACCAATCTTGACACTTTTAGGTGTCCAACAACATCCCAATGTATAATGTGTATGATTCAATTGCAATTCATTGAACCATAATCCTGTCAAAGCCTGTTATCTCTGGAAAATCTCACAATGTAATCATGTGAGCCAGGATGCATGCAAATTGTTTACTTAATGTAAACTCCAATATGATGAGAGCGAACCAGAGAAGTGAATCGGCTTCTAGTCAGACACATCCCTAAAAAATGTCTAAAAACTCAATCAAATGCCAAGCTGCAATGCAGAAGGATCCTATTGTCCTCTGCTAGGTTGAATGACCATCTATGTGAACCAAACATCCACATCATTGCTCTCAAAATCAAAATCAAGCATCCCAATTATGTATGATTCAACTTAAACTTATTGAACCATAATTCTGCCAAAGTCTGTCATCTACAGACCATAGTTGCCTATTTGGAAAATTTGATGTTTGTTGTTGTCAAAACTTTCTGTTTGACAACCATCTTCAATTTCATCATCAATTTCCCCCTTTTTCAGCTAAAAGGAGAGACCACAAGTGGTTTCATGAACCATCATCACTGGAATTTTGAACTCCCCCCTTTAAGGTGCATGAGAGTTACATCATTGTACTCCCGCCTTCTAGGCTCAGGAGAGTACCGTACTTGTTTCATTTTGAGTACAACACAAAGTGGGCATGCAGAAAAAACCACATGTTATCTCATCCCATGAGGGCCATGCTCGAAAGCTACGTCATAAGGGGACCACTTATGTGAGGTACATAAATGTTATGTGATACAAGATTGGTCTTTACTTGAGATTTTATTCTTCGGTAAGACTTATATAATCGCTTGGTTGTTGATGACCACCACCAAGGATCAATCCACTCATAGTGAATCTTCAATCTTGCAGGTTTCTTCAGTGTTGAACATATGTCTGAAGAATGGTTATGCTTGCCACAATGCTGGAAAGGATGGAGATCAAAACATTGATTCTCCTTGTGACCAACTCGATTACAATGTTGACACTTACCATTCTGATGCTGAACTTGAACAAGTGAAGTTGAAGCTTCTTGAAGGAATCCAACACTTTGGAACTTGATTGGTCTGGAATAATTAGGAATATGAAAGGTAACTTCCTTGTCATATCCAAGTCCTGTTCTATTCTTTTTGTAGATGATTTCTTCCTAATGTCTGATGATGGGCTTGGAAAGAGTATTATGAACCTGTTTCTTTGAAATCCGGAGAAGTGGATTACTGCATGTTGATGCATCATTGAAAGGTTTTCTTCACTGAAATCACAAGAAAACTCTTGAAATGTAGGTTCATGAATAGATTCAACTTCATCTGAATCTGATTCTAAAGTTGTATTACTGTGTTGTTCCTTCACTGACTATTGATCAAAAGCATCATCATAATAGAGAGGGTTGTGCTGAACAAAAAATAGTTCAGAACACTTCACTAGCTGTTTTTTTTTTAGTTCAGTCAATTCATCATTCAGTAGTTGGGATAGAGATTGAAGAAGACTAGCTTTATCTTGTGTCACTTGCAAACAAGTTAGCACTGATTGAAGAGTTATTTTGTTCAAAATCACTTTGTTGTCTTTAATGGTGTTTATTAGAGTGTTTAGTAACTCTAATAATTCGAGACTTCGAGCCATTTCAAAAACACTAAATGAGGTCTCCTTGTGCAGGTAGATCTTGATTACAATTTGACTCGACAGAAGAAGGTTTATTTGCAAATCGCTCACTTGAATCATTGACTTGAAATTCATGCTCACTTAAACTTGCCTTGCTTGAACTTGCTTCCAAGAAGTTGAGGATGTCGGTTACCACTGAAAATGCATCCCAAAGTATTACAATGATTTGAGTTTCAAGTACTCATCCTTGTCAATTACGACTCAAAATGACTCTAGGGTGTCAGGCTTAGCCGAAAATGCACCTTATGAAAAATTCAATTCAACCCAACTTGATTTTAAAAAAGACAAGTAAACTTACAAAAGGACAATTTGCAAGTTACAATAAATCCTAATTCTGAAGTTGAATTAATCTTGAATGTGTTATCAATGCTTTTGAGTCTAGTTCTCCTTTTCTTACGAGCTTGACTTGTTCACTTATTTAGTATTCTTTGTTGATGCTTGATTTGCATTATTTTTGCTTGAATGCATGTTCATAAGTAACATTGTGTTTGGGCTTATGTGTGTTGCAAAAATTGTAAGTTTGTTTATGTCAAAACTAGACAGTAAACAATATAAGCCTCCATGAAAATTTCACCACAACACACTATGCACAATGTACCTAAGATCCCCTTATTCAATTTCGGGTGGATCTAGGACACAAGAGCCAAATAAAATATTATTTTATTAACAAAAATTTGATATATTGCAATATCAAATTTAAATTTAATGAAACATGCCTCAAATGTGCACTAGTGGATAGATCCCAAAACCCACTTATAACATGTGCAACAAAGGAAAAAATAATTGCCTCCTTTATGCCATCCTAAACACATATGGCAACATAAAAATGTCGCTTTACTATTCTAGGCATAGGGAAACCTAAACCCAAAATGTCCCTTGATGGAAACCTTACACAACAATGAGTTTCATAATCAAAAACCCCTTTACATAAAATAATGGCTCAAAGCCACAAATGGTGAGCTTTTTTTTTTAACCAAAATTCACATGCACCAAATCTAATTAAAAAACAAGGCAACTTAAACCCAAAATGCCCCTTGATGGAAACCTTACACAACAATGAGTTTCATAATCAAACACCCCTTTACATAAAATAATGGCTCAAAGCCACAAATGGTGAGATTTTTTTTTTTAACCAAAGTTCACATGCACCAAATCTAATTAAAAAACAAGGGATGTAGAGAACATTATAAAAAGGCACAAAAAACTTAACCAATTCTTTATACCCAAAAGAGGTGCGCTTGGTATATGTCTTTTGCAAATACACTTAGGATTTAAAAAAAAAAATACTCATCAACTCCACCAGTAACTCCTTACTTGCATTCAATGGCGATAAGATAAACATAAAACTCATGTTTTAAAGAATCCACTGAAAACAAAAGTTTCTAGAAGCAAAGCAATGCAATACACAATTCCCTTCAATCTACAAACCCTTGTGTGATGCATTTTGAAATCGTGACATGTGGACCTCATGCAGATCACTCGTAAATAAATTGTTGGTTATATCTGCAACAATTCTTACTCTCCTCCACAATATATCTTTAGGCATCCTCCCTTCGACTGATCGGAATATTGATTCTTGTGCCTTGATCTACTCACAATTCCATTGCTTGGCTTGCACATTGAATAGATCCGAGAAAATTAGATCCACATTCCATTTTTCTCTTGCAGCTGCACCAACATCAATTGATATCTGATTTTGAAAAAACTATTACAGAGGCACACGATCCACCTGAAAGAAACACAAACCAAATCTGCAAGAGACACACCCAAGATCTATGAAATTCTTTGCTTCTATTTGAAGATAGATCAACTACATGAGTGAAAATTTACTTGCGTTATCTCCTTGCCGATAGCCCTCCTCTTGGTCTCACAACCTCATGTTCACCCTAACACAATGATTATCTTCTCAATGGATCTTATCTTTGGGAATGTGCAACCTTCTTTTCACATTGACATTCTGAATGAAACTCATGATCCAATAATCACGCTAGCTCTTTTTCATACAGGGGTTGGATTTTGTAGTAGAAACAACGATATCCTCTTCAATAGAGGTTGAACTGGTGACACGATGCTCTTGCCTATTTTCATATTGATCTTCTGGATCTGATTTGGAGTTACGCTAGATATGAAATGGGACCAGAATGCAGGAAAATCATGGCAATAGATGACCCGTGCAACTGCATGGATGCCAAAATCCGTCGAGATTTGCACCGAAGGCCAGATTTTTGATCTTGTTTTGTTGGCCTAGAAAATATAAAGTTTTAACTCTGGTCGGCTCTACTCTGCTCTTGCAAATCCTGAAAGATTAAAAAAAAATGGTGTAGAAATGGGCCTAGAGAATATAAATGAGTATGTACATGTTCCAATGGTTCCAATGGTTCCAGATCGTACATCCAAACTTGATCCTGAACTTCTAAACCATTCTTCTTCATCTCTCCGCTGCTCCTGCCAACAGGGATTGTGATGGGAGATCTCATCTTCAAAACCTTCCGGCCACAGACAAGTCCCTCGGTTTCATTGATGGTGTTCTCTCCCTCTCTTCAATGCAGTGGTCGCATTTAATGGAGAAACCTTTGAAAGCCCCAAATTTTATACCAGTTTACGCCAGGTCGAGCACATGGCTACGAAAATTACTCTCGATACTCTATCAAGAAGAGGCCTCTCGCAGTCTCTCGCTACAAGAATCCGAGATGAAACTAGAGTGTGCAAGAATCTATTACAGAAGATGGCCCAAAGGGCTGGTTCAACATCACGAAGCTTTGAAAATGAGGGAAGTGATGAACATGAGCAAGATGATATAGCTCTTATTTTAGCAACTAAGCACAAAAAAGAGAAGGGTATGTCTTCTTCTCATAGCAAAGTGCAGATACTTCAATCAAATGCAAGTAAAATTAGAGTCGAAAATATACATCTCCACCAGTTTCATACATACGCTGAATTAATAAACTCTGAACGCCCATGTGATTTTCAGTTGACAGAACATTCAAGTTCACTTTAGCTTCACTAGCTTTTTCGCCTGTTCAAGTTCATAATCTCTTTGGCTAGTTCATTTGCACCCTTAGCACACAACGAATATATGAGGAACAATGAATATCTTTGATAAATAAGCACACAATATACAACTCTCATACACACAGCACAAGCACGCATACTCCAATCTCACGATGGCAATCGATATCTGTTGCAGATAGCAGGGATAATTCAGATGGCAGTTTACTCAGCGATATTTAAGATAGCACCTTGCAGATAGTTGTAAACAAAGCATGCAAAGCAATCAACAACTCCTCTACTTGATGCAGGCGATATTCCTTCACACCAGTTGACTCTCACTGCCAATAGAAAGAACATACAATGCTATTCATAGCACAAATAACAAACCCATGTAACACATAATCTATCCCAACGAACACTCCAACACATGGATCGATACTGCAATAGGGATCTATATTGCAATGATACAAAGAAAAATAAAGATATTTCCATGCAACACTTCCAGTGAACAACAAACAATGGTTGCTTCTCTCACAATGGATGCTGCGATCCATCCCTTGACCAAAAAATCAATCCACACAATCACTCAAAAAAAATCTTCACACATAAAACAGATTATTCATAGCATACCCATTTCTAGGCACTCCTGTGAGGGAGTTATGCCTAGTTTTGTAGCTCTGATACCAATTGATAAAATATAGACAAGAACAACAACATGGTGGAAAAGGCTCACTAGCCAACACTAATTGTATTCACTCCAATGTTATATATTTATAGTACAATGGGTGATGCCACCTCATAGAGAGATTTGCTCTAGATCTTAAAATCATGCATGATGACTAGGCTAGACAATCTTAACTAACTCATTAGTCATCACTTGAGTATATATAACTAATATCCTAAATGAATAATACAAATATAGGTGACAATTTAGACTTAGTGATTGGTAAAGGTAAGCCATAGGCTAACATTCCTCAATGAGACAACTTCTTGTTCAAGTTTCTCACAATCTTCTTCTTTCTTCATCATTTGGACCTTCTTTACTTCCGCTATTCTTGCTTCTTCAAGTAGAGTTTTCAAGGAAATGGTTTCTTCTCTTAGTTTCTGAAATTCTTCTAATTGTTTCTTTAAGCTTACAATTGTCTTTTCATAACTACCCAATTCACTTCTTAGTTTTCTACGTGTGTGTTTGAGCTTGCTATTTTTAATCTCAACATGCTTCAATTTTTTAAGATTCTCATCTTCTTGTTGAATCATTTCTACTTCATGATTTTCTTATTCTTCATTGTCATCTCTTTCAATCCTTGGATGAGGACATTCAAATTGAACATGTCCTACTCCTTCACAATTAAAGCAAAAGAACTGACCTCTATTTGCTTCATTGAAATCTGAGATGTTGAAATTTTCTTCAACTTCTTTTTCTTCTTCTGCTTCTTCCCTTGCATAAAGGTCTTGTATCTTGTCCCAAATCTCTTTTGTTGATCCACATGATCCCACCTTGGATTTCACTGAATCCGTCAATCCATCCAAGATGGTATCTATTGCGAATTTGTTATTCCTTTTTGCTTCCTTCTGAGCTGTAGTCTTTGGTTTCTTTAAAGGATTGTATCCCGAAGAAACTGAGAACCAAACATATTCCCCAAGAGATTTCAAGTAATTTTCCACTATATTACTCCAGTATTCAAAATTTCTTCCATCAAATGGTGGAATCCCATTTGGAATGCTGTCTTCCATTTCTTCTTAGGATCTTCCTTCCAGTGGTTAAACTATACTGAATGTAACCTTCTCTGAAACCAATTGTTGATACGGAGAGGGGGGTGAATCAGTATCAAGTACAATTTAAAACTTTTTTCAACTTATAATTAAACCATTCAATTATATCCAATGAGAAATGAACAATAGTATAGGAGTTACACCAATACACCACAGTACACCATTCACAATATATGAGAAATAATCAATAGTTATTGTTCAAGGGAAGTAATGACTTCCAAAGGTAGCTACAGCTTCCAAATGTAAAGGGAGGGATAAACCTCCCAGTGGAATATATAATCCTCAAATATCAAGAGAGAGTTTAAGTCTCCATCCTTGCCCCTTCTTTCCACCCAAGAATATAATAGAGATAATAAAAGTTTACATTAAATCATCGCCATCAACCAACCATCACATAGAGCCTGCTAATGCTTCTTGAGACTTCTTCAACTTCTATAATTATTCAATTCTTGGAATAGTCTAATCCTATAGATAATATTACATAATTTATTCTCTGAATCTCCTCCAAGTTTCACTCCTTTAATCCTCCCCAAAAGGAAGTTATAGAAAGAATGGTAGACCTTATTCAATTCTGGTTTATTCAGGAGACCGAAATTGTATGACATTCCATGTGCTCAATATTTAACATCGGGTTCTGAAACTATCACACAAGAAACTACAGTTCATACTCTTTCCAATGAAATTTCTCCCATGTCATTTGGATTCTCTATCAAGACGTTATGATGTTTTTACCTGGAACACATGTTTATTGACTAGCTTCAAGATTGGTCAAAAACCCTATCTTCCACAGAGTGTATATCCATAATTATAGAGAATCAAGAGTTGAAATTTTTACCATAGGTACCTTGACATGTATTCTCAATACCATAGCAATTTCACCATCTGAATTGTTCTAGAAAAAAATTTATAGTGAAAATGGTAAGATGACCTGAAAATAACATACCTTAGTACACATCACCAAAAGACTTCATCCTCCCTTGAAATTCAACCTTCTTTACTTCTAATTTCCTCTGAAATTCAACTTGTATTTCAAATGAATGTATAATGATATTTATTTATACCATTTATGTCATTTCTTTTTAACATTAGGGCTGACTTGACACTTTCTTATTTTGTAATTATTTTCTTTAATTATCTTCAGGGCCTACATGTACTTCCTTCTTCAATTCACTTTGTCATCTTCAAAAATTCATTTCTCCTCAACCATGAGGATCCACGTGATGTGCCACATACCACTAGAAACAAAATGATGTATACTATCCATCCATGGGTGTTGTATATTCATGTGCATTTTCCTTCATGTCCAAATACCTTCATCAATCTTGTGGTCCAAAACCAATGACTAGGGTTGACATCGATGAAAACAACCAATCTTCCAACAATAATATCATGTATTCCGTTGCAATGATATTTACTGTTAATTCCATTAATTCTGTATGTTAGTAGTAATTATATGTTTTCTCTGTGTTAAGTCATTTAACTTCATTTAAATGCATACTATATAAGTTTAAGAATGTTTCCGCATAGTAGCATTGCCCGATCATGGGGTTGATGGTCGGGGACTTTACAATATGGTATGAGAGCCATAGTTTCGAACCTTAGATTGTTTTTGAGTGCCAAGGAGTTACTTGGTCATGTTACGAAGCTCAGAAGGAGTAGCGATAGAATAAAAACACAACTAGCGTGGCATTTGACCATAGAGAGAGAGAGATCAACACTTGGGGTGTTGGAGCTGCAGGATCCATTGGGAGAAGGAGAATCCTTCACGACCATCACATCTGGTAGTGTTGCGAGGAAGTTAGCTGTGAATTCCGTAGAGTAACAGAGTGTGTTCTGCGTCGCAGGATTTGTTCTAAAGGAAGGGAAATCCCTTATGACCATTAGATCTGGGGAAGGTGTAGAGGAGTTAAACCGGAATCCCTTCAGACTTCATGACTTCAGTGAAGTCTAATGCCAAAAACAAGAGAAAGATCGAAACCCGAAGCTCCGAAGTGGATCTACACCGTAGATCTGGAGAGGAGAGAACGACTGTTGGATCAAGCCGATTTCGAAAGGCCAAACGCAGTGGTGAAGGGAGAAATCTCCCGAAGAGACGAAGTAGTGAGTCATGATGATGTCACTTGGATGGGCATGGACACATGGGATTTGTGCCATGTGCTAGTTGGTTTCAAACCCGTAGAAGTTTGAAATTCCATATGGAACGTGACATGTGACACCCATTTGATTGGGCCACGAGTCAGTTGCTAGTATTTTTCCATGCAACATTTTTTGTGAGTAGGGTTAGTGGGGACAAGTTTATGTAACGTAGTTAAAGGTTGAAGGACCCACAGTGGCATTGATCAAAATACATAAAGATCAACGACCATCATAAGGCATTGTTGGGACCCAAGTTGAACGAAAGCTAATTCTCCAAGGCGGTCCCGCAATCCAAACTGTGGTTTCACTGAGGGGCTATGCGTCAGCGTCAGGACAATTGCAGGATGAAAGGCGAGTTACTCAAAAACCAACGTTGCATGCCCCCGCAATTGGGAAAAAATTAAGTGATGTAAGGTAATGACATGACCTAGGGTAATGTGGAAGTGTTCAGGGTGTGTGGATGTGAAATCTTCCGAAGTCCCAAAGTCTCGAAACTCAGATTATTGAGGTTCCAGAACGAGTGTCAGTCGTTGGATGTTGGGTAGACGTGGATCATTGATCCACCCCACTACACGAGTCTGGTAACTCAGAACTCTGAGTGATCATTTTTTTTTGCAAGGAAATCTTCCGAAGCCGAATGTCGAAGGCTCGAGTGCGCACTCATTGATCTAGCGCTTGGTCATGACCCATGGTCACGTGGGTTGGGGACGGAGAGAAAGGGGATAGTGCTCGAAAAATTAGCAGAGAAGAACTCCAAAAGTAGAAATCTACGGGGATTCTTGATTGAATGAGAATCGCAAAGAATGAAAACTGAACGTTTTCTTGAATTAGATTTGTTTTTTAATGTTGTGGGATTTTTTAAGGAATGATGGTTTGACAAATTTGGGTTGTCTGAAGATTGTGTTTGTAGAAGTTTAATGAGTTCCAGAACCGAATAGAGTTGCCACTGAGTGCAAATAAATGGAGGAGACACAAAATGCTTCCAGTTTAGAGAACAAAGCTAAAGGGATGGATGTTCATTTGGGAGTTGAAGGATCGAACTCCAATGGGCATGGAGAAGAGATAGATAAGGAAGGGAATATGATGAAAATCATTGAAAAATTGTAGAAAGATGCCCAAACTCACCAAACAGATAACAGAAAGATCAAGAAAGCTCGGGATAAACAAGGCGAATTCAACTTAAATTTGATGAAGAGTTTGGAGAGAATAGAAAAGAAGTTGGACCAGGAGAGAGACTCGAGCAAAACCAGGAGTCACCCGGCTTTTGAGGGAAGAAGACAAAGGAGTGTTGGTAAACACAATCAACACTCCCAAGGTTAGTCCAAGAGGAGGGAACAAAGTAGTTCAAGCCCATATCCTACCAGAAAGCACAGAAGATCTGGAGTGGATGAGCTGAAGGACGAAAAGAACAATATTAAGCCTCCAACGTTTGATGGAGAACATAAGAAGGAGGAAGATGTCGAGACATGGTTGCTTGGCATGAGGAAATATTTCCAACTGTAGAATTATTCCTCTCATGCAGAAGGAATAATTGCAATTTATCAACTGAAGGGAAAGGCATCCATGTGGCGGGATCATCTTGTGCAGGTGAAACACATTAGAGAGAAAGATATCACATGGAGAGAATTCAAGAGGTATTTTGAGAAGAAATACTTGACTAAAAGATATTATGACAGAAAGATGAAAGATTTCTTTGAACACAAACTGGGTAGCATGACCATTGATGAGTACAAACAAAGGTTTCTGGAATTTCTAAAGTATGTCTCGTTCATCGAAGATGAGACTCTCAAGATCTAGAGGTATCTAAGTGGATTTCCATGCCTTCCATTGGTGACAAGATTCAGTATGATGATTCTAAGACTATGGAAGAAATGATAAGGAGGGAAAAATGCTTATATGAGCAACAAAGAGAGAAGCCTACTTTCTAGAAGGCTTGGGAAGACAAGAATAAATTCCAGATGGATCAGAGGAAGAAGGGAGCCAAGCCACCCTTTTTTAGAAACATTCATCAAGGAAAACCATCATTTAGAGAGCCGAGAATGGATAACATGGGGGAACAAAGGCCAAGGCAAAGGCCCATTCAGTGTTGGGTCTGTCAGGGGAGCCACAAGTACAGAGATTGTCCCCACAAAAATGGCAAAGTGAGAGTTGTCCATAATGTTCAGCAAGCTGAAACATTGGAGGACATGGGCAGTAGAATGCCAAGGATATATACATCCCTGGACAACAAGAAAGATGAATATCAGTTTCACATGATTGAAGTGGAAGGTATGATTAACAACTAACCATTTACTATTTTAATTGATTTAGGGGCTAGCCATAGTTATATAGATCCTAGAGTGGTGGAAAGATTTCATTTTTCGAGAATAAAACATGAAAAGTCTTGGTTAGTGCAACTGGCTACATGAACCAAGAGAAAATTCACTGAGTTAGTTAAGTCTTGTCCAGTGGACATGAATGGAATGAGCACAAGGGTTGAATTGAATGTTCTTCCTTTAGGTTCTTATGACTGTCTAATTGGGATGGACTTGTTGGACTAGAACCATGCCATCTTGGACTGTCGTAACAAGGAATTCACTTTCCTAAATGAGGAAGGAAATAGAAGAATAGTCCAAGGAATTCCCAGAGTTGTTTCTATCAGAGAAATCTCAACAATGCAACTGATGAAGTGATATAAGAAAGGATGTCAATTATTTGTAGCCCATGTGGAGGAAGCATCTAAGGATGAGGTCTCAAATATTGGAGATCATGCGGTACTAAAGGAGTTTGAAGATGTATTTCAAGAGGTACCCGAACTACCTCTGAAAAGAGATATTGAATTCTCTATAAACTTGATGTGTGGAGCAGCTCCAGTGTCGAAAGCTCCTTACAGAATGAGTACACTAGAGTTGAAAGAGTTGCAATTGTAGCTTGAAGATCTTCTGAAGAAGGGGTACATACACCCAAGTGTGTCACTGTGGGGTGCATCGGTCTTGTTCGTTAAGAATAAGGACGGGACACTGAGATTGCGTATCGATTTCAGAAAGTTGAACAAAGTAACTTGAAAGAAAAAATATCCCTTGCCGAGGATTGATGACCTCTTTGATCAGTTGTAGGATGAGAAGATATTTTCAAAGATAGACATTAGGTCAGGATATCACCAAGTAAGGATAAAGGATGAAGACATCAACAAGAGCACCTTTAGAAGAAGGTATGGTCATTACGAGTTCATAGTGGTGCCATTTGGGTTGTCAAATGCACCCGTTGTTTTTATGTGCTTGATGAATGGTGTATTTAGGGACTATCTAGACAAGTTTTTCATAGTATTTTTGGATGACATCCTAATGTATTCCAATTCAGAGGAAGAACATGAACAACATTTGAGGATGGTGTTGCAAGTACTAAGAGAGCACCAATTATATTCCAAGTTGAGCAAGTGCTCATTTTATAATAAAAAAATCCATCACTTGGGGCATATTATTTCGAAGGATGGGATAGTTGTAGATCCTAAGAAGATTTAGGCCATTAGAGAATGGTCAAAACCAAAGAACGTGATGGAAGTCAAATCCTTTATAGGTCTATATGGTTATTATAGAAGTTTTATCGCAGGTTTCTCAAGGATAGCTTACCCTATCACTTCCTTGCAAAGGAAGGAGAAGACATTTCAATGGATAGAGGATTGTGAGAGAAGCTTCCAACAATTGAAGAAATTGTTAACCAGTGCTCCAATCCTGAAGATTGTAGATCTGAATGAAGAATTTGTAGTGTGTATCGATGCATGCAAAGAAGGACTAGGAGGAGTCCTCAGTCAGAATGGATTCGTAATATGTTATGAATCTAGAAAGTTGAAAGAGCATGAAAGGAACTATGAAACTCATGATTTTGAGTTGGAAGCCATAGTACATGCTCTAAAGAAGTGGAGGCATTACCTCATGGGAAGGAGGTTCGAACTGAGAACAAACCACAACGGTCTAAAATATTTGTTTGATCAACCAACCTTGAACGCTAGACAGAGTAGTTGGTTGGATTTTCTCTGTGAATATGATTTTGATATCAAGCATATCAAAGGGAAGGAAAACAAAGTGGCTGATGCACTCAGCATAAGAGTGCATGAATTGCATGCTACATCCATTAGCATGTATCGAAATGATATTAAAAACAAAATTTCAGAGGCTGCAAATGCATATTTGCAGTACATGGAGCTGGTAGGAAAGCTACAACAAGTCAAGATGCCACAAGAAGTGGAGAATTATAAGTTGGAAAATGATGAAATACTTATGTACAAGAACATAATTTATGCACCTAATGCCCAGGACTTGGAACTTATGATTTTTCTTGAAATGCATAATGTGCCTTATGCTGGGCACCCTAGATACCAAAAAATTGTTGTAGTAGTCAAGAGACATTACTTTTGGCCAGGTATGAAGAAAGAGAATGTTGAATAAATTGTCAGATGTATGAAGTGCCAGAAGGTTAAATCTGAGCACAAGCACCCAGTAGGGTTGCTGCAACCTTTACCCATTCCTGAGTGGAAGTGGGAGGTAGTGACAATGAATTTCATCATGGGATTGCCCATAACAGGAAAGCAGCATGATTCGATCATGGTGGTGGTGGACAAGCTTATGAAAGCTGCCCATTTTATTCCACTAAAGACTACTCACAATGCAACAGATGTTGTTGATATTTTTATGAGGGAAGTAGCATGATTGCATGGTATTCCCAAGATAATTGTGTCTGACAGAGACCCAAAATTTACCTCAAATTTTTGGAAAGGGTTATTCAATGGGTTCAGAACGAAACTAAACTTTAGTACAGCCTGTCATCTTGAGTTTGATGGGAAGACAGAGAGGGTGAATCGAGTAATAGAAGACATACTAAGGATGTACATGATGCACAAACTATCGAAATGGGAAGACTACCTACACTTGGCAGAATTCGCTTACAATAATGGGTATCAAGCATCATTGAAGATGAGCCCATTTGAAGCACTTGATGGCAGAAAGTGCAATACTCTAGTAAGTTGGGATAATCTAGCTGATAGTGCAGTATTTGGGCCAGAGTTTCTCAAGGAAATGGAAGAGCAAATGCTAAAAATTAAGCAGAATTTGAAAGCTTCCCAAGACAGACAGAAACGTAATGCTGATAAAAACAGAACCCACAAGGAGTTTAAAGTGGGTGATCATGTTTTCTTGAAAGTGAAAGCTAATAGAAGTTCCTTGAAGATGAGAAACTGTGCCAAGTTGGTAGCTAGATTTTGTGGGCCATTTGAAATCCTAGAAAGGATTGGGCCAATTGCATATATGCTTGCATTAACTGCATCCATGAATATACATAATGTGTTTCATGTTTCATTTCTTAAGAAATATATACCTGTTGCTAATCATGTAATTGATTGGAATGTGATTCAGGTGGAGGAAGAAGGTGTATTGCAAGTGCATCATGTGTGCATATTGGACCGAAAAAGTAAACAGCTCCAGAATTGAGCCATAGGGCTTGTATAGGTCCAGTGGACCTAGTACGGTCCTGAGGACGTGACATGTGAGCATGAGGATGCTATGCAGGCAAAATACCCACATCTTTTTGAAGATTTTGAAAATATTGTTGATGCCGTGTGAAAGTTGCACTGACGACAGTGAAAAAATAAGGGGAGGAGATTGTAATATCCCCAACGACGAGCCCTGTTGTAACCATGTTTATGAATTGTAATCATGTTTATGAATTGTAAATCATGTTTAGGAATTGTAAATCATGTTTTGTAGGCTGGTGAGCCAAGTATTGATAAGCTGGTGGGCTTATGTGTTTATTAGTCCAGAGAGCCTAAGTGTTAAAGGTCAAGAGCCTATTTATGTATATGTAATATGCAGAACATTAATAAAGATTAAACATTGTTGCGTGTAGACTGAACACGAAGAAAGAGTGATGGGGGACTAAGCTTCCACAGGGTGGGTAAGGGAAAAGGGGTTGAAAGGTTGGAAAGAGGGGATAAGCTTAGGGGATTAATTCCTTGAGAATAATATTTTATTATTATTCTAAATATGTGTGACAAAACATGTTTTTATCCTAAGTCCTGGTAGAGGAAACACATGCAAATCCAACGTGTGTAAAAGGGAATTCATGTAGCTCTAGGAAGACAAGTGTCGACTTGGGTGCATGCGCTTAAAAGCTAAAGCATTAGCTGAGTTTGGGGTTCATCCTCCATTCTTCCATCGACTATCTAAAACCGTCCATTTGATCTTTGCATGTATTCCCTCATGCATCTCTGAAACCCGAAGCCTGTGATGTTTTCTTGAGGAGTCAACACACCCTTTGTCTGAACGATTGAGACTTTGTTCGACCTCTGCGTGGATTGCTTGTCACACATCCTGAAACCGGTGTTACCTGAACCGTTTTGTGTCTTAGTTACCTGTTGTCATTTTTCTAGACGTCCAGACCCAATTTTCCTGTTGCTCCTATCACCCGTGAGTTAACCAAAAGCTGTTGTCATTGCTTTTATCCTGAACTAGCAGGAATTGAGTTGAAAAATGGTTGAAGAATCAGGTTGTCAGACCTGTGGTAGAAGAGGTAGGTTGTCAGGCCTGTGAGCAGCCCTCTCTAGGTGAGAGAGTTTTTTGGGAAGTGGTTTTCTCCTAGAGAGAGTCCAGCACCAGCTACAAAGCTCTAAGAGTTTCTAATCCAGCCTATTGCTGAGACCCAAAGGGGGGGGTGAAGCACCGATGGACTTTTCTTATAAAGGTGTATACTCCCGGGTGGAACATGCATGTGTGGAATCAGAGTCTGTGAGTAGTGGGCATAAGAAGGCTCCTGGAGAGAATCCTTTCACTTGCTCTGTGCATTTTTCCTGTAACCTCAGCCTAGTATAGGATTCCCTTGCCTTGGGTGGAGCTTTGTCCTAGCTCGGAGGTGACCCATTGCTGAGCGTGATGAGAAGTGTGGCCTAAGGCTGGGAGGTTCGTGGAAGGTCTACACATGGTTGGTGGAGTTACTACAGTTTCAAAGATAATTATATGCATGTGTTTAATTTTGATATAAATGTATATCTGTGATGCTTGCAATAATATCATGTATTCAATTGCAATGATATTTAGTGTTAATTCCATTAATTATGTAGGTTAGCAGTAATTATATGTTTACTCTGTGTTAAGTCATTTAACTTCATTTAAATGCATACTATATAAGTTTGAGAATGTTTTCGCATAGTAGCGTTGCTCGAACGTGGGGTTGATGGACAGGGATGTTACATCCTTGGAGGATTATTAGAGAATACAACCTCCATAAATATCTATCTTAATTGTCATTGAAAAAATTACTTTGCAAAGGTTTCTCCAAGGAGTAAAAGGGCTTACACCATGGTAGATTTACCTTGCTAAGGTTTGTTTTCTCTAAGGAGTAAAAAGGATTACACCCTTAGAGAAGTAATAAACCCTAGCTCATACACAAGAGAATCCATAACCCAATAGATAAGGCACTAGTCTACTTGCATTGGAGATTGAATACTCATGCATTGGTATACGTTATTTTTCAAGATATTCCAATTTTCCAAGTTGGATTCAATTCTACATGCTATAAGATTTCTTGTACTCTAGGGGAATATTGATTGGACAAGTAGTATCATTGTTGTAACAAAATTGATTCTATAGCCAATAGGGTTGCATCAAACTCATCCTCATTTCATTGTTTACTCACTATTCTACCATTGGAATTGACTTGTAATCCTTGGTAATTGTTCTACTAGTTATAAGCTATCATTTGGGTGGTTTAATTGTTTATTTTAGTGGCTAGAATTTGTTGCTGTACCAATTACTTGATACAGACATAAGGATGTTACAAATCGTGTTAATAAAACTAACTAACAACCCTCTAAATACTATTAAAGTCTTTCATTAATCATTGGAAATTCATCTACTTATTGCTACATTTGTTTTCAATATCTTGTACTTGATTTTGATGGTTAAATTTGCAGCTCTTATTATCATTTATTGCTGATATATATATTTCCATATTGCTGCAGTTTGGGACAACAAGATTTGTTTCTTAATCCCTTGTGGTCTTGAGGATCCATTTGCAGTATATTGTCTTGTTCCAGGAAGGCCTAGCATTGTTTTTCAAGTATATCACCTTTGGAAACCAATTACCTTTTCACGAGACTCATTCTTAGGATTCATCCCTACTCTTGACATTGAAATATAGGGGAACCTTTCATATCCTTTCACTTTCCATGTCAATCCTCTTAGGGTCACTTGGGATTCCCCCCTTGTGGTGATTTTATCATCACTAAAGTGAGGGTAGTGTTTATGTAACATAAAAATAGGTAAATACTCCTATAGTTGTCACAACTTTGTTGTTTGGTTTGGGATTTTCCCAAACTACATTTCATGCGATAACACTTCCTATGTAGCCAACTAATATATGTTTAATTAAATTTATATCTATTATTTTTTACTAAACGATGTTACGTGGTAGTGGAGATTGGACATAATCATGAAACACTTGTGAGGGTATTGTGAACTGTATTTTAATTTTTGGTAAAGATCCATCCATGTCATTGCAGTCACCTAGAAGAATACATACATGATCTTAAGTGGTGTTTTACAATGAAAATTATAGTCGAATCTTGAGTACATACTTATGGTGATTAAAATCAAAGGCTTATTGACTTGAGTTCTTTTTGTTATCCAAGCATGACATATAAAGTTGGTAGCATTGTTTATTTTCTCTAAAAAAATTTGTTGATGGGTCCAAATGGCTTGTCAAATAGTTAATGAAGAACGCCCACTAGGAAGTGTAAATATGATCCGATTTATTTTCGGCATCAAATGAGAGCGGAGATATAATAAAGAAATGTATAGAGATATCTCATATATCCAATAATATAACAGTAATGTATCATAGATGCAACCATAAACACAAAGATACAATAATACTCAATTTTCTAATAATGAGAGAAAATGTACAAAGACTGTAAAAATACAGAGTGAAAGACTCGCTAGAATGGTGGCAACTTATCTCTGAGAAGAGACATGTCCGCTACTCGCATTTGCAAGAACATGATTTTACAATGAGGATCCAAAGAAATTTTTATCATAAATAAAATACAAAACCCTAACCCGGGAAGATGAAAATCCAACAGTTTTGTGGACCCCATTTTGGGTAGTTTGGTGTATCAACTTCCCGAGGGCGTAACTTTTGCATATGATCTTTGTTTTGGGCGCACGATAGCTCATTGGAAATGTAACGTTGACAAGATTCATTTTTGGGGATCAATTAGAGCCTTCAGATATCATTGAGAAGATCAGTCCCGAAAAACCTTCATTTAGGCCCTCAAAATGGCCCCGAATGTTAAAAACTAATAGTAAATTTCCAAAATTGTCAGAAAATTGTTTTGAGCTAGTTGGAAGAGGTGGGTGGCCACTGATATTCACCTGGATCAATCCTCCCTGCTTAGTAAGAAATGGTCTCCATTGCATTGATTTCCCTTGGGAGAGGGGAAAGCGATTGAATCTTGTTGCGGTGCTTGCCTTGCTGGAGACGTTGTGTTGTGGAAGGATGTCATGAACTTGTTATTGGCGGGGTTGAATTTGTTCAACCAATCAGGCTACATAATATGTTTGGGTTCAGAAAGAATATTTGCTCTTTTTTGCATTCTTTTCGACTTGCTTCTGTTGGATAGAAGGTTCTTGGGTCGAGGTTGTAGTGGTTGCAGTATCCTTCTATTCACCTTTTGAGCAGATTATGAAAAGCTGAATTTTGTAGTATGATATACTACCTTGCGGCATTGTTTAGCTGGGAAAGTAGTTAGAACTACTTATGGTATCCTGTAGAGATGACCTCCTAGAGTAACAATGACACTACGGGTTCGAGACTCATAGATAGCATGGTGCTTCCACATATATGGCTAGCCCAAGAGAACATCACAAACATCCAGCGGGGAAACATCACATAATACCTCATCCCTGAAGGGTTGGATGTTATATGACAATCGACACTGCTGGCTAACATGAAGATCTTGTTCCTGGTGAATCCACTCGATGGTGTATGGTTGTGGGTGTGGTGTTGTCGACAATCCCAACTGTTTGATGACCTATGTTGAGATGAGGTTCTTCTCGCTTCTTCTATCAACAATAAAATGCAACGAAGTCCACTTCATCCACATCTGTGAATGAAAAAGGTGCTCCCCCTCTTCACGATCTGTGGGTTCTTCTGGTTGAATTGTTGTGGTCGCGACAATAACAGTGGGGTCCGCATCGATGATCTATCTTCTATAAATATTTTCTGAATCAGATTCTAAATGATATTTCGGCTCCTTATCTTTGATCTCATCCACCAATGACTATTTTCAACAAAATTCATCAGTTTTGTGCCAGGGGATTCTATGGAAATCACACCATTTTCTGGTGTCCTTCTTCGTCTTTCCATGACCCTTCTTTTCCCGTGGCTTGGACTAGTTTTTGGGAGACTATTTGTTAGGGTTGTCTTTATCATACTTTGGTTGTTGTGGATTTTCAGACCCGAACTCCCATTTGTTCTCTTGCTTAAATGTATTCTTGATTTTAACAACATATCGATAAGCAACACCGAGTGATGAGATGTCCAGAAAATCCATTTCAGTTTGGATGTATCTATGTAGAGCCCGGTGGTATTTTAGGACCAAATGTCGTTCATAGTATTTGATACCTATCTTGGTTCTCAAGGTATGGAAGTTATTGGTGAAATCCAGAGCTACTTGGCCCCTCTCTTGTTGCAGTTTGGTCCATCTCATGTACTGGTCCTCATAGTTTCCAATAGGATAATATTGCTCCTTTACCGCATCCACAAAAAAATCCCAAGTGCGCTCGACCCCATATATTCTAGACTCCTCTGTGGAACTTTTCTCCCAGTAAGTTTCCCACCAATTTTTTACATGGGGGAGAGCCTTAAGGAGTGCGAATGTGATATTTTCCCTATCGGAGAAATTATGAATAGAGAAATAACCTTCTAGCAGATTTAACCATTTTTCTAAGTCATTCACATCTATTTGTTCTTCAAATATGGGAATATCAAAATTAACTTGTACCTTGAAAGAAGAGGTTCCTCCAAAGTGGATGCTTGTCGAAGACGCACATGTTGTTATCAGTAGGCATTGAAGGATGTGGGAAACATTCTCCATCATTTCGTCCCTTTGTCGCATGAGAGATTGCTCAACCAATAGATTAATAGAATCGTCTGCTCTGTCATTTTTATTTTCTTCCTCCATAGAGGGTTTCTTTGGCATGCAAGAGAGATTGTCTTCAAGAGACACAAGCTCGAGACCCAACTTTCTATACTTGAACCTCTTCGGGGACATGCACTAAAAAGCATTCAAGAGAAGCCTACTTTGATACAACTGATCTGGTTTATTTTCGGCACGAAATGAGAGAGGAGACATAATAAAGAAATGTATAGAGATATCTCGTATATCCAATAATATAACAGAAATGTATCATAGATGAAAACATAAACACAAAGATACAGTAATACACAATTTTCTATTAATGAGCGAAAATGTACAAAGACTGTAAAAATATAGAGTGAAAGACTCGCTAGAATGGTGGCATCTTATCTCTGAGAAGAGATGTGTCTACTACTCATATTCACAAGAAGATTATTTTACAATGAGGCTCCAAAGGCCTTTTTATCATAAAGAAAATCCAAAATACTAACCGCAAAAGATGAAAGGCCAACAGTTTTGTGGACCCAGTTTTGGGTAGTTTGATGTATCAACTTCCCAGGGGTGTAACTTTGGCATACGATCTTTGTTTGGGGCGTAAAATAGCTTGCTGGAAAGGTATCGTTGAGGAGATTCACTTTGGGGGCTCAACCAGAGCCTTTGCATATCATTGAGAAACATGATCCCGAAAAACCTTCATTTAGGCCCTCAAAATGGCCCAGGGAGTTTAAAATTGCTAAAAATAGTAAATTGCCAAAATTGTCAAAAAATTGTTTTGAGCCAGTTGGAAGAGGTGGGTGGCCATAGAAATCCAACTAGATCACAATAAGACCCACTCTATTTTAGAGTATCATTTTCTACCAATATGTGGGCCCTAAATAATTATTATCAATTCTAAATCTAATTTCAAATAAAAACAAAAAAACTATTATGACTACTTCTAACCTATCCTATGTAGGAGAAAATATACATAATGAACATAACACTAAAATGATGTCATTAATTTTAGAAATAGTTTATGTCAACCAACAACATGTTTAAACAATAACATTGCATATTAAATCACAAATAGTTGTAGACCGATCCTGTAACATTACCACTATATTCATGAGTAACCATAAATATTAGATAACTTAGACAGAACATAGAGAAATAGTTTATATGAGGTGTTATCAAATAAATTGTAAAATCCAATTACACATGTAGAATAGTCTCGTATGCAAGTGAACACTATTAATGGTTGCCAAATTTCCTTCTACTCTTTATTCCACAAGATAATAGTATCATCTATGTGAAAATGGGAAAAATTCCTCTCTTACATTCAATGGTATTCCTTTTATAAAATAAGGAAGACCTTTCACATCTTGTAACAACCAACAATTGCATCTTTTCAAATATGCTTATTTTTTCTCATTAAATGACTCGAATTTCCTATACATTTTCTTTAATGAATATACAAGCATTTTAAACAAAATTTAAAAATACTCCAAAGTACCCAATATAACTTTTTAGGCTATTCATGAGTGATATTTATTGAAAATATGATTGACTCTCCTTTGTTGTATCCTCTTATATTCTTCGAATTTTCCTACGAATTTTCGGGGTCAATCTATTGGTGCAATTATATGTTCAATAAATTGCAATAATTTAATATGTCAATTCAGTTTTGTAATCAATAGATTTGATGTACTATATGTATCGATAACAGATAATTATCTATGTCTGTTGAGTATAGTCTATGTAAGAAACTACTTATCAAACTTAAACACTTTGTTTCACACCTTCCAAATTACACTTCACACATACAATTGAAAATTCAAAAAGAAAAACTGATCAACAAATGTATAATTCAGAATTCTTTCTCAGGGGATGGATCTATTCATTGTTGGGTCATGAAAGATAGATATGGGCTATGATTCTATCTCCTGGAACAACCACACAAACAATCATTGACATTCTAGAAACTTAACTAAGCTAAAAAGGAACTACCAAGCAAGGTAATTGTAAGCACATGTATGGTGAGAGATGGAGGTCTTAGCTATACCTATGTATGCAAAGTGTAACCTAATTAATATCTGGAAAGAAATATGAGTATGGTAGGATTCTCCATTGCAGGCTCATGTACAGTGAAATATAGATATCCAAACAGTGCTTAGATATGCATAGTGAAAACAACACTATATCATTTGTCTAAACAAAGTGTTAAAGCACTTAAAGTGAATAATTGTCCTCGCATTCTCACACAAATATGTCAAACCATTACTTAGAGATATCATATACACAACTCTCTCTTATTCAAAATTACCATACATCCATAAGAACTACTACCAAATGCATCACTGAAACATATCACAGAAGGAATTAAATGTTGTAATCAAAATATGAAAGTACTATGTTCACACACACACATGCATAGGAAATCAAAATCATATTCACAATTAATTACAAAGACACTTACAAAGATGTCAAACCATTACTCAGAGATATCATATACACAACTCTCTCTTATTCAAAATTACCATACATCCATAAGACGTACTACTGAATGCATCACTGAAACATATCAGAGAAGGAATTAAATGTTGTAATCAAAATATGAAAGTACTATGTTCACACACACAAACATAGGAAATCAAAATCATATTCACAATTAATTACAAAGAGGCTTACCTTAGTTGGGTCAGTGGGCCCTTGTCATACCAACAAGGTAGATCGTAAGAGAACTTACAGTATAGAAGGTGTAAACACAAACATAGAATCTATAAATAGAAATTATATCATTGCTTCATAAAAATGGAGATACAATTCACAGTCGTTCCAGAAAAAAACTTACATCATGGCTATGATTTACTTTATTTCTCTCTATATCCTATCATCTACGAGGCTCTCTCTCTTAAAAAGAAGTAGTCGTTGCAACCCAAGTCTAAATATAACATCAAATGTTTGTATAATTATTACAATTGGATGATATATTGACTTAAGGAAATGATTTCATCCTCATGACACAAAGTGCATGAGTGATGAAATTTATCGTGTCTTCCAATGAACAAAGAATATTCGAACCAACAAAATTCCTTGAAATCATTGAGAACAATCTTGTTCCAACATCCAAGTCTGGGAATTCCGAACAGGTACTGGATGAGTGTAACAAATGATACTGGACGCAAACAGACATACATGTCAGTACCAGATGAGCGTAACAATCAGTATCGGATGCACACAGGCATACAAGTTGGTACCAGATGAGCGTAACAAATGGGTATCGGACTACCTTAGCAACGAGTATTGGACGACCTCAGCAACGAGTACCGGACGATCCCAAAAATGAGTATTGGATGATCTCAACAACAAGAGCTATTAGCATGAAGTCTGCTTGAACCATCCAAAGTAATTAGAAATTTCTTTGAACATCAAATATTCAGTCCTAATTATTAATAAATCACTAGAAATTATGATTAAATATTAGTTACCTCATGGGTACACAAGAATTTCTTAATGGGCATGTTTGATGAGGAAACTAGGTAGATAGTGCATCAATATTAGGAAAAATTGGTTAGGATATGGGAAAGATAAGGAAATTGGAGGTGACAAAAAGGAGGCTTAACAAAATCCAATGAATAAGATTATTCCATCTTCTTCTTCTCTATTTTAGTTTTCCAATGTGCTCTAATGGTAAAGATTTCATCTTTGGGAGCTCAGGTTATGGCCTTATGAAGTTTTACACTTTATTCCACATCAAATTCACAGTCGTCTTTTCCTTGAATTTTTAAGGATTTTCGATAATTGATATGGCTTGAATTCCTCCTCCAATGTGTTCTACTACTCGACATATTTCCAACAAGATATCATATGAATGATTTGGACTCCTTAGGCTCAATATATGACTTCCTGAAGCTAGCACTCATTAATCGTTGATTTGCTCACAAGGTGATATGGACCATTGATCTTCAACTCTAAAGGAATTATCCCACATGCATTACGGAAGTTGAATTCCAATGGTATATATGATTTTCCCAACACATAGTTAATTTTTATGTGGAACTAGAGGAGGCACGAAACCTTGAACTCGTGGAGAATTTTTTTCTTGTAAATTGGGTAAAATAAGAAATAAAGAAAATAACCTTCTACACTTAAAATAATAATTTAATAAAGTAATAAAATTCAAAATAATCCACAAAAATAAAAGTATAACCTAAAGTCTAAGTTTCGAATGGCCTTGGGGATGTTTGGGTTTTGATAAAAAGTTTTAACTTTGGACCATGGTGCATGTGTAAAAACCTCAAAGGCCTAAGTCCTAAAAAATAATTTAATAATCATAGTAAAAAATGGCTTCATTAAGTTTGGACCATGATGCATGTGTGAAAACCCTAAAGGCCTAAGTTTCAAAAAAATAATATTATAATCATAGTCAAATAATAATAATTAAATAAGATAATAATAATTATGGAGGATGAGAGTTTCAAAAAATAGGGAAATAACGTCCCTAGGTAATTCCTGATGGGGCAATCTCGAATGGTAAGTTTAGAAGAAGTGAATCTGGATGGGTGAAATTTCATAATAATAATAATATAATAAACAAATATAATTTATTGATAAAATAAAATGTAAGTTAAAATAAAATAAAATAAAATATTTCAGTTTGAAAATAAATAATAATATATACACTTATGGTTTTAGAGGAAATGAAAAATTAAAATAAAATCAAAATGAAAAAAATAAATAAATAAAAAAAATAAAAGAACACACCCAAATCGAAAATCAAATGTATCCAATTTTACTAGGGAAAAATAATAAATCATGAAATACACATTAAAGATTTAGGGAAAAATCACATTGACTAAATTCAATCCTTTGTGTAAAGAGTAATTTCTCCAAGTAAAAAGAATTTCCCCATGTAATAGTAATTTCCCCATGTAAAAATGATTTCCAAGGTACAAGTGATTTCATAATGTAATTTTTGGAATAAATGGGAAATTCTAAACCACAAATAGGTTTGAAAAAACCATGGGAAACTCAAAACTATAGGAAGATTTAGGAAATCAATGGGTAGATTTGTAAAACCATGATAAAATTAAAATAAGAATAAATAAATAAATAAAAGGAACAAAATAATAAAAAATAAAAACAAAAATAAAATAAATAAAGCTATACAAATCATATATACAAAATAAGAAAAAATAGGATTTGTTTTGTATGGGTCAAGGTTCCATCATTGTTGAGGGTTTCGCATGGGTCAAGGTTTCACACCTAGGGATGAAAAATGAAACAAGGTATATCATGAAATTTTTTAATAATCGGGTGCTGAGTTAGGTAGGCACGTCATACTAGGATCGACATCGTGTGAATATGGAGGTGACAAATGGAGATCAGGCAGTGGGAAAAGGGACACCATGCCAAATGGCACATTAACATCAAATCAATGCCACAAAGGGTGACCCAAAATGTGAAAATGAGTTTGAATATATTCTGGCACACAGGATCTGTGAATCTAATCAAGGGGAAATCACGAAGGAAAAAAACAATGGATGAATTTCGATCAATTTCGTAATCCAATGGTTGGGAAGAATAAAAATCCATGCAAGTGAATTAATCTGATATCTCAAAGACCCTATTGATATCATCTTATTGTCTCACAAGATAGGTTTGCGGGAAATGTAATCTGATAGGATTTGCGGAAAAGATAACCCAAACTTAACACTTTGATGGAGCCTATTTTCTAAGATAAATCTGATTGTCTCATTGGGTTTAGGTTTTGGGAATTAGGATGCAAAAGGTAGTATGAGGAGAGTGCAAAAGGGTGGATCCAATAACATTGCGGGCTTTGGATCTTGAGGGAAACTATCAGAAAATGGTAAAACACCTCCATGATGGGGAAAATATTAATAAGGTAATTCCAATGGTTAAGGTTCCTAATATGGATGAAGGCTCTAGATGAGGGTCAAGATTCCAACCATGGGTTAAGGTTTCAGCCACATAATACAATACAACAAGATTCATGCCTTGGAATAAGACACATAAAATAATGCAATGGTGATAACACCAAATCCGACTGAGGTTTGGGAAAGAAAAGGATTCATTATTATTACTGAATGTTGGATTCAAATGATAGACAACATATGAATCGAGAGAATTCAGGTCAAGAGGAAGAATATTAAGGGTTTCATGTAGACATTTTTGAGCTGAAGTGATCAAGTAAAGGAAGTGACATTACAACCCTGCTCATGTAACCATATAAAGAATAAAATTTGTTATGCAAGGAGAAAGACACTTGCCAATATATCATAACATTAAATTATTTTCCTTTTCCTTCAACAAACTTATGAATAAGTGTTGGGTTTGTTTGCAAAATGAAGAAATAAAGAGGAGAAGTTTCTCAAAGACAATCATCCATGATCTTGGCCATTGTAGATAAATGTCGTGAAAGGTGCATGTATCGAATCTCAAACTCATTGAAAGTATGAGTGATCTTGTTATTCTACTTATGATTTTGAAACTGTAGAATATGATTAAAATACGAGATCTTGAGAATAAATATGAATATATTAGGCACAAAATAAAATCAAGAGGATAAAAAATGCATATATGTTCTTCATTTAAGTCATCCATTCAAAAATTCCTCAAAAGAAATCTCGGATCAGGGCATAAAATAGAACACAAAAACATGCAGTCATACATGATCATCAAATACTTTAAAATCTACAAAATATCCCAAATATAACTTGTTCATTTCTTCATACAAATATCAACGAAGCATCGTAAGTCAAAAAACATTATGAAGAACATTTGAAAGTATAGTATCAAAAGGATTAACAAAAATCCATCAAAGATAACCATCAATAAACATCCAAACCCCCAACTCTCTCAAGGTAGGTAAGGAATAATCATTAGGCTCATAGTAGTATAGGATTAGGCATTGGAGTTAAAATTTTAATTGGGGGGGCGGGGGGCTTTCCTTTTTCTTATAAAATAAAAATGAAAGGGGGGATGTGTTGGAAATTGTTTTTTCATTAATGCCAAAGGTAGACATGACTGTGACAATTATGGATGTCATTGATATCATAAGTAGGGAGAGACTAACTCTTCTCAATGATAGGGGGAGACTATGACTTTCTATGTGAGATGATGTGTTACGACATATCTACCCTATGTTCATGAAGGAGAGATGATAGAGGAAGAATCTAGACTGCTACATCCAAAGAGGAGATCATGAAAATTCCATACTACAAATCAAACTAGATAGAGGAATTTGAGTATGTCCCTGTGCAACGTTGTGTGAATGAAGGCAAGAGGAATGAAATGAACCTATAAATCATAGGTCCAAGGATTGAACCAAATCCAGTAACATGAATCCATGGACATATAGAGGAAACAAAGAACATCCTTGTGTTGAGTTTCTATGAGATATTGCACTCCATCATAAATAGGTTGTGATAAGTTTACTAGGGTTGCATTCAGGAATGATAAGAAATAGATAATAGACACTAGAAAAAATGACCTTACAAATATAGGTCCGAAGAGAATGCATTGAAGGTAGGATGATAATGAACAATCGATCCAATTGAATTCAGGCTACATAAGCATAAGGAGAAGTCGTGCAATTGGAAGATGGATGAGTTGATTCCATTGCAGGTCTGAGAAGTAATAAAGGACCTACAATTGAAGTCATAGAGTGCATAGAATGCATAGGCAGGTGTGGAAAGTATGAATGAGATCCTGATGGCTCAAAAGAATAAATTTATATATCCTACATTCGTGAAGAAAAAAAAATTCAAGAGTTTATATTGAAAAATAACTTTCATGTAATTTGAGCATGAATCAAAGATCCATGGAACCATGTGTGAGGAGTTAACAGTTTTCGTGAAGAACAGTGGACCTAGAATAGGTTAAATCCTGACTATTGATCATCGAAGATCAATGGATAAGATGAAAGGATTGGGGACTGATGCCCCAGTAGGAGAGTGGCCACACCAATTCCATGTCAATGACCATATCATATTCCACATCAACACCACATGTCCAATAAGATGAGTGTCACATCAGAGGGAGTCCATGTCAATACTACACTAGTCCCATAACAAACAACTTTTCGTATGCGACATGCAGTGCCAAGCGTCAGGACATGTATCGATGCCATTTCATCTAGTACATGAAGAATTCAAACACGTGGAAACCACCTCATCTGCAACATCAACATAATAGAGATTGAAAATAAACTAAGTATCAAGACATTGAAGACTCATAGAGTGTAGTGAGATTTCAAGAAAATGACTAAGTATCAAGAAGGAATTGGCTGGCCATGTTGTTCCTGATATTTGTTCCAAGCTCAAAGAAAATTGTTAGGCATCCAAAATAATGATATTTGATTTCAAAGTGCATTTATACCTTCATCTTAGATTGAAATTTCAATACTCTTATAATTTGAAATGCAGAGGAAATATCTCTTTCCTTGAGATTTTTATCAATAATCAAGAGATGAAAAGAAAAATTATAGTAAAACAAATTGAGAAACAAAGAAAGGTATCTGATTATGATAAATCTTACTTTATTTTCAATAGTAGAAATATGGAATGTGTGTCTAAAATATGAAATAAAATGAGAATAAATATAGACATACAGGCGTGTTCCACTCACAACAAAACATAGGAAAATATATACCCGAATAGATGTCTAATAAGTAAACTACAACAATTGTATTACTAAATTACAATCATTAATTTCTTAAACACCATAGAGTGAAGAAAATGAATAATGATAATGAAAGTAGCAACACATAGAAAATACATTACTCAAATAAATGAGAAGTAGAATCTCTGTATTTATGTAGAAATTTCTATTAAAAAGTCTTTCTTGACAACAGGTGAGAAAAAATCCAGATTCGTATCTCAAATGTATTTATTTATACAATTTATTCTTAACCAAAATTAGTTAAAATTATTTGTTTCTAGATCCTAAAATAGAAGAAAATCATCTAAATATTAGATTAACATCAAACTAAATATTACAAAATAAACTATTTGAACATATGTCATGCTTCTGGAAACATCATCCTTGTTAACTGCTTGAAGATTTATCTTTTATTTATTTGCTCATAGATGCAGCTCCTTTCTTTTGAGCTTTGTATTGGGTGCACATTTTCAATAATTAAAATACGAACTTAGGGGGATCCATATTAACATGCACTGTAGCTTGTTGGGTACTTTGGCACTGTAAACTGTGCTTGACTAGGAAATGGTTTAAAATCTACAAGTTGACTTGATTCATAAGTAGGATGCCATATTTATCATTTTCTATGTTTTTATTCAAATATTCTCTTTTTTCATTTATATTGAGATTCCAAATGATCGAATGAACATAACCAAGGTCAATCTCATCCATTTCTACATCTACAACTAATAGAGTATTTAAACAAGCTTCTTTGTCTTCTCTGGCCAATCTTTTACTCTTTTCAAGATTATTTTCGCAAGTCTTTATTTCCATTTCATTCTTTAACTGTTCAAACTCTGAAAACTAAGAAAATCCTGAAACATTTGAACTTTGATTCCACATCATCAATTGTTGAAACTTGGATCTTGTATTGACTAACTCTTTTTCTTTATCAACAATGATTTGTAATGAATCATTGATGATAATATATTATTTTTCAATAATATCCAAGATTTGACATAAACTATCTTGGGATGAATGTAATCCATTATTAATTTCAAGTTTATGTTTCTTAAAAGAAGAAATATCAACAATTTCATTTTCAAATTTCTTGATTTGGGCTTTTAAATGGAGTATTAATGCTTCTTTTGGGGAAAGAGTATTTTTTAACATTTGTTGATATTGGAGACTTGTTCTTGATTTCTCTTCTAGTTGTTTAATTTTTTGTTCATAACTTTCTTGGACATGAGCTAATTCTGAACTAACTCGTTCTTTAATAATTTCCTTTGTTTGTTTCAAATCATTTTGCAAGTGTTCAATTAAAATAATTTTTAGATCAATCTTCTCTCTTAAGTTGTCTACTGAATAAAAATTTGTTGTTGCAAAAGATCCCAGAGAATATGCTACTTGTTTTTCAAATTCAGGGTCACTCTATCCCTGATCATCAAATATCATTTTCTTCCTTTTTGTGATTACGCCTCCTTTATTTTTAATCTCTCTCTGTATAATAGATTTCCTCTTCTTGTTGAAGAAGAAATATGATGAAGACGTTTCTTCTGGCTTAATAGGTGTCATATATTCAACATTTACTACCTCTGAACCATGTATTTCAAAGCTTTATGCAAGATGAGTTAAGGATGGAATACAAGATGTAAGTGCAGTAGATTTCCCTTGAGTAAAAATATCTTTTAAGGGAGTCTCAGTGTTTGAAGCAACTTGAGGGAAAATGTGTCCATGATCCATGAAGTCTTACCTAATAGATTTCTTTCTTTCTCTGTTATATCTTTTGATGATGCTTCTAGTGTTTTATCCACTTCCTTGGTTTTGACCTGAGGCAAATCATGTTGATTAGGATTAGAATATGGTGGCATATCCGAAACTGGATTACCATTGCAAGTAAAACTTTTCTCTACTTGTAAAATCTTTGGTAGACAACTTCTCCTGTGATTTTGAAAACTAAGAAAATAAGATTTTTCTTTATCAGAGAGAGTTTGGATTCTGGATAGAAATTCATCATATGATTTTGCTCCTTTGAAAATATCATCAAAAGTTGATTCTTCGTGAAAGTATTTTTTCATGCTGAATTGAGCCAAATGATTTTCAACCACTTTATGTGGATCATGCCTTTTGATTGTAATGGAAGACAATGAAATATATTCCAAGGTTGAAGATTCAAGATTAGCATGTCCAAAATATAATAAGGAATATACACCAACCTGTATGGGATAAGTTGGCCATACCCTTTTCTGTGTTGCATTTAATTATTTAGTTATGCCTACAGAAATTGAGTGGTATGCCACTTCCCTGCAAACGAATCTATATGGAAGAAAAATTGGTAAAGCAGGATGAGATGCAAAAAACCCATAAAATATGATATAGGAAAATCTCTCCTCGATATACCAGTTTGCAATTGCACCTAAATTTCCCATAATCTGCTCAGAAATCCTAGGAGGAGGGTTACCATATAGAAATTCGTGAATTGGGATGATAACATTATGGAAAATTTCATAAAAATGGTCTTTTTTATTTTCCTCCCACAACTTAGAATGATAGATATGTATTGGCTTATAAGATTTTGGAGTCCAAATCCAATTCATCAATGGAAAAGAGGTTTTGTAGCATATAGCATCCATACTATATGCTGACATATAAAAGGGGGTTTGTTCACCTTTAGATTTATGACTTGTATAAATCTTTATTTGTTTGACCAAGTTATCAAACAAAAACTTTCCCCAATTAAAATTGGAACCCTTTGCGACTTCATGAATAATATGGAACCAATCCACACTGAAAAGTGCAGGGTTTTTCTTTCCATACAATCTACAGATAATCATAGCTATGCACATAATGTGTGCATCACAAGAATATGTGGAGTATATACCATGACTATCTACTTTGAATTTATTTTGATTTCCCCACTAAGTTTTAATTATATCATGGATGCTTTTTTCATAATATACACATTCTTCTTTCTCAAAATTTCTCGCAAACTTTGCATGGTAGACATATTTGGGAGTATTGTTCAATTTATACATTACTTGGATATCTTAAGGTCGAAAAGAGATGACAATAGTTCTTTGATGGTTGTATATGGTCATGGTTGCTACATCCACATGCTCTAGAGCCCAACGTATAATGTTTGTGTAGGGAAATAATTTTTTCCTTCTTGTTGACGATTAAAATCGCAACGATGAATTATTCCCGCAAAGGATTGCTAAAGTGCTATTATTTAATTGTGATAATAATATAATACTAGTAGGTGGGACTCCCTTGTAGACTAGAGGTGCAAAGATAGACATGTTATGCCCATATGTTGTTGTTGTTATGACGTTTCTTACACAGTCCTGTACAGTTTATGATGCAGTTTGGGTTTCATTTGATGTGATATATGGGTGGTTGATGCATTATGTTGTTGATATTTACTTGCAATACAGGAAGTCCTATGGTCATGAGGATCATTATGTTCACAGGTTCTATGTTATGTTATGTTATAAGCTTGATTGCTAATTCATATATTGATTACTTATCCACATATGATTATGTAAAGGATTATTAAATGAGAGCTAGCTCGAAACAAAAATAAAGGAACTATGTGTTAATCCTAAGGCCATGGTAAAAGACTAAATTTAAAATTCAAATGAATGAATACAAGTGTTGGACCTAGCTATTATACTATGGCTTGGTTAAAGGACTATGTAATTTTTATTAAAAGTTGAACAGAGGAACATATGGTAACGTTGATATATGATGGAGTTATGGAAAGAGGTTAATGTATAGATGTGATATATCTCAGGTGGTGCACTATACAATAGATATGGTATCAGATCTTACAATGGATATTGCATTGAATTTTGGCATTGGTTATGGTTTGATGTTAGTGGTGAATGTTACATTAGTGGGCTTGCTTGTACATGGAATTGAATGGGGCCAGGTGAGGAAGCAACGTGCATTTACTACACATCACTCCAAACCTTCCTATCGCTCGTCACCCTAGCATTGTTGCATTATTACTATGTTGGTTGTGGAAGCTCTGCATTTTAAGGTTTCAGAAGGGGAAGCTCAACTAGCTCGTCATTTAAGCGATTTTATCACAGGTATGGCTCTTTTCCCTCCATCCATGATGTAATCTCTATACTATGAATCAAATGGTGGCTCAGGAATGCATGGATTCTGTGTTTTCTTGAATTTTTTGACTGTGTGTAAATATGGTGTTATGGATTCTCTCTAATGACTATGAAATGTTGGTATTTGTAAGAAGAGTAATGGTTTATTGATTATAAAGTTGTGCATTGGTTATTTTCTCGGTTATTTTGGTTTCTGTGATGGTTATTTGTGAATTAATGGTGACAATGGTGCAATAATATCCATGTTTTATGGTTGAATCTTTTTTAGCCACCAGGTTGTATTTCAGTGGATGTCAACTCGTTGTTGGATTACTGAGAGGGGGGGTGAATAAATTATTGAGCAATCTAATCCTTTTTAACCATATAATGCAAGTTTTATATCAATGTATCATTATCATAAAATATTTGTAGAGTAAAAAAACAATGAACAAATGAACAATCATACACATACATAGTACACGCGTGTTTTTATGTGGAAACCCAAAGTAGGAGAAAACCACATAATTCTTTTTCTTATATGTCTTGAAGAATTACATTCATTGGAAGCACCATCTTCCTTCTTTTTCTAGCTGCAAATGGAAGGAGGCTCCAATGCCTTAGTTTCTCAGGCTACAACCTGAGGGAAGCTCCAACTCCCCAATTCTCTGGCTACAACCAGAAGGAGGCTACAACACCACATGTTCTTTGGATACAACCGGAAGGTGGCTACAACCACATGTCCTTGCCCTATCCAACTGCCCTGACGTATAAATAGAATGATGGAACCACGGTCACACTATCACTATGATATATATTGTTGCAAACCTGCACTAATAAACTTGCACCAAACAACCTGTACCAATAACCTGAACCATGTATCAACCATGCATCAACCTGTACCTCAACCTATAATCAACATGTACCATAAACAAGTGCATTAACCATGTACCAACCTGTACCAAACAACCTGTAATCAAATTGTACAATAAACAATTGCATTAGCCATGCACCAACCTATACCTCAACCTGCAAACCTTCCTTAACTTTAACAACAAGAGACTAGCATTTTCATCAAACCTTACTTTAGTCTCACATGACTAGTTTTGGATTAGTCAACAACCCTAACATGAAATATTCATAACTATGTACCTATAATGAATAAATATCTGAAAAATAGTACACAATGTTCTTCAGTGTGTTTTATGTAATTCCTCCAGGTGTCACTACTTGGAACCTCTCATAAAAAGAGTTATAGAAAAATGGCATACCTTGTTGAATTCTATCTTATTCTAGAGAAAGAACTTGTAAAGCGTGCCCCGCACGGAATATTTGTTGTATGGATCTGAAAATTTTACATAGAATACTATAGACTGTAATATAACCAACACATTTGGGCTTACTGAATTTGGATCTGTTATGAAGAAGTTATGACATTTTTACCAGAAACACCTATTTTAGACTAGTTTCAAGACTAGCCACAAACCCTATACTCAACGGAGTGTAACTCCAAAAATACAATGACCCACAAGCTGAAATTTGTACCACAACTACTTGGATATGTTTTCTCAATGGAATTCCAATTTCACAATATGAGTCATTCTAGAAAAAAAGTTATTGCGAAAATGGTGAGATGACCAGTAAATAACATACCCTAGAATGTATCATCAAAAGAATTTACCCTCCCTTAAATTTTGGCCTTCTTTACTTCACCTTCCCTCTGAAATTCGGCTTAGATATTCTTTGGTTACCTCAGCCACCTGTAGATATTCAATATTCTCAAGTGTGTTTAAAATGAGAGATCCTTGTCTCTTATTTATACTCTCCAAGTAGCTTCCTTAGAAGCATCTTCTATGCCACATTGTCCACATAGCCTCTTTGTCCACATAGTCACCTATGTCCAACTTTGCCCAAATTGCCACTTGTCCATGTATCCAATAGCCACTTGACCAATTACCCCATTTTCCTCATTTTAGGTTTAACCTTCATATAACCACTTTCCATAATTAGAAAATTATTCATTTACTTTATTATTTAAATAATCCTCCTTGTCTTTGTAACTTCACTTTATTATTTAAATAATCGTCTTTGATTTTGTCACTTCACCTTATTATTTAAATAATCCTCTTTGACTTTGTAACTTCACTTTTTTATTTAAATAATCCTCTTTGACTTTGTAACTTCACTTTTTTATTTAAATAATCATCTTTGACTTTGTCACTTCACTCTATTATTTAAAGAATTTCTTCTTTGCAAGCACTTTGACTTCTTTGACCTTTTGGGGTTCAAGCCAATCACATGAGGGTCCTTCAACTTCGCAAGGCCATAACTCTCAAACCGTGAGGAGTTATGTGGCATTCCACATATCACCGGAAATGGCATGACATGTACTGTCCATTTAGAATAGTCTTACCTGGAAATATATCAAAACTCATACCATTATACATCAAACAATCTTGGGTCCATTACCCAAACCTTTGTGCTACCGGAATTCGCTACCAGAATTTCTTCAAGGGTTGACATCAATGACAACCAACCCAATTAATCAACAATATCCCCCTTTGGCATTGATGGAAACACTCTGATGCAATACTCAAATCATATCACTCATGCTCCCCCTAGAACCATGCTTGCATCTCTGTGACCAACGCTCCCCCTGGAACCATGCCTTTGTCCTTTGCATCTGATAAATCTCTCCCCCTTTGTCATCAATGGAAAAGGTATCTTTCCATTTGGGGTTTCTCCCCCTAACTGACTCATCTGATCTCCCAACCTAAACTATCCTCTTTATGGTTCTTCCTTGTGTACATCTAAGACATATAAGATAAGCATTCAAAAGCATTTACTTTGGAGTAGAAATAACTCTGAGTCTCTGGCGAAGATACTCAAAGGATTCCCGTGGAAGAGGTTTTGTAAATATTTCTGCCACTTGTTCTCTTATGCCCACATATTCAACTATGATGTTCTTTTCTACAACCTGTTCCCGTAGAAAGTGATACTTGATAGGAATGTGCTTCGTATTGGAGTGCATCACCGAGTTCTTTGAGATACTGATGTCACTTTTATTATCATAATATATTGGAATGGGCTCATCATACTCCACCTATATATCTGTCAGAGTTTGTTTCATCCATAGAACATGTGTACAACATGATTCTACTGCAATATACTTTGCCTCGATTGTAGATAAATATACTGATGATTGTTTCTTTCTTAGCCATGATACTAAACACTCACCCAAGTAGAACATTTCTCCACTAGTGCTTCGTCGATAATCAATGCAACCTACCCAATCTGCATCTGTGTAAGAAATAAGTGATATATACTTTCCTTTTGGATACCATAATATAAACTCTTCTGTTCCTTTGAGATATCTAAAAATCCTCTTCACTGTTAATACATGTGATTCTTTTGGTGTTTCTTGAAATCATTCCACTTGTCCAACTGCCTACATTACATATGGTCTGGATGTTGTCACATATAGTAGGCTACCAATCATTGACCTATATTTCCTATGATTTGTAGACTTTGAATCATTATATTTTCTCAACTTGCAACTAGTTTGCATGGGAGTGATAACTAGTTTTCAATCTTCCATTCCGAACCTCTTTAGCATTTATATGATATACTTGGTTTGAGAAATAAAATTCCTTGGTTTCTTTGACGTATCTAAAGACCCATAAAGAAGGATAGTTCTCCAAGTAATGACATTTATAATTCATTCTGCATGTCCTTTGCAAATTTCTGGCTTAACCTGTCATCGATACTTCCAAAAATAATATTATCAACATAAAATTCAATTAATAAAATACTATCTTGAGTTACCTTGATGTAGGGGTTGTTGTCTACACTTCCTTTTCTGAACCCTGCCTGTTGTAGATATTTATCAAGTCTAGAGTACCATGCTCTAGGAGCCTATTTTAGACCATACAAGGCCTTGTTTAATTCGCACACATAATCTACATTCTCTGACAAATGAAATCCTTCTGTTTGTTCACTGTAGACTTCTTCTTCAAGTTCCCCATTCAGAAAAGCTGATTTTACGTCCATATGATATACATTAATATTTTTGGAGCATGAATAAGATAAAATCAATCGGATTTCTTCTGTTCTGGAAACTGGGGCAAATGTCTCTTCAAAGTCAATTCCTTCCACCTGTGCATATCCTTTACATACCAATCTAGCTTTGTTCCTTGTAACCTGTCCATCTTCATTCAATTTATTCATGTAAACCCACGGTGCGTCGATCACATTCCTATCCTTTGGTCTTGGAACCAATTCCCAAGTGTTATTTTTCTCTATTTGATCTAATTCTTCATCCATGGCATTATTTCAAAATTCATCATTGATGGCCTCTTCAAAACATGTTGATTCAATCGTAGATGAGAGTGCTAGGTGCATTTGTTCTAGTGAACAGATTATTCTTCTAGTCTCAACTCCTGTTGGTTGTGGAGCCTGATTATCTTCCTGATTCAGAGGTCCTTACTTTCAGCCGTGTTTATACCCCATGAAGTATTTACACCCCAGAAGTATGTACACTCTTCCACGCGGGGGAGTGCAGAGGGGGGGTACCCCCTCTGCAGGGTCCGGGGGGTCTGGGGGCAAGCGGGCCCCCAGCGGGGGTTCGGGGGCGAAGCCCCCGAAGAAAAAATTGCCTTATAAAATTATATTGTAATTTCATTGTAAATCTGGACCATTCATTATAAGGTCGCAGATCTAACGATAGAGATTATGTTAGGGTTTTTGCCCTAGAAGGAAACCCTCTTTTATGAGGGAAATGTATGGTGGCTATGATAGTGGGTGAATATTGCATTCTGAGAGAGGAGACTGTGAGAGAAAAAAGAGGAAGTTACAGCAGGTTTTGCTGTAGGTTGTATCCCTTCATTTGCTGAATAATAATAAAGGAAGGACCTGGCAATTTCTCTGGTGGACGTAGCCCACACTGGGTGAACCACGTAAATCTGTGTCTCTCTTGTATTGTGTGTCTTATGTGTTTTGTTTCTACATTTGTTTTATTTTATTGCTCCGCGGTCCTGTTTTTCTAACAACTCCTGCATCTTTGTTTCCAATAATCTAATCTGAAGGATGATTCTTCTGTACTCGTTTTCTAGGTGTCTTCGGAGGAACTTGTTGAACTTTCTCTTATGTTTCTGTTACATCCTCTTCATCTTACCCTTCTACTTCTTTTTCATCTTTTGCTTATTCTTCGTAAATTTGTTCCATTGATTCATTTTCTTCTTCCTTTAATTATTGTCTACCTGCTTCATCAATTGTTACATTGATGCTTTCCACAACTTTGTTCAATCTCAGGTTGTAACACTTGTATTCTTTCCTTGTACTTTAGTAACCAACAAGTACTCACTTATCCACACGAGAGTCAAAATTTCTCATTCTATCATATTCTCTTTTCATGTAGCATTTTCTTTCAAAAACTCTGAAGTGCTTCACATTTGCTAGTCTTCCTTTCCATAGCTCGTAGGGATTTTTGTCAATGTTGTTTATGAGAATTACTCTATTTTGAATGTGAACTGGTGTATGCACTACCTTTGTCCAAAATATATTTGTCAATTTAGAATCCATTAGCATTGTTCGAGCTATTTCTTGTATTGTCCTATTCTTTTTTTCAACAACTCCATTCTGTTGAGGTGTCCTAGCAATGGAGAATTTCATTTTTATTCCATGCCTACTATAGTAGTCCATAAATTCCTTTGAAATGAACTCTCCTCCATTATCATATCTCAAGCATTTTATTTTTGAATCCATTTCATTTTCAACCATTTCCTTGTGGACCTTGAAGTTTTCAAAAGCTTCTGACTTATTCCTGAGAAAGTAAACTGTGGTCATTCTTGTATAAGCATCAGCTAATAACATAAAGTATTTCTCACCTTTTAAAACCTTTGTTGTAGTTGGTCCAACTAGATCAGTATGCACAATTTATAGTGGTATTGTCATTGAATATTATTTTTATTTAAACCTAGTCTTCGTTTGCTTTCCTTGTTGACAATGCTTGCATAAAGTGTTGGTTGGTTTCGTAATCTGGGGAATTTCTCTAACTGCTTCCCTTTTGCTGACTCTGAAAAGGTTATCAAAATGTATGTGACCCATTCTTCTGTGCCATAACCAGCTTTCATTTTCCTTTCCTAGGCAACACTTTTCCTTTCCAATTTCACTTAATACATATATGTTGCTTGAAGTTCTCACAGATGTTGCAATCAATTTTCCTGAACCTTATTTTCTTATCTCGCACTTTTGTGAATCGAAAGTAACTTTATGACCTTGGTCACACATTTGACTCAAACTTAGAATATTATGTTTCATATATTCTACTAGTAGAACATTTTATGCCTTGGTATTCTTGTTCCCAATTCTGACTGTGCCTTTTCCAATGATTTTAGTTGAATCATCATTTCCAAAGGATACTAATCCATCTTTTTCCTTTCTTAATGTAAGAAACCTATCTCTATCACTTGTCATGTGTTTTGAATAGCCACTATCAACATACCAACCATGTTTCTTCTACTTAGTTTGTACAGCGAGTGTGCATTCTTCATTGCTATATTGATTCTTCTTTCTTATCCATGTCCTTTTCTAAGGTTCTTGTCTGTGATTGTTATTGTTATGTTGTGGTTCTCTAGGAGGGATTTTCATTCTACAATATTTGGCCATGTGTCCAAAGTTATTACATTGGTAGCATTTCACTTCAGTGCTCAAAGATTCAAACATGTTGTAACTTATTCTATGTGTTTCAATATCCCTTCTTGGATAACCCTTTTGTGTATGACTTTCAAAGTTGTTTACGTTCCTGTTGTTAGCTATGAAATTCACAACTTTAAGTCCAAAATTATTACATGCATAGCATAAACCAAAAAACATAGTTTGATACCTAGGAGTTGAATATCTTCTGAAAGGAGGTACTGTTATGAATCCTTCTTCTTCTTGAGGCCTATCTATTTCTGTCGGTCATTGATTCTGAAATCTAAATCTTCTCAGTGGAGGAGTGTCCCTGCAATTTTCTTTGTAGACCTTCCTATCCCATTTGATTGTTTCTGCATATATTTTTGGATATGTTTCTTGTTCTGTTGTTTTGGAGCTTGATCCCTTCTCCGTCTGATTGTATCCAAGTCCAGACTTGTTATGATGAGGTTTTTGACTGTTGATAATGTCATTCAAAACTTTTGAGTTGTTCTACATATTTTTCTTTTGAATATCCTTTCTTAATGTGACAATTTCTGCTTCCAAATTTCCAATGATCCCATCTCTTCCTTTTAGTTGTTCTTTGAGTTCTTCTTCAAATATTTTATCTTATTCAATTTGAACCTTCAAATTTTTGATCATTTGTTCTAGTTCCTGAGTGTCTTCTTTATTGTCTCGTTCTGCTTGTAGTTTCTTGTTTTCTTCTTTTCTCTTCTGATAACTTCTATGGCACACAACAATTTTTCTCGGTAATCAACTTCTGCCTCTTAATATTCTTCTTAGGAGTCTTCTTTATCAGAGTCTTCTACTTCCATGAATATAACTCTTTATGTCTCACTATCACTGACTTCATCTTCATCTGATGATGAGATGTCTTCTTTGGTACATAAGATTTTCTTGAAAATTTTCTTTGTGGTTCTTTTTCCTTTATATGTTTGTTTTATATTTGAGTAACCTTCATCATTTCTATTTTTATTATGAGGACATTTTTTAGAAAAATGACCAATACCATCACAGTTAAAACAAATCAATGGAAGCTTACCTCTATACCTATCGTCGGTTCCCTTGTTCAATCTTCTGTCAAATTTGGCCACTTCTTCATCATCTTCTGATATGTCACTACTACTGCTATGTTCTTTTTGTTTATTATTTCCCTTTTTATTTGACCTTTTGGATGCTTTGAAGGTTGATTCTTTTATATCTAGATTTTCCTATTCAGTTCTCATTTCATATGCTGTGAAGATTCCATGTAGTTCGTCCATACTTATTGAGTTTAGATCTTCTCTTTCTTCTAGTGTTGATATCTTTGGGTCAAATCTCATAGGAAGAGATCTTAGTACCTTTTGAACAATTACAGATTCTTTGATTTCTTCTCCCAATCCAAAGATTTCATTTACTGTTCCATCAACTTGTAAAAATTAAGATGTAATGTTCTCATCTTCCTTCATCTTTAGTTGTTCGAACTAACCTCTGTAAGTTTGAAGATTTGTTGTTTTGACTTTTGAATCTCCTTCATAAATATTTCGAAGTTTTTCCCAAATCTCTTTAGCGGATTTACAATGTGAAACTTTGGTGAATATAGATTCTCCAAGACCATTCAAAAGTGCATTTGTGTCTTTGGAGTTATTCTGGCTGAGTTTCATAGCTTTGTAATTTTTCAGCGGAACTATTGGTGCTGTGTATCCATCTACAATTGATTGCCAAATTTCAAATCCCTGTGCATGTATATATGTCTTCATCCTTATGCTACAAAAGGCATACTTTTTTCCATCAAACTGTGGTATTCCATTTTTATACATGTTGTTTCTCTCCATCATCTACCTTTCAGTGGTTAAACTGATTTCTGAAGGAACCTGCTCTGATACCAATTGATGGATTACTGAGGGGGTGGGGGGGAATAATTATTAGAGAAATCTAATCCTTTTTAACCATATAATGCAAGTGTTATATCAATGTAGCATTATCATCCAATATTTTCATAGTAAATAAACAATGAACAAATGAACAATCATACACATACACAATACACCAATGTTTTTACGTGGAAACCCAAAGTGGGAGAAAACCATAGAATGCTTTTTCTTATATGTCTTGAAGAATTACATTCATTTGAAGAACCAACTTCCTTTGTTTTCCATATGCAATTGGAAGGAGGATCCAACCCCCTAGTTTCTCAAGCTACAACCTGACGGAAGCTCCAACTTCTCAATTCTCTGGCTACAACCAGAAGGAGGCTACAAACCCCGATGTTCTCCGACTACAACCACCTGTCCTTGCCCTGTCCAACCACCCTGACTTATAAGTAGAGTGATGGAACCACTGCCACACTATCACTATGAGATATATTGTTGTAAACCTGTACCAATAAACCTACAACAAACAATCTGTACCAATAACCTGAACCATGTATCAACCATGCATCAACCTGTACCTGTAATCAATCTATACCATAAGACAGTGCTTCGACCATGCACCAACCTATATGTTATAACCTTAAATTGCACCTTACATGCATACCTGGCATTAGGCCATCTTACTTGCTATTTTTTCCAAGCCATTACTGAAAACTCTCATTAAAAAACACTATTTTTGAATATGTACATGCCCTGAACCACTAATGTCTGCATAAACACATGTGTTGCACCACTACATCTCGCATATGTATGCTAGTTGCATGAATATAGCCCACGTATACCCACAAAAATTGCAAAAAATAAAAAGTTGCAAGGGGATACGAGATTTTGGGTAGTTTCCTAACCAATTGACCGCCCATAGCCCATCACCCAACCGAATAACTATCTTTTTGGCATATAAAAGAAGGTTTTGGGGTCTCATTCAAATAAGAAGCATGAAAGCAGTGAAACTCTGCCCATTTCATAACCCCCCCTTGCCCCAAGAATTTGCAGCCACATTGTGAGTTTTGAGCTAGAATTCCCTACTCTATCCTTTTTCCTCCATTACTAGCCTAATCCATTTCCTAGAGAGAGGTGAAGAGGAAAAAGATATGTGGAAGCAGTTGGAGCTTGGTGAAGAGGATCCCGGGACCGGGTTCGAGGAGCAGTTGTCCATCTCATTTTGTAAGTGACTTTGTGAGATTAATATAAAGAAGTATGTTTTCTGTCCCGCCATATGATGTGTTCAATCTTTATGTTTGATTTACATTTTGTTATGACATCTAACCCACTAATTCATTTATAGAATGCATGTTCATAGTTTATTTTTTGTATTTTAACTAATTCGGGTCAGCCATGGGAGGAGACTTGGAGTCGGGAAGCAACCGAATGCAAAGGGATCGACACCGGATGCGGAGTTTAAGGTAAGACTATCAGATCCCTATACTTTATACTTTATGCATGAATGTGGGGTACTGTTGGGATAGTTGTTAAAAGTAGGAGACTTTAGACAGTTAGCTCTACCTGCACTTTAGAACCCTAGTGTAGTCCATAGGGGGGTTTTCCCACTATAGCAGGATTGGCGACCATACTGGGGAACCTCTAGGGTTTTTAGGGGATATTTTTGGGTGCTCTAATTGGTTTGATTCCCTTTTTTGAGTTTCTGTAAGTTTCTAAGTCTTTAAGGGATTCTTGTTTTCCATACCAGTATTCCCCTTCTTGTCAGATTTGACTATTGGTTTTATTTTTGAGAAGTTACAGAGGTATATGTGGCCTGCAGTGGGTCTGCATGTGTACATACGCACCCTACCTTTGGACAACTCATGTACATACGCAAGATACTGAAGTATCAATTGCGTGCATGTGTCAGGAAAATCAGTTTTCAAGAAGAGGCAGTCATCCTATTCCATGATTGAAGACATACTTCTCAGGGGTTTTCTTGATCTAGTCCTGGTCTCTGTTTTTACAATCTTTAGCCTAGGTTTGACATCAGTTAGCTTTTTCTTTATCAAGATTTCTTGTGTTTTCTTGGTTAGGGTTTGAGACAAGTTTGTGAGTCTTTTCTGATTATTTTGTTTGGTATTATCAGTGACTCTCTGGGAGCTGTAGAAGACTAGAAGTCAATTTTTGGTCTCATCTTGTCTTTTCTTTTTCCCTTTTACTTGGTTTGGAAGAAAAGAAAAAGAAGTCATTTCTAGTTTCTTATTTTGAAGCATTAAAATAAAATATATTTTTTTTGTTTTTTTGGTTAAGTAGCTAGGTTGATTATATTACTTGTCAGGAAAAAGAGTGCTTTATTAAGTTCTTTATCTGAATACTTAGAACACTAAGTAGCTCATAGTCGAGAGAAATATTGTTTTGGGTGTTTCTATTAAAAGGATCTTAGAAAAAAAAAAAGTAGTTTGAAAAGTTGGTTAAAGAGTTTAAATTTGCAAATCTTTATTTGTCAAAAAGAAGTGGTTTTTTCTTTCAGTTTCATTTAATTCTCTTCTCATTCGTCTCTTAAAAACATGCCACCAGTTTCACTACTACCTCCTTGACTTAAAAAAACCACTTAAAATTAACGATAAATTAAAATTTATTAGACTTTTTTGTTTGTAGGGTCCATCAACTAGTCTAGGCTAGGTCCTTGATTTAGGTTGGAGAGGAAACTCTTGAAGGCTATAAAACAAACATAGGAGTCTATGCTAGGGAGTGTCAAAAGTACAGTAAACGTGGAATTTATTGGGGACCCCCCTCTAACACAGGGGCTAAACATGAGGTCACGTGCGGAAAGGTAGCAAAGATAACCCCTCCAAATCCGGACCAAGCATACTGGGGAATGCATATAGGGGGCTTATCTTGGGATTCCATTGATTGCAGGGAGCTTCGTGGGTATTGAATCCGTTCGAGGTCCTCATTTTTCTTCCAGAACAGTTTCTTTCAATACCCTTGATAAGTTTCGGGCTTGATACCCTACTCATTGCGGGTCCACCTGATTGTCGAATGTACCTGCTTGGTGACAATTCCCGTGATGGCAACCTAGTTTCCTTTTATTTTAGTGACTTACATAGGTGACTGTGGGGGTATACCATGGTACCTAGGACAGACATTGGGCCATGCTTTGCAGAGTATACTCAGAGGGTGCTTCCGTATTTGAGGTGCACTTGCATCAGTAAGCTACTCTAGTGTTGGCAGGTGTAACTGTTCTTCCAACTAGTTAGTGGCTTGATTGCTTTATCTCATACAAACTTTTCTAGTGTGTGTTGTTTTTTCAACGTTAGTAAAAGCCTTAGTGTGTCATTGATTTTTGCACAGTGGAAGATCACTTGAATCCAAAGGAGCCTATCATTTCTGACCTCAGAGCGGAAGCTCTCAAGCTGTATAACTCCCCCATCTCTGACTTGTCAGCGCCTGTCTTGATACAAGTTGTCCCTCCAATGGTAACTCATCGGGAGCGTCAAATAGCCTTGCAAGTAGTGATGGAAGCAAACGTTGCTACTTCATCTTGGAGTCCTCATACTCCCTCAACGACTTTCACCACAGGGGGTGTTTCGCCTCCTAACTCACCCTCACAGGTCTGGAACACTATGGTCCCCACCACCTCTACCTCGGCCAGTGGTCTAATTCTGTCTATGGCGGCGATCACTACTCCATTCACCCAGAGTGCGACGAGACCTTCGTTTTCATACGGGATGCCCGACTTTAACATGAAATTGGTCCTATCCTACTCCACCCTACAGACCATAGGTTTGGGGGCAAGGAGCTCAAACGCTCCTCTACAAGAGTCCATGGGGGGCACCTCAGCCCCTTATAATGCTTTCCCTTATGGCGGGGGCCATATACCTTTGTCATCTCCCTCGCTCGGTGGTGCTCCTCTGCAACCCCTTCGAGCCCTTCTTTACAGGCATCTGTGCACACGAGGAAGTCATTTTTGGGATCAATGATCTTCAGCACGAGTGCATGGGTCAGTAGATGTTTGAGGGATTGAAATCTTTATTCACATTCTCATGTCCACGTGAATTTATCTCCCTTCTTCTGGAGGGAAGTGATTGGACAACCAATCTTGGAGAATCCTTTTATAAATATCCTATAGTATCCTGCTAAGCCCATAAAGGATCTGATATTTGAAACATCCTTTGGGGTAGGCCATTCCATGATAGACCTGATCTTGTCAGGGTCTATTGCTACTCCTTCTTCAGATATGACATGGCCCAAGTAATGTATTTTCTTCTGGAAAAAGTCGCACTTGCTAAATTTGGCATAGAGCTGATTTTCTCTTAGCACTTGAAGAATAAGTTTAAGATGTTCCTCATGCTCCTCTCTATTCTTGGATTAAACTAATATATCGTCAATAAAAACCAGTACAAATTTTTCTAGGAATTTGCTAAGCACATTGTTCATCAAGCACATAAAAGTGGTAGGGGCATTGGTTAATCCAAATAGTACTACCACAAAATCATAGTGACCATATCTCGTCCTAAAGGCAGTTTTGTGGATGTCTTCACCCTTGATTTGGACTTGATGGTATCCAGATCTCAAGTCAGTATTTGAGAAGATGGACGCACCTCCCAATTGATTGAACAGTTCATCGATCTTGGGTAAGGGGTACCTGTTCTTTATGGTTACCTTGTTGAGTTGTCTATAATCTATGCACAGTCAGAGGGTACCATCTTTCTTCTCTACAAACAGAACTAGTGCTCCCCATGGAGACATGCTAGGCCGGATATAGCCTTTGTGCATCATTTCCTTTAGTTGTAATTTAAGCTCAACTAGCTCAGGTGTGCTCATCTTGTAGGGTGTCCTAGACATTGGCACCACTCCCAGTGCAAGTTCTATTGAGAAGTCAATGTCTCTTCTTGGAGGTAGACCTGGTACCTCTTCCAAAAATACATCTCTATATTCTCTTAGTGTGGGATGGTCTTCGAGGCTTGGTTTGTCATCCTCAAATGATTCCAACACCTGTATCACATAAAGTGGACATCCCTTTCTGCAATACTTTCTCAATTGAAGGGTTGATATTCGTCTCACTGAGACAGGTTTTTGGATCCCTCGAAGGGTTATCCTTATTCCTTCTTCACCTACACATTCTAAGGTTTTATGGTAACAGTCCAATCAGGCTTTATATGTGGCTAGCTAGTCCATACTAATCAACAGTTCATATGATCCTAGGGGTAGTATGTTAAGGGTTTCTTGGGTGGGGAATTCACACATTATGAATTGGCAAGCTGGTATGACCTCCGCTACCTTTCTTTTGGTGCCAGTGGCTAACTGTACCAACAATGGCTTGGCATGTTTATGTGGCTGTAATTTACATTTATCAACAGCCTTAGGAGCTATATAACTCAAATTTGAACCAGGGTCAATTAGAATAGACACTAGATGGTTGGTGATCATACCTTCCATCTCCACCACTGAAGCTTGGTGGTCAAATTTCTTATTATCCAAGGCTGCATAGATTTGTAGCACACTCCTGGCCACATCATTGACGGTTGTAGCTTCTTGAGTGTTGTAAATTCTCTGACTGTTCTGTTGTCTGTGCGGGCAGTCCCTCAGTAGATGTTCTTCTCTACAACCCCAACATTTCAAGGGTTCTCTCTTTGGGTTATCAATGTTTCCTAGGGTAGATCCAGAAGGTTTATTTTCGCTCTAGGAGGGAAAATTCTACTGGTGTACACTTCGGGTTGGGAATCTCATCCTTGAGTCCTTTTTATAGTTTTTAAATCTTGGGGATTTAAACCCCTTTTTCTGGAATCCCAAACTATTCTTCGTCTTCCAGCCTTCGCGAGGTTCTGTCCGATGCCCAAGTTGTTCCTAATAATATCTTGCCTTTCAGATAGTGTCTTCTAGGGTCTTTGGCTTGTCAAACTCAATCATGTTCTGATAGTCCTTAGGTAGTCCACTGATGAATAGTTGCACCTTTGCCTTTTCTGCTTTTATATAGGGTACATACCTCAACAACTCGAGGAATTTTCTAACATATTCCTTTATGGTGAGTTGTCCCAGCTTGAGTTCATAAAATTCTTTAGGCTTTTCGTCGAAATACTTTTCTGACAGATACTTCTTCTTGAAATATTTCTCAAACCGTTCCCAAGATAGGTCCTCTTCATGAATCCCTTTTACATTCTTAAGGTCTTCCCACCAAATGGAGGCTTTTCCATTCAAGTTGAAGGTGGCTACTCGAGCCTTCAAGTTTTTTGAGAAGTCATGGACTCTGAAATAATTCTTTAGTCCAAGAAGCCAGGCCTCTGCTTCCTCCCCCTTCTTTATTTCACCGTCGAAAGAGAGTGGTTTGGCCTTCTTGAATTCTTTGAGATTATGAATTTTGGGATGCTTTCTCTTCTTCCATTTTCTTCGAGAATAGGAACTAGTCCTGCTTCTAGAAGATCCCTCCGAGTCCCCAGTTTCCTTTCTAAAGGACTCGTTCGACTCTTGTCCCTTATCTCTGGGGTGAACCTTTCTCGAGGTGCTCTTCCCAGTGTGGCCACTTAAAATACCATGTTTCCATATCTCAAGTGGACTTTGACTTTTCTTTGTCTGTCGTCGGTCCGCATAACTGGTGTCAGGTCCATGGTGCAATTGTCTTTGTATGTCGGATAAACTCTGCAGCAAGATTGCATTAATTTCTATTTGCTTCTCTTGCTCCTTTATCAACCTCTCGTTGTCAGGCTTGCATATCTGTAGTTCGGCCATGAGGCTCCTCACAGTCTCAGCTAGATCTGGAGGGGTCTCTACCGCTCTCCTTTCATCAGACTCTTCATCTTTGTTGTGGGAGCCATCCCCCACTTCATGGTGCATCACCATTCTATGTGTCTGCAGTTTTCTTGCGGTTGATTGTCCACTTGTTGTGCAAGAAAAACACTTATTGTTAGTCAATATTATATTCATTCACAATCAACGCATAATTCATATTTTTCAAATGCATACAAACAATAAGAATTTTTATTCTTAACTTCGGCTTTTGATAAGGGGGGTTAGGATAGAGAGTTACTCCTTTTTAAGAGTACTTTAGATGGAGTTCCTCCACAACTCGTCCATGAGCCCAAGCAGGTCAAGTGTTGTAACCATGCTCTGATACCAATTTGTCACACACCCACTATGAAAACCTAGATTTTTTTTCTTTTTCTCTGAGGGACAGAATCCCTAAGACTTCTATGGGGCCTAATGCAGACCCTCCCTTCCCTTATCCTTCTCCAAATGACCACAACCTGGCCTTAGCAAAAGTGCCTTTCACGACTCGCGAGTTGGGATTCAAGACTTTCGACTCCTCTTTCTCCAAACACTGATACCCGATATATGATACGGGTATGGGTCCCTCCTCAGTAGTGCCTGCTACATGTAACCGTAGGCTAGGCCAAACACTAACACCACTCGCAACTTTTCTAGTTGAGGTGTTGAGCCCTCGTGCTCCTCCTTTGCGAAATCCCAAGATGCGAGAGGTCAACGTTACGTGGGCTCCGCCAAAGCGACGTGCACACACCACTTGTCTCCTCTGTTGTACTCTGCTCGTGAGCTATGCCACTGCCACCCATTGCACGAGACCTCATCTCTCGACGTTTCGTGGCCTTAGTGATCAGGGTGCAACTTCTTCATCCTGTGAAACCATGAGCCACAATATGTCAACAATGGGTTGAATCTTTCCTAGGTGACAAGTGTCCACCACCAGTCACCCACTTCATAAGATAAATACTAGCGCTACTCGCATATCGCGACTTCACGAGTTGGAGTGTTGAGCCCTCGTGCTCCTCCTTCACGAATTCCTAAGATACAATATGTCAACAATGGGTTGACTCTTTCCCAGGCGACATGTGTCCATCACCTGTCACCCTCTCCCACCTTTCTCTAGGCACTTGTTGTAATGCCACATGTCAACCACGCAGTCCCCACCTAATGGATGTACCACATGTTCGTATGAGCCCTCGGTGCTCAACACTTCGCGAATTCTACAGTCGAAAAGAAACTCTCTCAAGTTTCCAACCCCCAATAGGTGATAACCACAAAAGTTATGATCCCACGGTTCTCCCATGGCCTGGATCCAATGGTCATGATCACGTCACAATCTTGCGAATCGTGAGTTCATGCAGTCCTACACTTGACCACTCCAAGTTGCGAGTCAACGAAATGCTACTCTCTTTCCTATACAAAGGCTAATATCGACGGATAATAGAGCTCCGTCAGATCCTTAGATATTCGGTCCTAGATCCTATTTCTACTTGCAAAGGCTGAAAGGTTCGAGGTGTTAATTCCTGTGTTCCTTCTCTAGATCCATCAGTCTCAATAGATCTAGGGTATTCGCAAAAGGATTTTGACCATTCATCAACCAAATGATAGGGTATTCTCTCTTTCTATAATTGGGCTCGATATCCCTTCTGAGCTTGAATCACTAAATTCAACTTCTCGGGGCTTTAAACTCCCACGACTCTGAGACCTTAGAGAGCTACCCTTCTGGCCCCAGACTTAACCATTTGTACAGAAACCAACGATGACATATAAGAATACATATGCATCCATTATTTCCAGTTTAAAACACCAGGCAATCATTCTACATAGAAATTATTATGGGCATATAAACATAAGCATACATTCATGATATTCAGTTCGAAATACAAGGTATAAAACACTTATCAGATCTACCAGGTGTGATGCAACTACTGAGAGGGGTGCTCGTTTCCACCCAACCGTAGGATCAGTGACTCCAAACGGATTTACCACTAGCCACCCCCTAACTAGACCACGATGCTTTGAGGTTCAGTCTTCTACTTCTAGCTCAATGGAAATCAAGGACAAAGGTTACTCTCCTTCTCCTGATATTCAGAACTCCCTGCATTTCCAGGGTCTTCTCCAGTTCCCTTCTGCGATCTCCGTCACGTGCCCTCTTCTCTCCGCTCACCACATTTCCTCTCTTGCCAATTTTTTCTGCAAGGTTGCGTGTGGCGTGAATTTCGTCGTCTGTGTTCAGGTCTGAGGGTTGTTACGGATGGGAAGTTCACCCCCATCCCCTCATTATCTCTTTGAGGAGCCTCCCCACCTACCAATCTGATGGGAAATCCATTCCAAGATCAGAGAGCTACTTTGGTTTTTGAGCAAATATAAACTAGTACGGTACTAGCTCGATGGAAGTTAACGAAACCATTCCAGGTCCCTCCCACCACCTCTCATTAGCCATTGTTGTATTTTTTAGTAAATCCCCCTCCCAACAGTCATGCAACACCTATTCATAACATAATTTACATTCATCGACCTTTTATGCAAAGGTTCGTCAAATCAAACATTCACATCTTTGAGTTTGCCATAGTTCTTGGCCAATATACTTATTTTCATAGACTGGGGGAAAGAGGGTGTTACAATTCCCTCCCCCTTAAAGGAACATCATCCTTGATGTTCTATCTATCATGGCATCTTCCATTTCCCATGTAGCCTTATCTGGGCCAAAATGTTTCCACTACACCTTGACCTATGCAATGGTTTGATTCCTGAGTAGGGTTTCCTTTTTGTCCAGTATGCATTGAGATTCTGGCAAGAATTGTCCCTCTGGTTCCACCTGGATCACAGACCAATCAATTATATGATTAGAATCATGTACATATTTCTTCAATAATGAAACATGGAAAACATTATGTGCTTTTACTGTGGGACGAAGTGCTAGCCTATAGGCTACAGGTCCCACTCTATATAGAACTTCAAAGGGTCCACAATACCGAGGTTCCAACTTGGCACAAGCTCCCATCCTCAAGGAACTCTTCCTGGGCTTAACTCTGAGATATACATGGTCTCCCATATTGAATTCTCTTGGAGTTCTCTTTCGGTCAGCGTAACTTTTCTATCTATTCTGAGCGACCTTTAGATTTTGTTTTATCTGAATCACTTGTTGTTCCATTTCTATCAACATGTCGAGTCCAATAGTAATTGTATTTATGGGATTACTCCAACTGACTAGAGTGTTGCATGGTCTACCATAGAGGACTTCGAAAGGGATCATCTTCAGGGACTCTTAGTAGCCATTGTTGTAGGCGAATTCCACCAGTGGCAGGAAATATTCCCACTTTTGGGTTGATGCATTACATTCATTCTTAGCATGTCTTCCAATATTTGGTTCACTCTTTCTATATGTCCATTGGTTTGAGGATGATAGGCTATGCTAAGCGACAATTTAGTCTCTAGACCAACCATCAAGGATTTCCAAAAGTTGGAAGTAAATTTCGTGTCTCTGTCAGACACGATCTCTTTAGGCATACCATGTAGTCTGAATATATCCTTCATGAATATGTTGGCAACATCTATTGCCTTGCAAGTCGACTTGATGGGGATAAAATGATTGGACTTGCTCAGTTTATCCACCACTACCATGATGGAGTCATTCTGTTTAGTCAATGTTGGTAATCCGGCGATGAAAGCCATGGAGATGGTTTCCCATTTCCATTATGGGATTGGTAGAGGTTGTAGTAATCCTGCTGGGTGTTGGGGTTCTTCTTTAACCTGTTGGAATTCTATGCACTTGGCTAAGTACTCAGCTATGTCTTTCTTCAATCCAGGCCAATAGAATTGTTTCCTGGTGGTTGTGATCATCTTCTGGTATCCTGGATGACCAGTATATGGTCTTTTATGTAGTTCATCCATTATGAACCTCTTCAAGTCATCACAATATGGAATATACAATCTGTTTCTATAGGTTAGCAGACCTCCATCTATCATCCGGTAGCCTTCATACTTTATCCTCGTGGGATCTTGATCCAGGTACAAGGTCACAGTCTGGAAGAATGTGTCTGTTTCTTGTGCATTCTTGACTCTTTCCTTGATATTCTTCTCGCAGGTGCTCACCGTTGTCAGGTGAATTGTTTTTATACTCCTTCTAAAGTCATCGACCACCTTATTTTCCGTTCCCTCTATATGTTTGATTTCAAAATCGAACTCACTAAGAAGGGCCATCCACCTAGCTTATCTAGCATTGATTTTTGGTTGGTCAAATAGATATCACAATCCATAGTGGTCTATCATAAGTACAATTTTCCTTCCCAGGAGGTAATGCCTCCACATTTTTAAGGCGTGCACTATGGCGGCCAGTTCTAGATCATGAGTCACATAGTTGACTTCGTGCTCATTCAATTTTTGGGATTCATAGCAGACTACACTTCCTCCTTGCATAAGGATTCCTCCGAGCCCTTCTTTACATGCATTTGTGCACACGAGGAAGTCATTTTCGGGATCAACGATCTTCAACATGCGTCCATGGGTCAGTAGATGTTTTAGGGATTGAAATATTTCTTCACATTCTCATGTCCATGTGAATTTAGCTCCCTTCTTCTGGAAGGCAATGATTGGACAACCAATGTTGGAGAATCCTTTTATAAATCTCTTATAGTATCCTACTTAGCCCATAAAGGATCTGATATTTGAAATGTCCTTTGAGGTAGGCGATTCCATGATAGACCTGATCTTGTCAGGGTCTACTGCTACTCCTTCTTCAAATATGACATGGCCCAAGTAATGTATTTTATTCTGGAAAAAGTCGCACTTGCTAAATTTGGCATAGAGATGATGTTCTCTTAGCACTTGCAGCAAAAAGTTTAAGATGTTCCTCATGTTCCTCTCTATTCTTGGAGTAAATTAATATATCGTCAATAAAAACCAGTACAAATTTTCCTAGGAATTTGCTGAGCACATTGTTCATCAAGCACATAAAAGTGGCAGGGGCATGTTGATGGGCGAAATTGACCGTCCGTCAACTGAGAGAGTGGAACCGGTCCGGGGTTGTCTAATAACCCAAGCCATTTGGAATGAACCACCCTGACGGGTTTAGCGGCTCCGTTAGCCGATCTAAGGTCCTAGGAAAACCAAAGAGAAAACTAATCTAAACTAAAATAAATAAAACAAACTGAACTAACATAAAACTAAATAAAACAAACTAAACTAACTAACTAACTAATACACTAATCTAATTAAAACTAACTACTAAACTAATCTACTATTTACAAACTACTAATTAATTAACTATCTAACTAATAATTGCAATATGACTTATTCACAAAATGTACAATATTAACAAAATACAGATTTGATTAAAACCTGAAAAATTCATTTGCTTTCTTCCCTAAGACAGAGAAAGACATTTTTGTTAATTTTATGATTTTATGAACAAGAAATAAAACTTACTGAAATTAAACAATATAATATACTAATTCTAACTATAAATCTGACTAAAATTATATCTAAAATAAAATACAAACAAATGACAAACTGACCTGGAAACGCTCCAGATTTGTCCTATGTATGATGACTTCGAAGCTGGTCGGAGAAAGAAAACTCGCACCGGATGATCCAGAAGCTTCTCGTAAACAATAGCTGCAATGCTCTTTGAGTTGGTTTACAGGAAAAACAAGACATAAAAAGTCATAACAATTATATGATTTATAAATCTCTGCAATAAGGGAACCTGTTATGCAAAAACTTATACTAATAATTCAATTTATGAGGAAGAGAAATCTGTCATTCACAAACTGAATCAAGTAATTGCTATGTTTTTTATATACAGGAAGAAATCAAATATGGATTATATTGATTAAATCATATCATTTGCAAAAGACTAAGATAGCTAAAGTAGTCATTAACCAAATGCAAATTGATACACATAAACATGAAACAAAATATTGATATTATGAAAAGCTAAAGTTGTAGCAGAACATCAAATTCTGTCTCATTCTGTATTAAAATTCCATATCCTTGTTCTCCCATGAATGAGGATGATCATTATTACAAAAATAATAATTATTTATAAGTTTTTCCACAGGGTAAAACCTCCCTGTGGAAGTTAAAACTGTTTACAAAAAATCTGGGAAGATATCCCAATTTTAACTAAACTAGGAAACTATAATAAAAGTAAAACATCCAAATATCTCTTGAACTGCCCAAAATGTACCATGCAATTCAAATTTACCTGAAACGGGTCAGAAATAGACAAGTTAGAGAGATATTTTATCAATAAAACAATAAAAATCTAATTCTATAGACTAGCTATAGAATCATGCGATTCTGTAGCTAGTCTAAATAAGATACAGAATTAGCATTGAGATTAATTCAAATATTTTTAAAGAATTAAATTTAATCATCATCCAAGAACTATCTGAAAACAAATCATTAGTTTGAAAGAATTATACCATTCGAAATCAGACAGGATCCAAATCAATTGAATGACAACAGAGATAGGCATACTCTGTTTCTTTTGTTACCATAAAGTCCGGTCAACAAAATTATAATCCATCATTTGTGAAATCGTATCATATCTAATTTGAAACAGATGTAATCAAAACAAACCATATGCAATTGTTTCATAACAAATCAAATTGAACATAATCGAAAAAAATGGCAAGCAACTGTTGCGTTGCCTTGTCTACAGGAATATGAATTCGACAAGATCATACAACAAATCATAATAACTGTTTTGATTTAACAAACGACTCATGCCACAAGTAGATTCACTCGAGTTGGGTTTATCATAGTCATTGCAAATCATAATCGTTCCATGATTCGGGCGTATTTGCACAGGTTTGATGAGATCGTTATTTTTATAAAAACAGAGTAGTTCTTTCCAATTAAATTGAACAGAGTGGAACTCAATGATTTGGAGAATCATATGACACACCATATCATAACAACTACACTCCCGAAATCATTTACCAATCACAGTATATGAATCATAACAAGATCAGATGCAACATGATCGTATTCCAATTTGGGCGTGGAAAACTCCTTGTTCAGAATGTATACAAAACAAATTCAATCGAAAACACATCATTAATTTCGTTACGTCAATCAGACAAACTTAGCAAATGAAATCCGAATGAAAACCAATCAAATATGAATGAAATCTAAACTGGGTAAATCAAGTAACCGAATCGAAATTCCATTCATTTTTAGCAAGCGAAAACATTGTACAGGGTAAACACATTATGACAGAGGCATTTCAATGAGAGACAGAGCTATTTGAAAACAGAATCCAAATCATTATATTAACCTTGATTATTCACAAAATGAAACTGACATCGAAATTCATATCTGGGAGGATTGATTTGGGGATTCAAGAGTGTGAGAGGCTAGACAGGTGAGAGGGAGTTCTGAAGCACAAATATGGAGAAGTGATAAGCATTCTGGCAAATGCATACAGACCCAAAATGCATGTTCCAGCCGCTGAAAATTGACCTATATAACAAGAGATAGATCTTTGTAGTAACTCACTTTCTGAGGAAACCACTCATGATGAAGGTAAAGGGGCTAAAAAAGGTTCTGGGTTTTCAACGGTTTGATCTAATTCAAATCCGTTTGCCCAGAATCGCTCACGCAAAAATGTGACTCTGGGGGAAATTACGGGGGCAGTCTTAAGCAATCTTCTCTGGAAAAATGAAACCAAAGCCAACTCTGAACACCATGGGGTTTAAATTCGCCCTACAAGAGCCAGGAGAGAACACACAGTGAGCCGGGCTAAGGGACAAGGGTTTGAACAGAGTAGGCTCAGAGATTTTCCCAAAAATCAACAGAGGTAACCCTGTAAGGAGGTAGGCATTAATGCAAAGTGTGCGAGGGTGGTAGAGCTTACTTCTGCCATGCATAAGAGTTATTATGAAAGTACAACCGCCAGTTTACATAGTTGTTCTACCCACTATAGCATAGTTTAACACTCATGTTGCTTGGCTAACCAATGAAACAATGGTAAGTGTATAAACAACACGTGCAATCAAAACATTATGCCATAGTTTCAAACCATCAAATATTCAATTAGAAACCAAAACCAAATAATTAACCATGCGCCAACGTATTGTAATCGCTTATATCAAAAGTTTGACCAACGTGCCAATAGTTTTGTAAACACAAACATAGGTATCATATCAAAGATATATGTGAAATATTTAACCATAACGCCTATGCATTGTTGTGAAACCAATGGTTAAGTAGGCCAAATAAAAACATGTAAATCCAAAGCATCACAAACCTGATGAAACCAAGTCACATAATCAATCAAGAAACGTCCAATGAGTACAATTCAAAAGTTTTGCCAGCTGCAAAATGATAAGTGAAATGTAAGCGCAAAGGGCATATCAATCAGAAGGATAGTGACAATTCAAACAATGATTCTAATGTGACTTTTAAGGACTAAGTTTTCACGCTTACAGTCGTGAAAACAAAATGAAGATAGGCGTGCGAAAAGGCGCAAAGAATAAAAGCATCGTTCATTTGAAAATTGCGACAAAAAATCGATGTTTGCGAAACATTGGTGTAGGCAGCTTATAAGACAATGAAAAATGTGAGTTGGCTGCCAACAATGGAAACACACTGGTAGAAGCAGTTATCTCTACCAAAAGAAACAAATTTAGATTAGGGTAGCAAAGAAAATTTCAACTCAAAAATAACAACCAGAAAATCGTATAAACATCATCATTAACCAATTATTCCAGCAGTGTTTTAAAAGATGAAAACTGATAACAATCTTAAGATCAACAAGTCACGATATTAAAGATAAAATCTTCAATACTGTTGGCATAGCCACTGCTGCCAGTAGGCATCCATAGCCTCGACAGGGTTTCCATTTAACCCACTCTGACATCTGTATCCTGTTAAGAAGTTCTGGATCAGAACAAAGGATGTTAAAGAGGTTTCTTTTTTATGAATTTTCATGTACCCGACATTGCTTCACTACTAGCGGGCCTATTCAGTACCCCGACGAAGTTGTCTTGGCGCCATGCATGCATTTACCCACTACCAACAGACCTGTTCAACATCCCGACGGGTTTACAAGCACTTCCCACAGCTCTTATTAGTAATTTATTTTGTTTTGTCTTTTCATAGATATATACTTGAGCGGGGTGACGCTGAAAATCATGATATTTTAACATATTTTTTCAGACCTCATCAGAATTTTTTAGGACCGTCCTCTATTTAGATCCAAAGATGTTTTATTGACAAAAACAACTTCCTAAGATAGGGAGACATCTTCTGAGTTATTCCTTTACGGAAAAGGGACAGCATAAAAAGATAATAGATGATCATGACGAACTTTACTCAGAGATCAAAATCAGTCAACTTCTTTAAAACAACATATTTTTCCAACACAGATATAAATTTCATAAATATATCATTGATGTTTGCACAAATTTTTCAGAAGTTATTTCAGCGAAGAAAATTTCTTTCGTCTTTGTCTGAAAATCTCAATATACAGGTATGTGTATTTCAACAGCAAAAACTATTAAGCATAAGGGATAAATCAAAACACACCAGCAAAGAAAAAATTGGAAAGCAAAGAAATCCAAACAACGAAAACAAAAAAACAAATATGCACAGAAGGTGCATCTGAAAACCTCATGCAACAATCCCCTGGGAAACTGAAAGAAAGTAGGAAAATCCTGAATGATGGGAAAGCAGTCCTACTCATGGTACCTTGGGTCAGGGTTGATTCAGATTCATTTACCTCTTTACTTTCCATTTAATATTTTCGTGACGATAGTGCGTTTTTGAAAATACACATTCAACTGAGAGTAAAGAGAAAAAGGATCAAGGGGACTTCCCTGACAACAGTCGTATTATGGTTCTCGTGGTGCGCCCACTTGCGTGCATGACTGCCTTATTACAAAGAGAAATAGTGAGAAATAAAACTACAAGAAAACCTATTCCTAAACCTACCCTAACTATTAAATAAACCAGAATACTACGTGAAGTCATGTTTCCAATGTAGCCATCGGAGTAACTCTAATCCTACAATGAAAACAAGATCAAGCATTAT
>ML777874.1:776416-805736 GCA_009831015.1 Picea engelmannii
AATGAAAACAAGATCAAGCATTATTAAAAAGAATGGTAATATATCAACAAATGATAGAAACATATCACGCTTACCTTCATAATCAACATCTAGAAACAAAGTAAGCATGATCTTACCATTTCCTCGGATATTCTTGTTGTACGAATCCTCCAGCCATTGTGCAATCTTGTCAAGATAAGGGTCATAATGGCATGGGTGAGTGTAAGTAGTTTTGGAAAACTTGTCAGGATTATGAGGAAATGGAATAACCATCAACCAAGGCTAAAACGCCCCATCCTTCTGATAGTTCTCTAAGTACTCATTAATTTCTTCACATGGAGGATCTAAAAGAAATATGTCACGCCTACTTCCAAGATTCTTAGGTAAAAAGAAAGCAAGCACAACTTTGTCTTTATTATGAAATGTTTTCATATATGAATATTCAAGACATCCTAAGATCATGTCACAAAAATGGAGATGTAAACCATGACTTTGATGAAATGAATATATCAATGGGCAACTTATCATAGGAGGATTCGTGTGATCAATTGGATCATTGGTTTGAATGTTTCCTTCAATGCGATTGATCATTTCAAAATGTGAAGCATCAACATTAAGATTCGAGCTAAGCAAAGAACGAGTATGAAACATAGAATGTTTGATCTCCATAAAACATAATGCATTGTCTTTTTCAACCATAAACTGTGTAAAATCATCTCGCAACATGTCCTTTTCCCCTGTGAGTGATGAAAGTGAACAAGAGTCAAATCCGGTTTTATAAATGTTATGGTCGGAATTAATTTCACCAAAATTTAGCATATCGAAAGGATATGATTGTGGTGGAAAAGAGTAGGATGTTGTAGATGAGATGTCAAGTCTACCAGAATCTGGGAACAGATTAGGATATAAAGAATAAAAAGAATCAGAAATAAGCAGATAAAAAGAATCTCTTGAACTATGATACTCAACGATGGTATTCTCAAGACAATTCTCTTTACTTTCTTTAAAACCCTTACTCTGATTTGGTGACGAATTCCTCAACATAATATGATCATCTAGATTTTCCTTTTGTGTGATAGATAATTCAAAATTTATGTGACAAGCATCTAGTCTTTCCTGTGAACAAAGTGCATTTGGAGGATCAAGGTTTAAAGTTTCTTCTTCTAGTTGTGTAACTTCTTCTCTAAACAGTTTCATAGGGATACTAGAACATTCAAGAAGATTTTCGTTGCTTAAGTGTTCTTCAATGACTGATTTTAAATGTTGATTAGAGCATGAGTTACAAGAATGAGGGTATTCACCTTGAGCCGGAAATGAATCATCCTCCATACTAGTCTTAGACTGGAAATACAATGATTCAAAGGAAAAACCAATTTGGTTGTCAATAAGAGCCTGATCGATAGATTCTACCTCCCTGGCTTGTTCATCATTATTGGAAGAATTTTTCTCTTCTTGCGAAGAATATTGTTCTATCAGTTGGGTGATAGGATTTGCAATTGGTTCTTCTTTCGTGATTGAACATGACTGGATGGAAGGGATGGAAGCATCATAGAAGAGATTTAATGCTAATGACATGTCATCGAGATTAAATTTACAGAGGATATGATAGACTTTTGTCAAAAAGCCTTATGTGGATGAATCGTCATTGATTAGCGAAGTATGAAATTCTTCACATAATTGATCGAAATCATAAATTTCAAAAGCATCTAGAAACTCATATACAAATTGAAACCAATAAAAAATGTGACATGCCGGAAAGGATTCAAACCAATGTTTGATCCGACCTCTAAAAGAAAAAGCAAAAAGTCTGCATAAAACTCCTAAATCTGAGATGTCATGTTTGATGCATTTACACCAAAACTTGTTAAGGTGGTCTTTAACAGATATATCGCCTTCACTATCAAAGGTGAGCTTGGACAAGCGAGAGACTGTCTCGTTGGGAACATTGGGTAATGAGAAGTTGAAAGCATGTTCCAAAACAATGATTTGGGGAGCCATGGGGGAAATTGAATACATTTAAAATAAAGGCTCTTAAAAGGCCAGCTTGTCAGTCGGCCCTCCTTCTAGCGCCATTTGTTGACGAGCGAAATTGACCGTCCATCAACTGAGAGAGTGGAACCGGTCCAGGATTGTCTAGTAACCCAAGCCGTTTGGAATGAACAACCCTGACGGGTTTAGCAACTCCGTTAGCCGATCTAAGGTCCTAGGAAAACCAAAGAGAAAACTAATCTAAACTAAAATAAATAAAACAAACTGAACTAACATAAAACTAAATAAAACTAACTAAACTAACTAACTAACTAATACACTAATCTAATTAAAACTAATCTACTAAACTAATCTACTATTTACAAACTACTAATTAATTAACTGTCTAACTAATAATTGCAATATGACTTATTCACAAAATGTACAATATTAACAAAATACAGATTTGATTAAAACCTGAAAAATTCATTTGCTTTCTGCCCTAAGATAGAGAAAGACATTTTTGTTGATTTTATGATTTTAAGAACAAGAAATTAAACTTACTAAAATTAAACAATCTAGTATACTAATTCTAACTATAAATCTGACTAAAATTATATCTAAATTAAAATACAAACAAATGACAAACTGACCTGGAAACGCTCCAGATTTGTCCTATGTATGATGACTTCGAAGCTGGTCGGAGGAAGAAAACTCGCACCGGATGATCCAGAAGCTTCTCGTAAATGATAGCTGCAATGCTCTTTGAGTTGGTTTACAGGACAAACAAGACATAAAAAGTCATAACAATTATATGATTTATTAATCTCTGCAATAAGGGAAACCTGTTATGCAAAAACTTATACTAATAATTCAATTTATGAGGAAGAGAAATCTGCCATTCACAAACCGAATCAAGTAATTGCTATGTTTTTTATATACTGGAAGAAATCAGATATGGATTATATTGATTAAATCATATCATTTGCAAAAGACTAAGATAGCTAAATTAGTTATTAACCAAATGCAAATTGATACACATAAACATGAAACAAAATATTGATATTATGAAAAGCTAAAGCTGTAGTAGAACATCAAATTCTGTCTCAGTCTGTATTAAAATTCCATATCCTTGTTCTCCCATGAATGAGGATGATCATTATTACAAAAATAATAAGTATTTATAAGTTTTTCCACAGGGTAAAACCTCCCTGTGGAAGTTAAAACTGTTTACAAAAAATCTGGGAAGATATCCCAATTTTAACTAAACTAGGAAACTATAATAAAAGTAAAACATCCAAATATCTCTTGAACTGCCCAACATGTACCATGCAATTCGAATTTACCTGAAACAGGTCAGAAATAGACAAGTTAGAGAAATATTTTATTAATAAAACAATAAAAATCTAATTCTATAGACAAGCTACAGAATCATGCGATTATGTAGCTAGTCTAAATAAGATACAGAATCAGCATTGAGATTAATTCAAATCTTTTTAAAGAATTAAATTTAATCATTATCCAAGAACTATTTGAAAACAAATCATTTAGTTTGAAAGAATTATACCATTCGAAATCAGACAGGATCCAAATCAATTGAATGACAACAGAGATAGGCATACTCTGTTTCTTTTGTTACCATAAAGTCGGGGTCAACAGAATTATAATCCATCATTTGTGAAATCATATCATGTCCAATTTGAAACAGATGTAATCAAAACAAACCATATGCAATTTTTTCATAACAAATCAAATTGAACATAATCGAAACAAATGGCAAGCAACTGTTGCGTTGCCTTGTCTACAGGAATATGAATTCGACAAGATCATACAGCAAATCATAATAGATGTTTTGATTTAACAAACAACTCATGCCACAAGTAGATTCACTCGATCTGGGTTTAGCATAGTCATTGCAAATCATAATCGTTTCGTGATTCGCGCATATTTGCACAGGTTTGATGAGATCGTTATTTTTATAAAAACAGAGTAGTTCTTTCCAATTAAATTGAATAGAGTGGAACTCAATGATTTGGAGAATCATATGACACATCATATCGTAACAACTACACTCCTGAAATAATTTACCAATCACAGTATACGAATCATAACGAGATCAGATGCAACATGATCGTATTCCAATTTGGGCGTGGAAAACTCCTTGTTCAGAATGTATACAAAACGAATTCAATCGAAAACACATCATTAATTTCGTTACGTCAATCAGACAAACTTAACAAATGAAATCCGAATGAAAACCAATCAAATCTGAATGAAATATAAACTGGGTAAATCAAGTAACCAAATCGAAATTCCATTCATTTTTAGCAAGCGAAAATACTGTACAGGGTAAACACATTATGACAGAGGCATTTGAATGAGAGACAGAGCTATTTGAAAACATAATCCAAATCATTATATTAACCTTGATTATTCAAAAAATGAAACTGACATCGAAATTCATACCTGGGAGGATTGATCAAGGGTTCAAGAGTGTGAGAGGCTAGACAGGTGAGAGGGAGGTCTGAAGCATAGATCTGGAGAAGTGATAAGCATTCTGGAAAATGCATACAGACCCAAAATGCATGTTCCAGCCACTGAAAATTGACCTATATAACAAGAGATATATCTCTGTAGTAACTCATTTTCTGAGGAAACCGCCCATGAAGAGGGTAAAGGGGCTAAAAAAGGTTCTGGGTTTTCAACGGTTTGATCTAATTCAAATCCGTTTGCCCAGAATAGCTCACGCAAAAACGTGACTCTAGGGGCAATTACGGGGGCAGTATTAAGCAATCTTCTCTCAAAAAATGAAACCAAAGTTGACTCTGAACACCATGGGGTTTAAATTCACCCTACAGGAGCCAGGAGAGAACACATAATGAGCCGGTCTAAGGGACAAGGGTTTGAACAGAGTAGGCTCAGAGATTTTCCCAAAAATCAACAGAGGTAACCCTGTAAGGAGGTAGGCATTAATGCAAAGTGTGCGAGGGTGGTAGAGCTTACTTCTGCCATGCATAAGAGTTATTATGAAAGTACAACCGCCAGTTTACATAGTTGTTCTACCCACTATAGCATAGTTTAACACTCATGTTGCTTGGCTAACCAATGAAACAATGGTAAGTGTATAAACAACACGTGCAATCAAAACATTATGCCATAGTTTCAAACCATCAAATATTCAATTAGAAACCAAAACCAAATAATTAACCATGCGCCAACGTATTGTAATCGCTTATATCAAAAGTTTGACCAGCGTGCCAATAGTTTTGTAAACACAAACATAGGTATCATATCAAAGATATATGTGAAAGATTTAACCATAACGCCTATGCATTGTTGTGAAACCAATGGTTAAGTAGGCCAAATAAAAACATGTAAATCCAAAGCATCACAAACCTGATGAAACCATGTCACATAATCAATCAAGAAATATCCAATGAGTACAATTCGAAAGTTTTTCCAGCTGCAAAATGATAAGTGAAATGTAAGCACAAAGGGCATATCAATCAGAAGGATAATGACAATTAAAACAATGATTCTAATGTGACTTTGAAGGACTAAGTTTTCACGCTTACAGTCATGAAAACAAAATGAAGATAGGCATGCGAAAAGGCGCAAAGAATAAAAGCGTCGTTCATTTGAAAATTGCGACGAAAAATCGATGTTTGCAAAACATTGGTGTAGGCAGCTTATAAGACAATGAAAAATGTGAGTTGGATGCCAACAGGGCATTGGTTAATCCAAATGGTACTACCACAAACTCATAGTGACCATATCTTGTCCTGAAGGAAGTTTTGTGGATGTCTTCACCCTTGATTCGAACTTGATGGTATCCATATCTCAAGTCAATCTTCGAGAAGATGGAAGCACCTCCCAATTGATCGAACAAGTCATCGATCCTAGGTAAGGGGTACTTGTTCTTTATGGTTACCTTGTTGAGTTGTCTATAATCTATGCACAGTCGGAGGGTACCATATTTCTTCTTTACAAATAGAAGTGGTGCTCCCCACGGAGACATGCTAGGCCAGATATAGCCTTTGTCCATCATTTCCTTTAGTTGTAATTTAAGCTCAACTAGCTCAGGTGTGCTCATCCTGTAGGGTGTCCTAGACACTAGCACCACTCTCGGTGCAAGTTCTATCGAGAAGTCAATGTCCCTTCTCGAAGGTAGACCTGGTACCTATTCCAGAAATACATCTCTATATTCTCTTAGTGTGGGGTGGTCTTCAAGGCTTGGTTTGTCATCTTCAATTGATTCCAACACCTGTATCGCATAAAGTGGAGATCCCTTTCTTCAATACTTTCTCATTTGAAGGGTTGATATTCATCTCGCCGAGACAGGTTTTTGGATCCCTCGAAGGGTTATCCTTTTTCTTTCTTCACCTACACATTCTAAGGTTTTATGGTAACAATCCAGTCTGGCTTTATATGTGGCTAGCCAATCCATACCAATCAACAGGTCATATGATCCTAGGGGTAGTATGTTAAGGGTTGCTTGGGTGGGGAATTCACCCATTGTGAGTTGGCAAGCTGGTATGACCTCCGCTACCTTTCTTTTGGTGCCAGTGGCTAACTATACCAACCATGTCTTGGCATGTTTAAGTGGCTATAATTTACACTTATCAACAGCCTTAGGAGCTATATAAATCAAATTTGAACCAGGGTCAATTAGAATAGACACTAGATGGTTGGTGATCATACCTTCCATCTCCACCACTGAAGCTTGGTGGTCATCTTTCTTATTATACAAGGCTGCATAGATTTGCGGCACACTCTTGGCCACATCATTGACAGTGGCAGCTTCTTGAACGTTGTAAATTCTCTGACTGTTCTATTCTCGGTGTGGGCAGTCCATCAGTAGATTTTCTTCTCCACAACCCCAACATTTCAAGGGTTCTCCCTTTGGGTTATCAATCTTTCCTGGGGTAGATCCAGAAGGATTATTTCCACTACGGGAGGGAAAATTCTGCTGGTGTACACTTCCGGTTTGGAAGCTCATCCTTGAGTCCTTTTTATAGTTTTTAAATATTGGGGATTTAAACCCCTTTTTCTGGAATCCCAAACTATTCTTCTACTTCCAGTCTTCGTGAGGTTCTGTTCAATGCCCAAGCTGTTCATAACAATATATTGCCTTTCAGATAGTGTCTTCTACAGTCTTTGGCTCGTCAAACTCAATCATGTTCTGATAGTCCTTAGGTAGTCCACTGATGAATCTTTTCACCTTTGCCTTTTCTTCTTTTATATAGGGTACGTACCTCAACAACTCGAGGAATCTGCTGACATATTCCTCTATGGTGAGTTGCCCCAGCTTGAGTTCATAGAATTCTTTAGTCTTTTCGTCGAAATAATTTTCTAACAAATACTTCTTCTTGAAATATTTCTCAAACCGTTCCCAAGATAGGTCCTCTTTGTGAATCCCTTTTACATTCTTAAGGTCTTCCCACCAAATGGAGGCTTTTCCATTCAAGTTGAAGGTGGCTACTCGGGACTTCAAGTTTTCTGAGAATTCATGGACTCTGAAATACTTCTTTAGTCCAAGCAACCAAGCCTCAGCTTCCTCCCCCTTTTTTATTTCACTGTCGAAAGAGGGTGGTTTGGCCTTCTTGAATTCTTTGAGATTATGACTTTTGGGATGCTTTCGCTTCTTCCATTTTCTTCGGGAATAAGAACTAGTCCTTCTACTAGAAGATCCCTTCGAGTCGACAGTTTCCTTTCCAGAGGAATCATTCGACTCTTGTCCCTTATCTCTGGGGTGAACCTTTCTCGAGGTGCTCTTCCCAGTGTGGCCACTTAAAAGACCACATTTCTGTATCTTAGGTGGACTTTGACTTTTCTTTGTCTTTCGTCAATCTACGTGACTAGTTTCAGGTCAATGCTGCAATTGTCTTTGTATGTCGAATAAACTCTGCAACAAGACTGCATTAATTTCTGTTTGCTTCTCTTGTTCTTTTATCAACCTCTCGTTGTCGGCCTTGCAGCTCTGTAGTTCGGCCATGAGGCTCCTCATAGTCTCAGCTAGATCTAGAGGGGTCTCTACTGCTCTTATTTTTTCATACTCTTCATCTCTATTGTGGGAGCCATCCCCGACTTCATGGTGCATCACCATTCTATGCGTCTGCAGTTTTCCCATGGTTTATCATCCGCTTGTTGTGCAAGAAAAACACTTGTTGTTAGTCAATATTATATTCATTCACAATTAGTGCATAATTCATATTTTTCAAATGCATACACGCAATAGGAATTTTCATTCTTAGCTTTAGCTTTTGATAAGGGGGGTTAGGATAGAGAGTTACTCCTTTTTAAGAGTTCTTCAGATGGAGTTCCTACGCAACTCATCCATGAGCCCAACCAGGCCAAGTGCTGTAACTATGCTCTGATACCAATTTGTCACACACCCACTAAGACAACCTAGATTTTTTGTCTTTCTCTCAGAGGGACAAAATCCCTGAGACTTCTATGGGCCTAGCGCAGACCCTCCCTTCCCTTACCCTTCTCCAAACGACCACAAACTGGCCTTAGCACAAGCACCTTTTGCAACTCACGAGTCGGGATTCAAGACTCTCGACTCCCCTTTCTCAAAACACCGATACCCGAGATACGATACGCATATGGCTCCCTCCTCACTAGTGCCTACTACATGTAACCATAGGCTAGGCCAAAAAATAGCACCACTTGCAACTTTGCTAGTTGAGGTGTTGAGCCCTCGTGCTCCTCCTTTGCGAAATCCCGAGACGCGAGAGGTCAGCGTTACATGGGCTCTGCCAAAGAGATGCACACACACCACTTGTCTCCTCTGTTGTACTCTTCTCGTGAGATTTGTCGATGTCGCCCGTCGTACGAGATCTCGGCTCTCGATGTTTCGCAGCCTTAGCAATCAGGGTGCAACTTCTTCATCCTGCGAAACCCTGAGCCACGATAAGTCAACAATGGGTTGACTCTTTCCTAGGTGACAAGTGTCCACCACAGGTCACCTTCTTCCTAAGCTAAATACTAGCGGTACTCACATCTCATGAATTTGCGAGTTGGAGTGTTGAGCCCTCATGCTCCTCCTTCGTGAATTCTCAAGATACGATAAGTCAACAATGGGTTGACTCTTTCCCAGGTGACATGTGTCCATCACCTGTCACCCACTCCCACCTTTCCCTGGGCACTTTTTGTAACGCCACCTATCAAACACATTGTCCCCACTGAACAAATGTGCCATGTGTTTGCATCATCCCTCGGTGCTCGACACTTCACGACCTCTACAGTCGAAAAGAAAATCTCTCAAGTTATGAACCCCTGATAGGCGATAACCACGAAATTTCTGATCCTACGGTTCTCCCGTGGCCTGGATCCAACGATCATGATGAAGTCACAATCTCACAAATTGTGAGTTCATGCAGTCCTACCCTTGACCACTCCAAGTCGAGAGTCATCGAAATTCTACTCTCCTACCGATACAAAGGCTAAGATCAATGGTCAATAGGGCTCCGTCAAATCCTTGGATCTACGGTCCTGGATCCCATCGCTACTTGCGAAGGCTGAAAGGGTCGAGGTGTTAACGCTTTCTCTCCTGCTCTAGATCCATCGGTCTCAACAAATATGGGGTATTCCTGAAAGGATTCCAACCATTTGTCAACCAAATGATAGGGTATTCTCTCTTTCTATAATTGGGCTCGATATCCCTTCTGAGCTTGAATCATGAAATTTAACTTCTTGGGGCTTCAAACTCCCATGACTCTGAGACCTTAGAGAGATACCCTTTTGGCCCCAGACTTAACCACTTGTACAGAAACCAACGATGACATAGAGGAAAACACATGCATCCATTATTTCTAGTTTAAAACACCAGGCAATCATTCTACATAGAAATTATTATGGGCATATAAACATAAGCATGCATTCATGATATTCAATTCGAAATACAAGGTATAAAACACTTATCAGATCTACCAGGTGTGATGCAACTGCTGAGATGGGTGCTCGTTTCCACCCAACAGTAGGCTCAGTGACTCAAAATGGATTTACCACTAGCCACCCCCGAGCTAGAGCACGATGCTTTGAGGTTTAGTCTCCTACTTCCAGCTCAACGGAAATCAAGGACGAAGGTTACTCTCCTTCTCTTGATATTTAGAAAATAATACAGGACAAAGCTTACTCTCCTTCTCTTGATATTCATAACTCCCTATGTTTCTAGGGTCTTCTCCAATTCCCTTCCACGATCTCGGCCGCGCGTGCTCTTCTCTCCCCTCACCACATTTCCTCTCTTGCCAATTTTTGTCTGCAAGGTTGCATGTGGCGCGAATTTCACTGTTTGTTGTCAGCTCTGAGGGTTGTTATGGATGGGAAGTTCACCTCATCCCCTCATTAACTCTTTGAGGAGCCTCCCCACCTACCAATCTGATGGGAAATCCATTCCAGGATCAGATAGCTTCTTTGGTTTTTGAGCAAGTATAAACTAGTATGGTACTGGCTCGGTGGAAGTTAATGCAACCATTCTAGGTCACTTCCACCACCTCTCATTAGCCATAATGGTCTTGTTTAGCACATCCCCCTCCCAGCAGTCATGCAACACCTATTCATAACATAATTTACATTCATCGACCTTTTATGCAAAGGTCCATCAAATCAAACATTCACATCTTTGAGTTTTCCATAGTTCTTGGCCAATATAGTTATTTTTACAGACTGGGGGAAACAGGGTGTTACAACAGCCCTCAATGTCCAATTATGGGAGTTATTCGATGACACATCAACAAGAACAATATCTATATGCCAGCAACGACCATTGTATTTACCATAATCTTGGTCAACAACCTAACTTTTCTTGGAAACCTGGTGCCAGCCAAAATCTAATCTCCTTTTTCCATGTACATAGTCAACAACCCAAACTATCGTTTCTTGCAACATTACATCTTCCAGACTTGACAAGGTTATTAAATGACCCAATCTATCATGATCCACATTTCCCTCCCATGCCGAAAATGTTTCCCTCTGACATTCTAAAGTTCAAGGGTAATCATAAAGAAGATCCAAGTGATCATGTAACTACCTTTCACCTATGGTGCTCATCCAACTCGTTTAAAGATGACTCCGTCTAGTTGCATTTGTTTCAATGCACTCTTATCGGGAGTGCTGTGAAATGGTACATTGAGCTCGATCGCTCAAGATACTCTACTTTTGGTGAATTGGCAATTGTTTTTTTGAACCATTTTCAATTACCTATGAGATATGATGCCGACAACGAATTGTTGGCCAACTTTGAGCAAACAAAAGTTGATCATATCTCAGATCACATCCAAGAATGGTGGCATAGGAAGAGTTTGATAAAGGTACCAATCCCACCGGATTTTCTGCTGGAGTGGTTCATTAAGTCTTTGGTCCCTCAGTTATCCAAGGACGTCGCGAAGTCAAGAGTCTTTTCTAAAGAAGAAGCAATAATGAGAGCTCAAAAACTAGAACTGATATACTCTCAGTCTAGTTTACTTTACGATGTTTTTCCAGACACATTGCAGTCTATCGTTGACAAGACTAGACAAAAGTCTAGACCACATGGCTATGGTATTGTTGGTTCAGCACAAATGAAGCCCGATGATTAGCTGTCAAATCAATTGTATCAATTGTCGATACAACAGACAGTGGCTAACCAAACCATTGGTTTGGCTGCTCCCCCTACTCAAACGGAGGATGTACAAAGTGTTCAATTGACAAACCCGAAAGCCAACCAGCAGGATGACGAAAAGAAGAAACAACAGAAGAAGGGTAAGGGGGATAATAAACCCACCAACAATGATGGTGGGTGTAACACAGAGAGAATAAATTCAAAGTATTCATGTAACATTTGCACAAAAGACCACCCGACTCACCTGTGCCCTCAACTCATGGATGCCCAAAAGTTATTGGTGCAACAATAGCCTGCAACGTTAATGAACCCATTTCCTCATGGGAAAAATTTAACTCAAGACCCTGCAAACATGGATGGGGGCAGTCAGGGACCCCCTTCATCATCTAATAATCCCATAACCTCGAATGTTTACATGTTGAAAGGTGATGCTCATATAACAACTAGGACACACGACTACATAATGCCAAACACTTCTGAGAAGGGTAAATAAGTTGAAAACCCATCTATTCCTCTCCATATCAAGAAGACGTTGGGCGAAACAATGACACACATCCTGAAAGGGGCATTCAAGAAAGCTTCCCACAATCCAAATGTGAGGGTCGTCCAGAACTACTCTGTGGTGGAGGATTTGTCACAAACCCCTTGCGCAATGTCTTCTTTGGAGGTCCTCCAGAGCTACCCTATCCAGAGAAAGGCTATGTTAGCTGCCTTAGGATCTGTTGAGACTTGTAATCTAGGAATGATCATGCTTGATATGACCAACTTGAAGCCTCGTCTCCCATACCACGTCGCATTTCGGATAGTAGTGGCTTACACCATGAAATATTTTACACGGAATATTTTTCGCACGGTGGTTGATGAGGATTCCTCGACATGCATGATGTCGTTGGTGTGTTGGAAGTCCATTTACCAACCCATTTTGTCTCTATCACCTACTCTTCTTACCACTTTCGATGGTCATTCGTTCAGACCACATGGAATCATTCCTTCTTTCACCATCAAGTTAGGAGGAAAGACCGTGTGCATCAAAGTTGAAGTGGTCGATGTGCCTCTCGACTACAATCTATTGTTAGAAAGGAGTTGGACCTATACTATGCATGCAGTGGTCGCTATAGTGTTCTGGGTCTTGTTGTTTCCACACGAGAGCCCCATCGTGTCCATTGAACAATTGTCTTTCTCCTGTCCCGACCCTTCATCGGGGGCATCCACGGTCCTGATGATTGATAATCCACAGTTTGTTGTCATCGATGTAGGGGTTAGTTTGTGCCTACCTTTGATGGGTACTTTTTATTACCTGCCTCCATCAGGGGATGTCAAGTTTATATCGGCTATCCCCAACCAACCTAAGGCTGAAATTTTTCAAGTGTCGTTGTTTCGCATGACTTACTTTAATGATCCGTGGACTCTTCCTTTCCCATCAGCCACGATGGAAGGGACAGGGCACCATGACATATCCATTCCCTTGTCCGCAGTAGAATTTTCATACTCTATAGTCCAGCAAGCTTCCACCAACCCCGATCTGACTCCCGCACATGAGTTAGATCCAGTTCTTGAGCCTATTTGGGCTCAAGGTTCCCTCTCCACTACCGATTCCTTATACTTGGTATTTCCCTCTGACGAGGTGATTATAGAGGCATTGACTGGTCTAGATAGACCCTGGGATGATCTTCATCATAGATCTTATTTTCTCCTAGAGTTAGGAAGAATAGAGGTAGGAGAATTTGTGTTGACTATGATTGGAGATAGGTATTGTCCTATTAATCCTCTAGATATGCACACAGTTTATGCCGAGGGTAATATGAAAACCATCGCTAAACAAATACCTATCGATATCTCCAAAAACCCTGGCATTGTGGAGAATGTCTTCGTCATAGTAGACTTCTCCCCTGAGGAGATTCAAATCTATACGGATTTATTTAAAGAATTCCAGGCATAGATCAAAGAATCATCGAACATGAAGTAAAGACTTATCCTGATGCCTAGCTAGTCTGGCAAAAGCTTCAACAGATTAATCCTTGAAAAGCAGTAGTTATTAAGGCTGAAGTAGAGAAACTATTCAAATCTGGTTTCATCTACCCCATCCAACTAACTCAATGGGTGTCAAATACCATTCTGGTCAACAAAAAACAGGGAATGATTCGTGTATGTATAGACTTCTGTTATTTGAATAAGGCCTGTCCAAAGGATAACTTCCCCACCTCATTCATTGACCAGATCGTCGTTGAATGCACAAGCTATGAGTTCTTTTTTTTCATGGATGTTTTTTCAAGATACAATCAGATACAGATCAAGCCTGAAGGCCAACATAAACAACTTTTATCTGTCCATGGAGTACATTTTCTTATCAAAAGATGCCTTTTGGCCTAAAGAATGTTGGAGCCACCTTTCAGCAGGCCATGTCTTTTTCTTTCCATGATCTCAAACACATAGTCGAGGCTTATCTCAATGATTTAGCATCATGATATCGTAAGAGAGCTGACCATCCCACACACCTCCAACTTATCTTTGAGCAATGTCGCTACTATCAGATTTTCTTGAATCCTAACAAATGCAGTTTTTGCATGACATCAGATCATCTTTTAGGTTTTATAGTTTCAACAATAGGGATCATGGCCGATCATCTAAAGGTTGAGGTGATAGTTCAATTTCCTCCCTCGTGCACAGTCCCTCGGCTTCAGAGTTTACAGGGAAAAACCAATTTTCTTTGGTGTTTTATTGCAAACTATGCCGAGATCACTAAAGGGTTTTTGCGCTTACTAAAGAAGGACGTCCCTTTTCATTGGGACGAAGTCACTCAGTGCTCTTTTGAAGCATTGAAATGCGCCCACATGTCTGCTCCTCTACTTCGACCACCCAATTATAATAAAGATTTCTTATTGTATTTGGTCACAGCAGAGTTGACCATCGGTATGGTCTTGGTTCAGTAGGATGATATGCTTGAAGAATATGTCATTTATTACCTGAGCTGAGGCCTGGTTGGACCATAAATCAACTAATCCCATGTTGAAAATCTTGTGTTGGTAGCAGTACATGTTGTCCAACAGTTCTGTCACTATATCTTGTTTTGCAAGACCACCGTCATTGTCGTTGTGAATCTGTTCCAGCACATGTTGACACGACATGTAATTGGTGGAAATATCAGTAGATAGATAGTTATCCTCTAGGAATTTCACTTGGATTTTGTTTCTATGAAATCTAAAAAGTCATTTGTCTTTGCGGAACATATCTCGGAACTTCTGGTTGAGTCAGGTGATGTTACACCCAAAGAATCACCGATTAAAGGAGATATTTTTCTGATTTCATCATCAGACCCCTGGTATGGAGATATACTAGTCTATATCCATACTTTGAAGTGCCCCGCCTCTGCTTCTCGAGATGAGCATCAATGTATATGCCATCAAGAAAAAAACTATATTATTTCGTGGACACTTTGTATCGTCGAGGTATAGATTGCATCCTTCGTTGATGTCTCACTCATGAAGAAGTTGAACATGTGCTTAACGACTGCCACACTAGAGCATGTGGTGGTCATTTGTTTGGTTTGGAAACAACCCAAAAGATTCTATGAGCCGGTTAATTTTGGCTGACATTGATCAAAGATTGCATTGAATTGGTCAAGAAGTGCCACCCATGTCAGATCTTCTCCCAAAAGATGAGGGCACATCCTGCTCCTATGTTTCCTGTCATTAAATTTGGCCCCTTCACCAAGTGGGGGATTGATTACACAACATGCCACCCCCCTTTAGATAGGGGGCACCATTATATCAACATAGAAATATACTACTTCACAAAGTGGGTCGAAGCTATGACAACATTCAGAGATGATGGCGAAAGAGCATCTCTCTTTATGTTTAACTAGATAATAGCAAGGTTCGACATCCCAAAGGATATTATCACTGATCATGGAAGTCACTTTCAAAACAAAATGATGTCCAATTTAACATCAAATCTTCGGTTGAGGCAAGAAAATTCATCATCTTACTACCCACAAGCGAATGGTTAGGTGGAATCTATGACTAAGTCTCTCAAGACCATTCTACAGTGAACGATCAATTCAGCCAAGTAAAATTGGAATTTGATGTTGTACTCGACATTATGGGCCTACCGAATGTTTGTAAATACTACCATTGGTTTCTCACCTTTTCAACTTGTTTACGGGTTGGAAGTAGTCTTGCCTATAGAATGCTAGATCCCATCTCTTAAGTTGGTAGTACAGTTATTTCCAGACACTTCACCGCTTGAGGAACACTTATTATATCTCGAGCAGCTCGATGAGAAACACCGTAACATAGCCTTGGCTAACGAGTCTCACAAGCAAAAATTCAAGTGTCAGTACAATCGGTCCATTCATCCTCGGATTTTCTTCGAAGGAGACCTTGTCTTGGTCTATGACCAAGATAAGGATCCCCTAGGGGTAGGGAAGTTCAAACCCATGTGCTTCAGACCTTTTATTGTGAAGGAAGTTTTAAAGAAGGGTGCTTATCATCTGGTTGACTTCTAAGGGAAAGATTTGGTAGAGCCTACAAATGGGCTCTACCTCAAGAATTATTTCTCATAGGCAGGTTCCCTTGGGTGACTTCTTGTACATATGTATAGTTCCTATACATTCAGGTTTTGTCTTCTTTTTTATGGACATGTCATTTTTTATGTAATCTTTTTCATTGTGGAAGATGTCAAGTGAATCAAAGGTGTTTGTTGGGGTTGCGGACGGCGCTAGCCGACACACTTGAAGGCTTTCTTCCGCAGCTTGGGTGATCTTCACAACTCAAGGCTAGTTGCTATCTTCTGGAGGAATCTGTTTAGGTGACACCACAAATAATGTCACTGAGTACAACGCAGTAATAGAGTTTCTTCCTTATGCTTTGTCGCATGGTATATCTCATCTCCAGGTTTACTTAGATGAACAGTTGGTTGTGTCCCAATTAAATGGGGTTTATCACGTTTATGATCCTACTCTACACCGACGATTCCTTAGGGTATGTCTCTTAGAATGATTCTTTGATTACATTACGTGTATCCACGTTCCTAAGAGATTGAATAAAATAATAGATACTCTAGCTAATCATGTATTAGATTGGCATATTTCACACACGTAAGAAAAATCACACACATACACATGTAATTACATTTGTAAGTAAATGTAAACCATATGACATAAAAGATGTAAATATGCATATATATATATATATATATCAAAAGTTTCAGAGTACATAGGTGGGCACAAGTGCCTCAAAAATACATATCCAGTACATGTCACAAGGCTTATGCCCTAAAAATATATACAAAAAGTTCCCTCGGCACGTAAGTAGTCCATCCTAAGATAAGGGCGGGGCCTGTTGGCCCTGCCATAGTGAACCATGACATTTTCCAAATGCCAAAGGAGTTGGAACCAGGTCCATGGAACCCCAACTACGTGAGGTTGCATCGATGGTGGCAGATACTCGATTTCTTCCATAGGGACTACGCGAGTGAGCGTGGCGAGGTTCTGCTCCACTCGTCTCCATACTCTCTCAGCCTCTTCGGCTGGAGGTCCCCTGTTGTTGGTCCAACGACTACGAATGGTGTTGCCTCTGGTCGAGGATGCCTCCTGGTCCTTGTGAAGTCTGTTGGATGCACTGGTCCCACATATGTACATAACAGATACATACATCTCAGATACTTTGCTACACATAAAAATTATATATATTAAAATAATAATAATAATAAAATAAACTTTGAAAGTAAAAACATACCCATCTCTCCTCGTTCAGCTCCAAGAGGTAAGGGAATATTAGGATCCCTGGAGAAGTTGATCTCGACATAGGGGTAGTCCTCTATAGCCAGAATCTTCCGAGACCACCAGTCAAAGAATGTGTCATCAAAGGCCTCTATGGTCCTTCTACCCCCCTGTTGTGGTAGCAATGTCGTCCATCTACTCACCGTCAGGGTGGAGGCCACATGCCCCTGCATTGTCTCTCAAGGACTAAGGTTGGGTACCCTCTCAAATAAGAATGAGCATAAAATAGTCCTGAATCCAAATTTTTTGTTCTCTCTCCCACGACACTCAATGAGTTATATCTTCATGCAATATATCTTGGTCATACTCTAATCAAATATTGGGAGGCCTGATGTAAAGCCACAGATCAAGTGATCCTCCCAATGAGTAAAACTATCACTTTCAGTGATAGGTTGGAAATATTGTGGATCGGCACATGAGAACCTACCTTCTAAGTGCCTGCCTCGCAATGTAGTCCGATCAACTCGGTAATGTTATGAGGCTTGGGGGGGAAAGTACGCAATTTGACTGGACCTCCTATCCTCGAGAGGTGAGTCAGAAAGTAGATATCTTTAGTCATTGGAGTCAATGAATGACCCTCCAGCATAAATGCCTCTGCGTCAAGGTACCAGTAATCCATCAAGGCATTCAACAGCCTGGGTTGTGCCCTCATGAATGGACATTGGAAGAACTTCTATAAACCGCATTGCCTCAATGCAACCATAGATACAGGGTCCTCATTGACCAATATATCAATGTCTTCATGCTCCCTCTCTCTCTAATGGACATACATCCTACAAAATGACAAGTTCAAAGGAAAGTTAAACTCTTGTACTTTCAAAATTTTCCATGTGTTTGAGGGTGTACACAGGTTTTATTAAGCACAGTCGCGTATGCATGCAGGAAGGTTGTTTTCTACCCATGGAATATGCGTGTTGTCCTTGGACAGTCTGCGTACACGCAGGTCCACACCTTTTTAACAGTGCATCCCCCCCAAAAAAACTAAAATAAACAACGAAGGGAAGTATTGAATTGCAAGAGGGGTTGTTTTCTGCCCGTGGGAATACGCGTGTTGTCCTTGGATAGTCCGCATAGACGCAGGGCCACACCTTTTTAACAGTGCACCCCCACCAAAAATAACTAAAATAAACAATGAAGGGAAGTATTGAATTGCAAGAGGGTTTGAGGGAAGTATTGAAGTATTGAAGTTCGTTTCGTCCACTGAAGCTCCCAGAATCGACTCTTTTAGCAAAGGGGTGTTTTTTGGGTTTTTGGTCAATTCTCAATTCACAATGGTGATAATGAGCTGCCAAGATTCTATTTATAGATTTTTTTGTCCCTTTTGGTCATTTTTTGAACCCTTTTGTCATTTTTTCTGGCTTGAAAATCGTTTAACATGGTTCTTGAGTTTCTTATTGGATATTACGACATACTCCACTTTTGGTTTGGGAAACTTTTTGAGTGATGGGTCACTTTCAAAGGTCCTTTGGTAAAGGTAATTTTTCCAACTATTTGCATTTAAGTTAGGATTCCACCTCCACTTTTTGCATCTCATTTTCTTTTCCACTTTTCCATAGGATCAATCCCATCAAATTGCAACACAAAACCATCATTGTTTCTTAAGAAGTGTCGTAATTTGGTGGTAGAACCTACCCCTTCATGGATGCCCTAGGTAGATCCTGGTTGCATTTTGGTTTCCATGTTGTCTTAAATGAATTTAGGCTTGGGAGTCCTTCTTATTCTTGTCTTGATTACGAGTTTGAGCCTCATTTGCATGATTCATCATCACTCTTGACCTCACCCTCAACACTCCCAAACAAAAATGAGTCTTCTTTAAGCCCTTTTCAGTCTCTATAAACATGAAAAGATTACTAAGAGATCTTGTTTCCCTTCATGATCGCCAAATTAAAGCTTGAAGGCACATCTGTCTGGCGGTAGTTTACCCCTTTTTCAATCCGGATGGTCAACTGTACGAACAACGGTATACTCTAGGAACTTCGGTTCACCAGAAGAGTATTCTTAAGTATAAGTTTAACCCTTTTTCGGGTCTAAGGGACTAAATTTATGAAAAAGGAACCCCCACGGAGTCCATAGTTACGATCTTTTCAAAATCCCTAAAAATGAAAAGATTTTCGAGTGACCTTATTCTTTCACACTCTTTAAAATGGTCCAAAAGAACATTCCCTATGGAGTCCATAGTTAAGCTCTTTTCAGACTCCTTAAAAGTGAAAAGATCATCAAGTGACCTTGTTCTTTCACACTCGTTAATTGGTCTAGAAAAACATCTACTGGCATGAGTTTACCCCTTTTTTCATTCTGTATATTAAGGAGGAAATAGGTACACCTCGGGAGATTCGTTTCGCCGGGAGAGTTCTCTTCAGCAAATTTTACTTTTTCGGGCTAAGGAGACTAAACCTAGAAAAAGGCAATGAGTCCATAACTAAGCTCTTTTTAGAATCCTTAAAATTGAAAAGATTGTCGAGTGATCTTTTCTTTGTCACACTTGTTAAAATGGTTTGTGAATAGACGTCTTTTAGGTGCTATTTTACCCCTTTTTCGAACCGACTAGACTACCTTCGAAAAAGGTACCCCAGTGGAGTCTTCTTTTACGCTTTTTTAGACTCTCTAAAAATGAAAAACCACCAAGCATACCTTCTTTGGGCTCGTTAAAATTACATTGAAGGGCGTTACCATTGTGTCATGTTAATCTCATTTGCATTACTATGTTTTGGCCTCATGTCGGCTCCATGTTGATCTCAACTAAACCTTTGAAGCATGCCTTATACGCAAGCCTTGTAGCACTTTGCCTCTACGTCTTCACACCTTGACCCATGGAGGAATTTTCCCAAGTGTCCTTTTCCTACACATGTCTCCTTGCGTTGAGCATCAGTGTGTTCCTTGTGCTTGGAACTAGTATGTTTGTGACACTCGCTCCTCCTTTGTAACGTAGAATTCTTTTATTCTTTTTCAAGCTTTCCAAAATTATTGAAAAAGACAAAAAAATCAAATATACCCCAAAAAGAGGATGAGAAAAGTATTTTCTTTTTATGGAAGCACAATGAGTCACCCTTGGACAAATCACATCCTTTCATTTGTTTGTCAAGCTCTAGGATTTAATATGACCTTAGAAAGTTGTTCACTTTACATAGAGTTGTGTCCTCTTTTGTTTGGTTATTCTTCCAGACATATGGAGACTTTGTGTTACCTCCTACATCGCGAACTTATGTCAATGTCATGCTGCCTGAGTCTGATCATATGTTGTGCTATTGTCCAAGGGAAGTGTTTACTAAACCTGAGTCGGCCCTTTTGTAGTTTGTCTCTTGTCCTCATGCCTGACCATCCCGAAAGTCCAATGAAGTCTTTGTTCAAAATCACTGATGTTCTCTTCCTGATCACCGAGATCCTCTTGTATGTTCCTCGATGAGCCATCAAATACCTCTGGGTAGTGAATTATTACACTCACATTACACTCCTACCCAAGTTATGAATATCTTGAATTTTTTTCTCGAGCTCTGAAGGCCTCATCTCTAGCCATCAAGCATCATTGATTCTTGAATATGAATACTATATATGTATATATTTGATTTTGATATGTTGATCTGGTGTGTATTTCTCATGGCTACACTTTATATAGTTATATGACATGGATCTGCAATGTATTTGATTGGAAGCCATGATTTATTTCATCCCGAGCATGGGTATGCCCGCCTCAGTGAGACAATTGTTATTTTGCAGCTAGCACCTCCCAAACTTTGGTCTTGAGCTCACTCACTTCGTACATTGGTAAAGATTTGTAATGTATTTCAGCCATCAGATGCTCTTCTGACCTCACAAATTAGGGGGCATCTTTTATAATCCTAAATTTCACCTTACATGCATACCTGGCATCAGGCCATCTTACTTTCTATGTTTTCCAAGCCATTACTGAAATCTCTTCTTAAAAAACACTATTTTTTAATATGTACGTGTCCTGAGCCACTACTGCCCATGTACACACATTTGTTGCACCACTACAACTCACGTATGTATGCTAGCTACACTAATACATCCCGTGTATACCCACAAAAGTTGCAAAAAATAAAAAGTTGCAAGGGCATATGGGATTTTGGGTAGTTTCCTAACCAATTGACCACCCATAGCCCATCACCCAATTGAATAACTATATTTTTGGCATATAAAATAAGGTTTTGGGGTCCCATTCAAACAATAAGCATGAAATTAGTAAAGCTCTGCCCATTTCATAGTCCCCCCTTGACGCAAGAATTTGCAGCCACATTGTGAGTTTTGAGCCAGAATTCCCTATTCTAGCCTTTTTCCTCCATTACTAGCCTAATGATTTTCCTAGAGAGAGGTGAAGAGGAGAAAGATATGTGGAAGAAGTTGGATCTTGGCGAAGAGGAGCCTAGGACCGTGTTCGAGGAGCAGTTGTCGATCTCATTTTGTAAGTGACTTTGTGAGATTAATATAAAAAAGTACCATTTCCGTCCTACCATATGATGTGTTCAGTCTTTATGTTTGATTTACATTTTGTTATGATGTCTAACCCACTAATTCATATATAGAATGCATGTTCGTAATTTCTTGTTTGTCTTTTAATGAATGCAGGTTAGCCTTGGGAGGAGACTTGTAGTCGGGATGCAACTGAATGCAAAGGGATCAACATCGGATGCGGAGTTTAAGGTAAGACTACCAGATCCCTATACTTTGTACTTTCTGCATGAATGTGGGGTACTGTTGGGATAGTTGTTAAAAGTAGGAGACTTTAGACGGTTAGCTCTGCCTGCAGTTTAGAACCCTAGTGTAGTCCGTAGGGGGGTTTTCCCACTATAGCACTATACCAAACAACCTGCAATCAACTTGTATCATAAACAAGTGAATCAACCATGCGCCAACCTGTACCTCAACCTGCAAACCTTTCTTAACTTTAACAACAAGAGACTAGCATTTTCGTCAAACTTTACTTTAGTCTCACATGACTAGTTTTGGATTACTCAACAACCCTAACTTGAAATAATAATAACTATGTACCTGTAATGAATAAAGATGTGAAAATAGTATACAATGTTCTTCAGTGTGTTTTATGCAATTCCTCCAGGTGTCACTACTTGAAACCTCTCAGAAAAAGAGTTATAGAAATAATGTCATACCTTGTTGAATTTTGGCTTATTCTAGAAAGAGAACTTGTAGAGTGTGGCCCACATGGAATATTTGTTGTATGGATCTGGAAATTTTACACATAATACTAAATATTGTACTATAACCAACACATTTGGTATTATTTAATTTGTATCTGTTATGAAGAAGTTATTTTGTTTTTACCCGAAACACTTGTTTTAGACTAGTTTCAGGACTAACCACAAACCCTATTTTCCACAGAGTGTAGATCCAAAAATACAATGACCCAAAATATAAAATTCATACCACATATACTTGGATATGTTTTCTCAATGGCCTCCCAATTTCACAGTCTGAGTCATTCTAGAAAAATATTTATTGCGAAAATGGTGAGATGACCTGCAAAGAACATACCTTAGAAAGCATCATCAAAAGAATTTATCCTCCCTTGAATTTCGGCCTTCTTTAATTCACCTTCCCTCTGAAATTTGGCTTAGATATCCTTTGGTTACCTCATTAACCTGTAGATATTCAATATTCTCAAGTGTGTTTAAAATGAGAGAGCCTTGCCTCTTATTTATAATCTCCAAGTAGCTTCCTTAGAAGCATCTTCTAGGCCACTTTGTCCACATAGTCACCTTTGTCCAACTTTTCCCAAATTGCTACTTGTCCATGTATCCAATAGCTACTTGACCACTTAACCCATTTTCCTCATTTTAGGGTTAACCTTCTTATAACCACTTTCCATAATTAGAATGTTCTCCATTTACTTTATTATTTAAATAATCCTCCCTGACTTTGTCACTTCACTTTATTATTTAAATAATCCTCTTTGATTTTGTCACTTTACTTTATTATTTAAATAATCCTCTTTGACTTTATCACTTCACTTTATTATTTAAATAATTTCTTCTTTGCAAGCACTTTGACTTCTTTCACCTTTTGGGGTTTCAAGCTAATCATATGACGGTCCTTCAACTTTGTAAGGCCATAACTCTCAAACTGTGAGGAGTTATGTGACGTTCCACATACTACCGGAAATGGCATGACATGTACTATCCATATAGAATAGTCTTACCTACCAATATATCAAAACGCATAACATTATACATCAAACAATATTGGGTCCATTACCCAAACCTTTGTGCTACGGGAATTCGCAACCGGACTTTCTTCAAGGGTTGACATCAATGACAACCAACCCAATTACTAAACACTCATGTCCCTCTCGGTCATTGTTATAACCTTTATCCAAGTTGCAATGTGTCAATTTCTAGTGGTGTGTTTCTCTTGTCTAAACCCCGAGCTGTTGTCGATGGCTCATTCCTTACTGTCTATTCACTGAAAGCTTTCCAAAGGTCCAATCTTGGTTGGCCCGAATGTTAATACAGGCTTTTGTATGTTTTGAATGGATACTAGTGTGAAGAGTTTCCACACACCACTCCTCTTATCCCTGCTATAATGATGATTGTACGTGGCTTCTCTATCAGTTGTTTTCAAAAATGTTCGACTTCATGGGTGTTGGAAGGAAGCCTTATCCCTCTATGTTTTCGAGTGTCCATCACTGTTTTAATTAACCCTCTCTGCAAGAAAGTGTTAGTGACATCCGTGTGTGTCTATATTGGTTAGATCAAATGACTTTATTCTTCACTCAGACATTCACTTACAATTCTGTCAAGAGATTGGAGCTATAAGTCGAAGGACCGTATTTTTTTTTTTTTTAAAGGGAGCATGGCTCATTACTTTTTGTTTTTCAAAATTGTATTGTGGCCTATGGTTGTTAATCAATGGTAAAATGCATATGGGTATTTGGAAGACCGTCAGCTCTTTGTGTTTAAAAAAAAAAGAGACAAACATGCTTTCTTTGCTTCTCTACATTTAATTTTTTAGGAGCCCAACTTGGACTCTGACTTGTCTCTACCTCCTTGAGCACTTTCTGGGGTTTGTCAAGTTTGGGTTATCAATTTAATGAATGGTGTAAATGTTAAAGACACAGGCTCCCTCCTCTTATTCGAACCACTGTGTGTCCTCTCTGTGATGAATTTGTTCGAATATAAAGAGAAGTAGAGTTATATACATCCGAGAGCTATCCTCCTATTTGTTTATGGTCTTGATTAATGTGTTTAATCCCAAAATTATCTCAATTGCATTTAAAAATAAGAAGACACCTGTGTGACTTTCACCAAGCCCGATCAGGGTTTTGGCAAGTTAAAAGAAGGTGCATGTGTGTCAATTTAGTTATGTTCGTTTCATATATGATGTAGTTCTATTGGAATCATTATGTAGACTATCATTTGTTTTAAAAAGAAGTCTATATATACTAATGCACACAAAGATCAAGCTCGGGGTTATGTTTTGGGGTTGACTGTTGTTGTCAATTCAAGCGATTATATGATTGACTACCTTGTGTTATGATTGGTCCCTCGTGCATGCTCTTAAGTCTATCCATGATTTAAAAGGCACCTGTGTATATCAGATCGGGCCCGATTGTTCATTAGAGGACAAAAATTGTTGATTGTTTATCATGGTGTGTATATTATTGTTTCATGACCAAAGAGGAATGTTGGGCATAGATAACATGATTGTTGTGCATGTTTTGTTGTTTTAAAAAAGGAAAGTGATTGGTGTTAGTATATATAGTACTGTTGAATGGAAAATGTTTACATAATTAATAATGGACAAACTGTTATAAATTAAGTATTTCTAGGAAATTTAATTGTTATTGAGACAACAAGCAGTTTGATAAAATTGAGAAACAGTGAATGTTTTGGTCTTGAAGTGGATGTTTTTTGGATTATAATTTGAACATAGTTTTGATAGTTGATTGACTTAATTTATTTTATGAACAATATACATATGATTCCCTCTCATTTTTCACTATTTCACTCATTACAAATCCCCTCACGATCCAAAATTCATTTTTCATGCCCTATTCACTAAAATTAAATTAAAACTCTGTATGACAACAATAAAAAATAACACAAAGATAGATAGCAGCTAACATGTTTTGGTTTTGTTGCACAACCAATTGTTTAATGAATTGTCGAGCAGTAATCATGTTCTTACTCCCGATCATGATATCACGTTTTCGCTCAATACAATCCACTCAGATACCCCTGAACCCTACTTCACCCCCTGCTCAATGACAATTATTAAATGAATTTTATGGATTGCATTTCATCGATATGATATGATTGTTGAGCCAAACTTTGTTTCATATTAAGAGAATGTCATGTATGGTTTGTTTAAGAAGATAGTTGCTAATAATTGTTGCATACAAGTTGATATTTTTTAGTAGAGGAAGTCATGGCCAAAATAATAGGGGCAGGGGAAATTGGAACTGAAGGCCTAGAAGGCCCATATTCTCAATACATTTTGATGGAGATCCTCAAGAGTTAAACCAGTTCTTTCAAGATGTATTTTTCAATTGGATTGGACAAGGGATAGTCAAACCTAGACCAGAGAGGCCTCCCTTATAGCCCCAGCATGTCCCTGGTATCCCTGTGCCCTCTCATGTTTCTTTGCAACTTGAAGTTCCCAAGAACATCAGATGATAGGAGATTGTTCACCCAACAGTCTCCCACCATCGTGGCTAGCCAAATTTGTCCTTACCTCCTCCTCCTCCACCTTTTAACCCAAATTTCCATATTTCCCCTGCACACTTACCTATACAATCCTCCAACACAAGCAAAAGACTCAAAAGTGAATCCCACCACTTCCATGAAAAAGGAAAAGTTGATGCTTCCCCCTCCTCTCCTTCAAGTGATTCAGCCAAATCCATATCATCCCATATGAACTTGAGAGATGATTGTTCCCATGTCATCAGTGAGATCAAGCCTCAAGGGTCTACACAACCTAAGGCTAATTCAGGAAAGTCAAAAGGGGATAGCACCAACGAAGGGAAAATTTCCTCTCAAAGTGGAAAATACAATTTTTGATTAAGTTTTATTAATATTTTATTGAGGACAGTAGATTGTTGAAGGTTTTGGACATAAAGCTATTATTGTATATTGTGGATATTTATATGTTTTGATATAATTTGAAATATATATGATATTTAAATTTCAAATTATGGAAATGATTATGGGAGCCACAAGGAGGGATGTGTTTGATTGATTGTCTAGTTATGTTTATTTTTGTTAAGAAATTAAAGGGAGTCACAAGGGGTCCCACCTATTACTTATTATTTAATAAAAGCACCCTTTATTATTATTATTATTAAATCTTTCCATAAACTAAAAGTTAGTTGATTTTTAGTTAACTTAACCAAATGAGGTAGTTGAACTACTTCAACTAATTTGGAATGAATAAGAGCCAAATGAGAAGGAAGAACAAGAGGAGAATAGAAGGAGAAACCATACTAAGGTTTGTTCTTGAGTTTTATTTAGATAGTTCATTTTTCATTCATTTTTCAATTCATTAAAATCCTAATTCTCTTTTATGAAAACAGGGTCCTATTGTAGACAACAAGGTTCAAAGGCTGAACCATATCATTCAGATGCTTGTTTCAGAGGTGTTGATTTATATTTGATAGTCTGTGTAGACTTGTATGTTTATGAATTAAATTGCATGTCTAATAAAGGATTTTGTGCAGAGTCAAGTGGGCAGCAGTCTATGGCAAGTTGATCCATATTTTAAAGTTCAGTTTTTACTTCTTGTCAGATTCCTTTTGTATGGTTTTCATCAAGGATATCTAAGTTTGACCTTGTTCCATGCCCCTCACAGGGATTTTTATAAAAAGAATGATTCTTTTGATTTCTTGGAATGAAATAAAGTGATTGCTATTCTGTCTCATCTATGTTAATATGTGACTTGGTATTTTTTATTTTGATCTCCACATTTACTTTTGCAATCTATTATATTCAGAAAATTGTATAAAAATGTTGTTTTTTGCAGCAATCTTTTATTTTAAAAAATCATCCTAAGCCCTTGTAACTAATACTTGTGGATTGGGAAACACTTTTTGAGGCTATAAATATAGGGTAATATTTCCGGCTATCTTTCCTTAGCCAAGCAAGATTCGAAAATGCTTGAGTAAGAAAGATTTATATCTTTTCCTCAACATTTATTTGGCGGCCATGCTGGGGATATCTTCAATATCTCTCTGGTTGATTGTAAACTTGATTTTCATTGATTATATTTATATTTATGATATTATTTCTTTGATTGTTTCTTTTCTTCAAGACTATACTTGTTGCAAGGAAGCCCAATATTGAGCCTAATCTTAAAGATCAGGCCAACATTGCTTTAAATTTGTTTAATACCATCTTAGAGACCGCTAATACCCGGATTGAGCTCGAATGCTCATGGGAAGCAATTGAACAAGACATAAGTTTCCAAAAACGTTGGGACATTAGGAAAAGACATCCCAGGAATCAACCATGGCTTTCTTTTTCCGACGGTTTTGATCTTCTTTTCATGTCCTTAAACCCTCACATCTCTAGGAGAAGAAGAGGTTTATCACCGAGAGTTAATCCTATTGCTGAGATAGGAAGAAGAAACATTGTTTTTTCAACCCAACAAATTACTCTAAGGAGAAATTTGTCTAATTCAGCCAGTTCATCCTTTTCTCCCTTACCTATCGTTCACAAGATGGTATATAGTGGTGGCTCTGGTGGAACTGGAGGTTCTTCTTCATCTCAACCTTAATCCTCATCATTCATTGGTAGCTTATATAGTCACCAAGTCCTTGTCCAATCTACTACAAACCCCGCCAACGTCATTAAAAGGTATGGGCTTTTTTAGTTTGAAGAAGATGCTACAACTACTCCATGGCATGTTTCAACCCCTCTTAACCTAGCACTTGCTACTTGTACACTTCCGAAATCGAAAGAGCATATCCCTGGGTTTTCAGGAAATAAAACAGTCACTACGAATGAACACTTGGTGGCATTTTCCAATTCCTTTCACAACATAGGAGCCAATGACAATGACACTTGTATGCACCTATTTGTTAATTCTCTGGAAGGGAAGGCTGCAGCCGATTTCTTTGACCTTCCTCCCAATATTCTTTCTAATTGGGAGGAATTAGTATATTGGTTCAATTCTACCTATGGGCAGTCCAAAATCCCAGCCGAGCAGTTACGATAGTACAATAACATCACTTATAAGGATGGTGAAACTATCAATTATTTCAACTTGTGTTTCACTAAATTATATAACCAAATCCATAAACTCATTCTCCCTCAAAAACAGGTCACTTTCATGCACTACTATAATGATTTACCTTCCCCCTACCATCATAGGCTTGAAGAAAAGCCAATTTATAACCTTGGTTTCACTCTGCATACTTGTTTAGAGTATGAAGAACAACTTGAAAGAACATGTCTTCCTAAGGGAGATTCAGTTGAACAGACAAACATGTCCACCCTCCTACATCTTGTACAAGACATGAATAATTGAATGATAGCATATGAGTGGAAAGGAAATGTCCCTTCACTTACCCCTGGGGCTTCATCTTCTTCTCCACCACCCTTTAGAAATCCTAACAAAAATAATTTTCAGCCTAAAGTTAGCATGCCTCGTAGTTGATGTAAATTTTGCAAGGAAAACCATGAGGAAAGTACATGTGAAGTAAAGAAGAGTGCCAGAGATAAAATGTTTGGTAAAATACCTGAAACTACTATTGATGTCCTAGACTTTGTAGAGATAGAAGATGTTATGATCATAAATACTAGGAATAAATCCTATGATCCAAAAGTTAAATATGATCCTCCTCGCACTTGTTCAAGCCCAAGTGTTGGAAATATGGCTACAACAAGAATGACGCAGATGATCAAGGTTGTCATTGATGGCAATCGATTGTTTATGAAGAACAGATGCTGCAACACAAACACAAATGCGAACACAGATGCTGCAACACAAACACAAATGTGAACACAGATGCTGAAACACGC
>ML777874.1:808676-846758 GCA_009831015.1 Picea engelmannii
ACAAACATGAGAACCAAAAGTCAATGTATTATCCTCCTAGGAATCAATCAAGATTCAGGAATGCTAATTTCTTCAATGGTTATTGTATCTGCTGTTATAAATTTGGGCACAAAGCTGCAAATTGTTTTTATAATCTCAGAAGTATACACAGATCGATGTCAAGAATAGCATATCATCACTCATGCTAAAAGGGAATTGAATTTAATGGATGATAGGTTAGATGTTTTTGCAGCCTCTCCTACTCGACAACTCCTTCCATAAATACCTAATTTCACCTTTCAATATTTGTATCGTCTGCATATCCCAGACAATGTAGAGACATGGAAGGTCTTCCTTAGTGATGAGAGCATATGTTCTTTCATCCAAAATGAACCTTATAAGCCTAAGGAAATTATATCAGTGGAAGATAACAAAATTCCTAAAGGCTTGACTCCTCTAGAAAGTTCATTTTCATCAAGTGATGTAGGCAACAAAGAAAAACATAAAGAAGAGGATTCAAAAAGGAAAGTGGGTGAAACCATTTCCTTGAACAATGGAACACCCGAGTCTCCAAAGAATGTTAAAATAGGTACCCAATGTTCTGATGAGGAAAAATTGAACTTCACTAAGTTGCTTGGTGAATTTCAAGATGTTTTTGCTTGGTCTTATGAGGATCTTCATGGTTTTGATCTTTCTCTTATAAAACATGCCAGTCCTATAAAGGAGGGCACAAAACCAGTTAGGAAAAAAAAAATATCCATTAACCCTACACTGGAAGAAACTATTCGAAAGGAGTTGGAAAAAATCTTGAAGGTTGGGATCATTTTCCCGGTTAAGTATTCTAAGTGGGTTTCCAATTTGGTTCTCGTTTGGAAAACAACTGGTCATATCAGATTATGTGTGGATTTTCGCGCATTGAATAGGGATAGTATAAAATATCACTTTCCTCTCCCTAATATGGAAATGATTTAGCAGCAAGTTGCAGGGTCACAGATGATGTCCTTACTTGATGGTTTTTTTGGTTACAATCAAATCAAGGTAAAAATGACAGATAAATATAAAACCACTTTTATTACTCATTGGGACACTTTTTCTTATGATCGTATTCCTTTCAGCTTATCTAATGCAGGTTCCACTTTTCAAATATCTATGCAAATAGATTTTGGTGATTTGATCGAAAAAATTATTCATATTTATCTTGATGACTTAATTGTGTATCCAAAAAACCGATCAGATCATTTTGGTCATGTTAAAAAGTTTCTCATGCGATGCAATAAATTTGGCATTTCTCTAAATCCTTCTAATTCTATTTTTAGCGTTACCAAGGGCAAGATCCTTGGACACATTGTCTTTGATTCAGGAATAAGCATAGATCTTGAAAGGATTGCTTCTATCCTAAATCTTCCCGCTCCTACTTCCAAGAAGGAGGTTCAAGCCTTTATGGGTGTTATTAAATTTGTCCATAGGTTTGTTCCTGATTTTGCTATAATGGTCAAGCCAATTCATAATATTATTAAGCAATATCGCTCCTTTTCTTGGAAAAATGATGTCGAAAATGCTTTTGTAGTGATCAAGAAAGCAATCATTTCCGCATCGGTTTTGACGAAGCCAGATTTTGAGAAAGAATTTATGATATATACTATTGCCACAAAGGAAGCGATTTCTTCTATCCTCATGCAATGTGATGACCAATGTAATGAAAAACAAGTGGCTTACATGAGGCCAATCTTGTCATCTGATGAGTTTAAATATTCTTTTATTGAAAAGAATGATTGCTCTCTTGTCAAAGTTGTTGAAAATTTTCTCCACTTCATCTTAGGTAAGCACACGCTGGTAAAAGTCCCTTTACCTATTGTCAAGATTTTTCTGTCACAGACTTATCTTTCAGGGAGTCTTGCACATTGTCTTTCCAAGATCCAAGAGCATGATTTATCTATCATGACTTCTAACACCATCAAGGGACGTGACTTAGCCCTTCACTTAGCTCAACATGCTCAAACTAGTGAAGAAATTGATGAGCAAGATAGATCTCTATCAAAACTATTTTACATTGACAATCAAATCCTTCATGTGTCTGAACATCCTTAGTATAAAGATCTGGTTTATTACTTGCAAAATCAAAGATTTCCAGACAACTTAGATACCCATCAAAGAAGAAAGCTCCGCCTCGAATTTGCTAGATATGTCATTATAGGAGACTTCTTGTTTAGAAGATCTGTCGATGGTATGTTACTTCAATTTGTGAACAATGAGGAAGCCCATAAATTGTTGCAAGAGACTCATGGTTCTTCGAATTTTGTTATTCATGTAGGAGGCCGCTTTTTTGCTAAAACCATTTCTTTTAATACTATCAGGAAAGGACACTATTGGCCATCAATCTTTCATGATTCTTATTTTTTTTCAAGATCTTGTGACAAGTGCTAGAAGTTTGTTGGGAAAGAACACCTTTCAACCATGCCTTTACAAATTGTCCAACCTGTTGGTGCAAGTTTGATTACACTAGATTCCTTATTAGTTTACCAACAAAAGGTACCGACTAGTCTAGAGCGCTGGCATTTTCATCTCCTCTGAAGAGGAGAAGTCTCACCCGAAGTGTTGCCGAGACAAATAGATAGGGAAGGGCAGGGAAAAGACTTAGGAGGATTCACAGAACTTTCAAGATTCATCCCGATCTTGCACAAGACATCTAACTACATAACACATCTGAACTCATGTGTGAAAGAATTGAAACTACTTGGGTTGCGAACAAGCACTTAAACACAGAGACATCATGTGGAACTCATAAACCATAAAGAAGTATTGTAATGAATAAGTATAACACAGAAAGACACAACATATTTTGAAATTTTAGATCCTTCTTCATATTATCTTCAGATATTTCTTCATTTACAAAATCAGATATACATAGTAGCACTCTGTTACAGATTCCTGGATCTGGACTCATGTCATAGAGCTCTAACTCCCAAAATGGTGTACATATTACATTATAGACTCAGAATCTGACTTCTCTATAATAGAAAACAACTATGACATCAACCTAACAGTAAGGGAAACAACAAACTGAACATAATCGAAATTCAATTCAACAAACTAAACCCTTTTACAATCATATTCATCCCTATATATAATCTAGGTTGTGTCTTCTGTCTTTTCTTGCACACTTTCTTGTTCCATTGCAACCACTTTTGCTTTGCTGGCATTGCATTGTCCTTTTCGTAATTGATTTATGTTGCTTCTTCTTTCTCTGTTCTCCATCCTCTTCTTAAGATTGCGCAACTCATACTCGGCCAAACTTGTGCAATTCCTTATCCCAAAAATGAAGGGCCCAACAGGATCCGACAACAAACCTTGACTCGCCCTCAAGTCAAGTACTCGACTCTTTCGCAGCTTCCAGGAGCAACTGTTTTTTTTCCTTGTCCTCCTTTTCCTCTTTCTTTTTATCTTCTGCTCTTGCTTCCTCTTATTTTTCCTCTTCAAATGAAGGGCCCAACTCTGGGACCAAATCCAAGGCCTGCTTACTCACTTCTTGAAAGCTTCCAACTTTATCCTGCCACTTCCTGGCAAGTAGTGATGATTTTGCTCTAGTTTATCATTGGATGCTCTGATCATTCCGACCAAGTGTTTTGTTGGCCATTGTGCAAGGCTAGCTGATGAAGTAGCTGCGTCTCTAGGTGCTCGAGTCTACAGTGGAAATCCACTAGTCGTTAAATGCTTGGAATAGGTCTCTACCTCCTCCTCCCCTGTTGATGGTCCTGGTGCAAGCCTCATTATTAATGTTGAGGGTAGGAGTGTTAGAATCTCTGTTCTAGCCAGGTAGAGTTGCAAAAAATATGTGCACTGCTAAGGGTTTTGGAGAACTAGCTCCATCTTCTCCTGTGTATATGTCATGCTCTACCCAGAAGTTGACTCGGGTTCCTTCTAAACCTCTAGTTTCTCCTTCCCATTACTTCTGTCGGCTCCCTGTGTTGTGCTTCTCTGGCCACCCTCAAATTTGGCCATTGAGGGGATGTGTAGGGTACTTCAATATTACGGCTCCTCCACCCTTTCGGTGTCATTTTTCGACACAAAAGGCACAATATGTTAGTATTGGGTGTCTGGGTTTGGACTAGTCAGTTGCAGGCTCTGTTATGGTACTTCGGGGTTTGGAGAAGAAACTTCTAGTCTCGACTCAGGCAACTCCTGGGTTGTTTCTGGGAGTTCTCGCTCTACTTGCTCTAGGGTATTAACCTGCATTGGCTCCTGATCTGTGGTTTGGGGTGGAATGGTGGTTTCTTAGGTTGGCGACTGGGGTTGTGGTGGTGATGGAGGGTGTTTATTGATGATGGTGGATCGAACGGTGTTAGGCTCAGGGTCATCCTAAATATGGATGATAGGGTTTTCTCTGACCGTTGATCGAGTGTGGGGGACGACAAATGAAATGGGTTAGGGGTTTAAGATTTTACTCGAGGATACCCCAGTTCTGAGATTCTTCACCACTGGTTCTATGTTGAATGCATCACTTAGGATCTTGTTGACATCCTCACCTGTCAACACGGATTTATTTGGCAGCTGCGGGAAGATGGGAAATGCTCATTTCTTGCACTCCAATGGTTGCGTCTCATCTTCCTCCTTAGAGTCTGACTTTGCATGAGATTCCTTCTTCTAGGCCTCTAGTCCTGAGCTTGATCCTACCTCTGCTTCTTTTCCTTTCTTCTTTAGTAGTTCTGCAGGCAAGATATAGTGCATCTCTGACTTCCACGGGTTGCGTTTAACTCTTGACCACGATATTACCTCTTTGTCGAAGGCCTCCTTGTCCAGGTAGAACGACAACATCCTTGAATAGAAGTATTCACTGTTAACTTGACTTGGCCATACAAACGTATGATGTCAATTCATGCTGAAAGAAATGTTCCTCGTGTTGCAGTTGAGGAGCTCTTATGAAATGCGCAACCTTTGTGTTGTGTCAATCAATGCATTGTACCACTTGGAGAACGTTGAGTTGTTGAAGGCTGTGTTCTCTGAGTCCACCCTGGAGTTCCATGGCTCAAACATATTTTCCATATGCCCCTTGTCTTCTAGCACCAATGGTCTTCCAACGGGTGGGGTCCACTTGAAAATCGTGAATGCCACCAACAGGTAGCCATATGTGAAGGTGCCTCCCTTCTCCTAGGCTTCCTCACAAGCCACAAGAAATTCCTCCAACATGTAACTGCATCAGTTTAATACAACGCCATTGGTGTAAAAGTTGGCCACGGACAATGCATCCACCATGCATTCTCCCTTGTATTCTGACCTCATAACGTTGTTGGATATGATGTAACAGCCAATCCTAACTATATCTGGTAGTATGGGGTCAATTTTGGCTGTGTGCCCCCCCTCTTTGTGTTGAACCTTTCATAGAGGTTGGGCTCCCCTTTATTTTATCCATGCTTACTGGGACCCTGGAATCCCTTTGACACATTCTTGCCTTCGAGGGACAATCCAGTGAGATGATGTATATCCTCGACGTGGATTGGATACCACCTATCTATCCAGAGACTTTTGTCGTGCACCCTGATGATCAGGAACTTGGTGCACCACGCAACTTCATCAGTGGTACCGAAAACTAGTAAGTCTCTGAGGTTCATGATGGTTGAGTTGAATATGCTAATGAATTTAGGCTTGGGAACGAACTGCATGCCTCCCAACTCATCTAGAGCGATAGTCCATAATACGTCTATGTTCATCTGGGGAAATAAGACTTAGTCTATTAAGTCGAGGTCAAGGAGCTTGACCTATTCTACCTTCCCCTTTATATCACCTATGACCTGGACTCAGAGGTCGCAGGGCTTGTCTGGTACTACTTCTTTGGACATGGCACTTCGGCTTCATGTATCTTTCTGCATTGTGAGATTTGAGTTATCACTAAATTCTACGGAGAAATAAGGATTGGGAATGGCAGCTACGGGTTTCACAACTGCACAGGCTTGCTCGCTCTATAGAGTTCTGAAATTGTTAAGTTCTTTGAAAACAATGTGTTCTACGATGAGTTCTCAGAGCCTTATACTCAGCCTTAGTTGCCAAGTTCAATAATAATTGTTGTTCATCATGACCCTATAGACACAACTTGGATCTGATTTATCCGACGAGATGAGTTGACAGGGTAAATCCTATTGGGTGATTCTGGCAATTACTGTGCAAGTTGGACAAGGACGTGGCCGATTTCAGACCTTTCTGTTTAACAGGTCTAAATCCTGGCGTGAATACCGATGGTGTTTTCACATATCACGGCTTTATGGATTAACTGAATTCAGACGGGGTATCATAATAGCAATAAAGGCTGTGATTGGTGTTACAAGGGAAAAAATCTCTATGGCCAAGGGTAAACCACAACAGACAGGTATGACCACAGAAATCAACTCAATTCAAACATATGTTATACAAACTAATGTGCAATATAAGAAAGAGGCCTACCTTGATCCAACGTTTGATGATGTTCCACCATTGAGCACTTTGACTCAAAGCTTTATACCTGCAAGAAGTTCTCAACAAACAAGTAGAGCAAGTACATAGTGATAATATAAAAGAGGTTAGCACATCAGATAGCATAATCCATTAATAAACATTACAAACATGCCCATGGATAATAATCATATATTTGCAAGATATCAATAGGATGATAAAGGAGTATTTCTATTAATAATTTATCAACAGAAGTGACAACAATACAGACTTCTGTGTTGTCATGGTTTGAAACCAAGAAACCAAGTTCCTTCCAATGGGGTCTCCACCACTTCAATCCTCCACCAATGGCAAGCTCATAGGAAAGAGGCAATGAGGTCCTCTCAACAATAGGGAAAGAGCTTTAGGGTTGAACACTGTGTTAAGACTTCAGGGACAAAGGTATGTAGACTCAATATGAAGTAATTTATTCAGCGTAACTTTGCTCTCAAAGTTGAATGCTTTCTCCTCTTTTTCCATAGGTCGAAATTATGCTCTTATAGCCTTCAGGATGCAACTGAAGGGTCAAGTTGGAATGTTTCCAGTATATGGAAGGCCAAGGATCAGATATCTCCTATCATGACATGGGAACCTAATCTCATTTTGTATTTTTTGGCACAAATCTCGATGTACGCAGGCTGTAGTGGATCAACCAGCATATATGCATCTTGCATAGCATATAGGGAGCGTATATGTGGAAAAATGTATATTTTTAGCTCTGGATTCATCAAAAGGGGATGATAAGTCTGCATAGGGAAATGGAAAAATGCCCTCTGTGCAAGATAGAAATGGTGAGGCAAATCTTGCTATAACAACTAGACTGGTTATGTGTGGCACATGGACTCAGATTGTATTCAAATTTGTTCTCCCTCTGACCATAAAGGGGTCCCCATCATATTAATGACCATCATAAATGATTTCTTTCCTTCTTTGATCCTCTGCTACTAAGTAAGTAGTTTTGCATCAAACAACACTTAAATATAAAATGAACTATGTGTCGTGGTGCAACACCGCGCACATCGAATTTATTAACTGAATTTACAAAAAATTGCAGAAAATTCAAATCTAGCTATTATACATGCTCCTTCAGACTAGAGAAACAGTCATTTTAGCTCAGTTCTGAGAAATATAAGGTTTTATGCGACGCCATTCACCCATCCTAGCCACAACATACTATCCAGTTGTGCAAGTCTGACTGTTCTTGATGGTCAGATATCCACAACTATAAATGGTCCCAACCAATGCATGCATAACTTCCCATGATTCTTCTGGTACCGACTTTCATAGAGTAGAACCTTGTCTCCATGCACCAATACCTTACTCTTAATGTGGCTTTCATGCCAAGCTTTTTTCCTTGCTTTTTCAACCAACTGATGGAAGTCTGATCAAAACCTGGTCTCCTCGAGTTCTTGTAACTCCATAAGTCTCTGCGCAACTGATTCTTCCTTCGACATATGTCTGATCTGTGTGATGTACAAACTCAAAGTGATGAATTCTGCAGGCACCACTGCCTCTTTCCCATAAACTATCTAGAACGATGCGTACTTGTGGATTTTCTCTGTGGTTGTCCTATAAGCCCATAGTACTACTGGAAATTTGTCATCCCAATCTTCCTGATTTGTGCAACAGACCTTTGTTAACTAGAATCTTGTTGAATGCTTCTACTATTTTGTTGTCTTGCAGGTGGTAAGGGTTGATTTTGTGATGTTGGATTAGGAAATCGGTTGTAATATTTGCTATAGTGCTACTAATGAAATAAGTTCCTTGATCACTGGTGAGGTTCATAGAACATCCAAATAGAGTGATAATGTTATCAAAGATGAACCTAGAAGCAATATCATTCGAACAGTCCTTAACAGTTATTGCCTTAGCCCAACATGTAAGGCAGTCGGTTGCTGTAATAATGTACCTAGCCTTTGAATGCTTAGCTGTGGGTTTGATCGGTCCAATAAAGTCAACTATCCACTTCTCAAATGCCTGTATAGATTGAACTAGTTGAAGTGGTAATTCATCTCTTCGTGATGGCTTACCCACTCTCTGACAAACATCACATGATCTAGCATATACCTTTGCATCCTTAAAGAGCATTTCCCACCAAATTCCATCTTGGATAACTTTCTGCGCAATGGCCTTCCCTCCTACATGACCTCTCGCAACTCTGTTGTGGCATTCCCATAGTATATCCTATCTTTCATGATTCAAGAAACATCTTCTGAGGATACTATCTAGTCCCAATTTATACAATTATCCTGCGATCAACTGGTAATCCACTACTCTAACAACCAAATGGAGTTTCTATGTTGTGGAATATGTTTCTGGGTAGGATCCTGTACTTAATAAGACTGTTATGTCCTCCAGATACTCTGGTATGGCCTCAACCTGGAACAAATTTGCATCTAGGAGCTGATCGTCAACTGCTCCACCACTTTCCCCTAACTCTAATCTAGACAGGTGATCAAGTCCTACATTGCATCTTCCAGGCTTAATAATTACTTCGAAAGGGAATTCCTGAAATAGTAGCAACCATATACAAATTCTCCCTTCTAACACAGGTTTGTTAACTAGATATTTCAATGTAGAATGATCAGTAAAGAACTTGAAATGAGAACCTAACAAATAATGTCTAAATTTTTGTAAAGCATAAATGATGGCTAAACCCTCCCTTTTTTTCTTTGTTTAGTTGTTCTCAGCTTGTGAGAACTTCCAGCTCACAAAATAGATACGATGATACATGGCTTCATCTCCAGGTTGTGCTAAGATAACTCCTAAGGCAATACCTGAAGCATCTACGTGGATGTGAAATTCATTTTCCCAGTTTGTAAAGACCAAAATTGGTGTTGTGTTGAGCTTCTCCTTTAGGGTATCGAACATTTTATCACATTCTGGTGTCAATTGGAACATTTCATCCTTTTTCAATAGATTTTCCAGAGGTGCAGTAATGTTTGCGTATCTTTTGATGAACCTATGATAGTACCCTATGTGTCCCAGTGTGGAGCACAACTGATTAGCACTTGTAGGTGGTGGCATGTTCACTATAACCACAACTTTGGCTAGTTTTACCAATACTCCTTCTCTGCATACTATGTGGCCCAACAAATTTCAATGTGGTACACAGAAGATACACTTCCTGAGATTCAATGATATCTACAATTCTCTATTTCAAACATCAAATGTAACAATGCTACATGTTCCTTGAGAAAACTATATATCGTCCAATAATCCATATAGACTTCTATAAACTTGTGAATAAACTCTCTGAAAGCTGCTATTACAATCCTGGAGAAAAATGCAGGGGCATTCTTCAAGCCAAATGGCATCACATTGTATGCGAAAGATCCCCATTCTATTATGAATGTGGTCTTCTTTTTGTCCTCTTCGGCAATCTTGACTTGGTGGTACCCTGAAAATCCATCTATGAATGAGTACACTTCCTTCCCCCCAACCTGTTCTAGTACCTCATCAGTAAAAGGTGTTGGGAAAGGGTCATGCACACAGGCAGAGTTAAGGCTTCTATAGTCTACATAGACCCTGATATCCTATGTTCCTTTCTTTCTTTGGATGACTATTGGGCTGACCCATTCTGCTTCTTCCACTACAAAAATAAGTCCATCTTCCAAGATCTTGTCTATATCCTTCTTAACCTTCTCTTTTACTCTAGGGTTAAGATGGTATGGTATATGCCTCATAGGCTTGGATCCTAGTTTCAATTTGATTTTCATTTCTCCCATAACTCCTTTGATTCCCTTTAACTCTGAAAACGTCTTTGGGAACAAATTCTCATATTCTCGCAACAAACTCTATATTTCTTGACTAGTTTTCTCATCCCAGTAGTCTCCCACCATAGCTATCTTAGGTTTCTCTGTGATCCCTATATTGACTTTAAACAACTTTAATGGGTGATTGTAGGAACTATCAATCTGACTGGGTATGGTGTTCTATATTTCTCTATTCCCTTCTGTCTCTTTGATGGGTAGGTTTCTTAATTCCTCTAAGTCATCTGGGATTTCTGAATCCCCACTAATATTATAGAATTCTATGGGATTCTTGGTTGAGGGTAGGTGAATATTAGCCTGAAGTTCTCGGCTATGTTTTGCACATACCAATAAGTTTGATTTTTTATTACTGTTATCTGTAAAAGGAAATTCATTAATCTTTTGCAAGACTACTTCAAGCTCAGGGTACTTACTTGTAAATGAGAAGTCCTTGCAAAAATGAGCTACCAACATTTTCCAGTCCCTGGTCTGTCTTCTGGTTTCCTCATGTATGAACCAAGATTTCTGGATTGGACCTAGGGAGTGGGGAAATACATGAACCTAGAAGCAAGAGGGTATTTTCGCAACTTCCCATTGTGTCACACACTGTTCAATATGTGCTCTAGGATCAGATTCTCCGTTGAATAGTTGTGAAACTTGGAAATCCATATGCATCTCTGATTCTAGCTTCTCCTTATTCTGAAACCTATACTTGATAGAGCTTGCTTTATGTCATCCCAATTTCTGAGTAAGGATTTATGATTATCCCACCATCTAGAAGGGTTGTCTTGGAGGGATAAATATAATACTGAGATCCTTTGATCCTCTACTACCTTTTCTTCCATAATGAGTAGAAAATTGTCGAGTCGTGAGGTTCCATCATATATTGGGTGTTCTCTGACTTCGGTCCCAACCCATCTGGTTTCTCTGAAAGTTGCACATCTCCTTGAGAATTTTTTGTACAATCCTTACCGCCAACTGTCGAATTCCATTTCTGAATCTTCATCCAATGACTATATACTCCTCAACTTACTGATCCATCAATAGTAGGATTTATATAATCATCTCTTGTTCCTATTGTTACAATGTAAAAATGATCGAAATCTTCTCCTTCCATATTATTTTTTGTTGGCTCTGTATATCTAGGCCCTACATATGGATCCAAGGATTGAACTACCTTGAGTCCATCAGCCTCAAACGTCATGGTATCTTTATTTAAGTCAATTACTGCATAGTTGTCATAGTCCCAACCAATGCCAAGTAGTGCAGGGTAAGGGTCCTTATCCCCCATGATTTGAATCACTTCAAATTCATCTACATTCTTTACTCCCACAACATCTATTTCCAAATTCTCTAGTCTTCCTATTGGGAAAACATAATATTTTTTGGCCCTTCTTAGCTGAATTGGGGAATATGTCATCCTGGGTTTTCCTAAGGCTTCCAAAGTCTTATTAGGTAGAATGTTCACATCGGATACTAGATCCAACATGACATCCTTAATCTCAAATTCATCTAACTGGGCTACTAGTCTAAATTATTTTCCAGTTCGTACTTTTCTTCTGTGCACTCTCTCAGTACTCTTCTGAGGTAGATTAGTCCTTATTCAAACTTCTATGGGTTCTTCATCCCCTAAAACTAGGTATAGCACGTTACACAACTTATCTGTTAATTGATCGTTCATGAGAATTTTAGAGAATAATTGAAACCAAAGGTCGACTACACTTTGAGGTTGCTCAGGTTGTGTTGGTGTGACTACAGGGTTTCTGGGTGCAGGGGGTGAAGCAAGGACTTGCACAATTTTAGGGTAAGAAATAGGTTGTGGGGGTTTCTCTTGCATATCAGGGCTAGGGATATTCTGAAATACTTCTATAGCATCTTTAAAGAACAACTTATATTTTAGAGGTTCATACCTGTCTTCCTTAGGTGCTTCTTTCTGGATCTGAGGTAAAATGTCAGCATCAACTCCTGTCTTTTCTCCTCCTCGAGTAATGATATTAAGGTTGGGTAATTTTCCCTTACTAACACTCTTTATTTATGAACTAATGAGGTTATTTCCTCGTTGATGTACCCGATCTTCCCATTTTGCAATTAGTTCTGGGCAGTCTTCGTTGTGTGACCATTGGTTCTACAATGAAAGCACCATGGCCACCTTGGATGAGGACAGTCTCTTCCCATATGGCCTTGCTCATCACAGTTATAACATATGTTTGGGTCTCTTCCCCCAATTCGTCCTCCTATGAAGTCTCCTCCAACTCCACCTCCTCGACCTCTTCTTGTTCCCTGAGGGTTTTCATTCACCCTGAATGTTGTTCGGTCCAACCTGTCTGGAAGTGCATCCAATTCTCTACATTGATTTGTTGTATGTTTGGTAGATGCGTAGAAGTCACAGTGTACCTTATTTGGTACTATCAAATATTTCTGCATAATGGGGCATTGTCTTGGCCCGTGCACGTGGATTCAATAGATCTCACAATACTCAATTGTTGGTGCTGCTTGGCTTCCCTGAAAAGCATGATATGGAGTGGGTTATGGAATGGTAAGTTTGCAGATACTTGTGCAACTCCTCCCGTGGGTCTTAGTGAGGCTCCCATCAGATTCTAAGAAGGTCCCATTCCCCTCATTCATGGACATTTGTTCACCAGATTTCATTTTGTATAACATCCAATTCACCAGACCTACGGTCATCCTGGTCTAGGTATTGTCAGTTCTTGAATCTTTTCTATAAGTGTTGATATTTTCCCTTGTAGTTGTGTGAAATTCGGATATGTTGGGGATCTGGTCACTCTCAGGCTCCTGGGGTATCCCACCATGGCTTTAATCTTCATCGATTGTTCCAAGGCATCTTTCAAAGTGGCTATCCGTTGTTGCGTTAGCGGAATTTGAGTCAGAGGTAGTAGTTCGTAAATGTACCATTCCCTTTGATGTTCCTCATGGATTGGATGTTCTAACCTCCCCATAACATCTTTAAACTTATGGTTGTACTCCCAGGATGATTCACCTTCCCTTTTCTAGATCTCGCACAACTCAGACAGAGCCTATTTTTCTGACTGAGGTAGTTTAAACTCCGCTATGAACCTGGTTCGTACCTGACCAAGTGTGAACGCATGACCTTGCATTCCTAACACTCCTAGATTAATAATTTTCATGTACCACTTGAGAGTGTGACATCTCAAGGTATTCTAGAACTCAACCAACGTATTCGCATCCGAAGTCCCTCTGGATCTCCAGATTTATTCACACAAGAACCAATGCTGCTCAACATCTTCATCTCCCTTACCCCAGAATTCTGGGTATCGGGCAATCAAACCTCCTGCGTGACCATCCATTGTTGATCTTGGTTCTTTTATCAAAATGAAACATAATGGTCCTTCTTGCGATCTACCAGGGGATCCCGATATCCTCCCTATACTCACACTTCCTGGTTGTAACTCACTAACTAATTGTGTTGGAACATAACTAGCATGAGATGGTAGTATCGAACTTACCAGTTGTATAGAAGACACTTGAGGTATGGGCGATTCAAGGTTGGCACCACTGGATTTGGGGTGGTTTTATTTTATTTGGGGGGTCTCTTTTTCTTCAACTGGAGCGGTCTCTTCAGTCAAATCCCCGATCTTTCTTGTCGTCAGGGCTGAATCTTCTCTTTATTCTTCAAGATTCATATTGGCTTCCTTCTCTCTTACGTCTACGCCTTATCCTTCTTTTCCAACCTCCTAGGGACTTATTTCTCTCTGCACTTCCCTCTCACTTAATCTTTGATCATCCAGTATTTCCTGTCTTCCCATCTTCCGCAACTCTTCCATCTGTCTTTCCTCTACTTCTTTTGGTCTGACTTATTTCCACAACTTCTCAGACTGTCTTGTTGATTTCTTGATATTTTTGCACCACCACTTCTCGACTATGGCGACTCTTTTCAAGGCTCTCTCCTCTCTTGAGTCCATTTCTTTTTGTTTCCCCCTCATTTGTCAAATAACCCTTCCCCTCTCTCAAGCCATGACTCTACCCCAACCTTGCCCTACCCCAAGTGAGGGTGTTTACATTTCCATCTCAGTCGGGGACATAGTCAACATCACCTCTTCCATCAAGAAATCTTTAATACATAGGAGGATTTCTCTCAACAGTATTCCCCTTGTGTCTTTCTTGAAATTTTCCTCTTCTCATGAAAATGATTGGTGGTTCTCAACTGCAAACTCAATAATGTATCATTTTAATGTGGTACTGACCCAGAAATCAATCGCACACGTGACTGGATGATCCAACCGATGAAGTGCTACAATATTTTTTGTGTCCCAAGTACAGGTCCTCTTGACTTGTTCTTGGAACTCTGGAGATTCTTGGAGCCTATTTATCTAGTGTAAAATTTCTTCTGAGAAATTAAACCAGAATATCTCATACTGGTCACTCGATCTTTCTGAGTAAAAGACTGCCTCACGACTATATTCCATAGATTTTTCCCTCAAATCCGCTTCTTTCCATATGAAGGTGTCACAATTTGTTTCCCTCCATTGGTCAATATTAGATCTGTGAATATACAAAAGCATCCTCCCTACAAGTTCCCTTTTAATGTAGGTCCCGACAACAAAACCATTTTGTTGGTGCAAGTTTGATCAGACCAAGGTCCTTTTCAGGTTACCAAAAAAAGGTATTGATTAGTCTATAGCATTGGAATTTTAATCTCCTTTGAAGAGGATAAGTCTCACCTGAAGCACTGCTGAGACAAATAGATAGGGAAGGGAAGGGAAAATACTTAGGAGGATTCATAGAACCTTCAAGATTCATCCTGATCTTGCACAAGACATCTAACTGCAGAATAAATCTAAACTCATGTGTGTAAGAACTGAAACTACTTGGGTTGCGAATAAGCACTTAAACATAGATATATCATGTGGAACTCATAAACCATAAAGAAGTACTTTAATGCATAAGTATAACATAGAAATACACAACATATTTTGAAAATTTAGATCCTTCTTCATATTATCTTCAGATCTTTCTTCATTTACAAACTTAGAGATACACAGTAGCGCTATGGTATAGACTCCTGGCTCTAGACTCATGTTGCAGAGCTATAAATTCCAAAATGGTGTACACATTACATTACAGACTCAGAATCCGACTTCTCTACAACAAACAACAACTATGACATCAACCTAACAGTAAGGGAAATATTGAAATGAACATAATCACAATTCAACCGAACGAACTGAACCCTTTTACAATCATATTCATCCCTATATATAATCTAGGTTGTGTCTTTTGTCTTTGCTTGCATGATTTCTTGTTCCGTTGCAACCTCTTTTTCTTTGTTGGCATTGTATTGTCCTTTTCACAACTAATTTATGTTCCTTATTCTTTCTCTACTGTCCAGCTTCTTTTTAATCTTGCGCAACTCGTACTAGGAAAAAATTGCGCAATTCCTTATCCCAAAAATGAAGGGCCCAACACTCCCTGACTTTCCTTTTTCAAAATGGGGTTTGGACTTTATTGGTCCTATTAATCCGTCTTCAGCAGGGTAAGTCTTTATCTTGACAACCACAAAATATTTTACGAAATGGACTGAAGTTGTCCTGCAAAAGAATTCACAAGATGAGCAAGTGATTTCTTTTCTTGAAACTAATATTTTTTTCAGATTTGGCCTTCCTTTGGAAATTATTACAGCCAATGGTCCCGCTTTTATTTCTACTAAGATGAACCAGTTTTTAGCTAAGTTAGGGGTTAAATTTTTTACCTCATTGGCTTATTATCCCCAAGGTAATGGGCACGGCAAGTCTACCAATAAGAATCTAGTAAGAATTATCAAGAGGCTCATTGAAGATAAGCCTCGTCAATTGCACACTCTCCTCACTTACACCCTTTGGGAAGATCTCACTACCACCAAGGTGAGCACCGGTTACACTCCTTTTCAGCTTGTTTATGGTCAAGAAGCCATTCTTCCTATCGAGCTAGAACTATCCTCTTGAAGGTTAATGCTACAGGTTGAAGAGTTAAACTCTTCTGATTTTTCTCAAAGAATGAATGCACTTTTGGCTCTAGAGGAGCAAAGGATGTTTGCCTTGCATAATATAAGGTGAAGATAGCATACCGTTAACAAATATTTCAACAAAAGTGTCAAGGTTGTCAAATTTAAAGTTAGTGAGAAGGTACTTTTGTAGGATTCATCTCATGTTGATAGAGGAAGGAATTCAAAGTTCCAAAAATTATGGTTGGGTCCTTTTAAGATCACTTTTGTCCTGGGCACAAATTCTTACATCCTAAAGGACTTACAAGAGAGGTTGTTTTCCTATAGCACTGATGGTTCCCACTTAAATCATTACATGGAACCAACTTGAAAAGTTTAACGTTGTATGAAATGTTTTCTATATTATAGTTGTTTTAATTGCTTTGATTTTAGATTTTTGTTTTTACATTTCTGTTGTTTCATTTCTACTATGACATTTCTTGCTTTTTGTTTATTTTTGACTTCATTTCTTGTCAAAATAAAATGTTGGATCGCTTTTCCATGGTGACGCTATTCCGCAAAGTATTGTTAATCAATAACAATCAAGTTACATAGATGTCATGATGTTCCCCTTGAAAGCATCATTGAAATTGTTATTTGCTTCAATTGTTGTTTTATAAGATAGTTGGTTTTATCCCTCTTCTGCTTTCATTTTCTTTCATCTACTTCAAGATTCAAAAGAGCATATCAAAAAAAATTATCCTTGAATTCAAGAACACTTTAGGATGATTAATTGAATGATTATTCTTATAAGGATAAAACCCCTCATACTTGACACTTTCCATGAGTTATTCCCAAACTCTCAATCATTTTCCCTTAAATCCGCTCACTTCCACCTGTTGCATAATCATCCTAATATATATCTTCTTGATATGATGTTACATGGTCTGCGAAACTAGACATTCTAAGTTCTTAATATGTTGGAAACATATTTCCCTATGGAGTCGCCATTTTTTTGACGATTAAAATCGCAATGATGAATTACGCTCGCAAAGGATTGCTAAAGTGCTATTATTTAATTATGATAATACTATAATACTAGTAGGTGGGACCCCCTTGTAGACTAGAGGTGCAAAGATAGACATGTTACACTGATATGTTGTTGTTGTTATAACGTTGCTTACACAGTGCTATACAATTTATGATGCAGTTTGGGTTTCATTTGATGTGATAAATGGGTGGTTGATGCATTATGTTGTTGATATTTACTTATAATACATGCAGTTCTATGGTCATGAGGATCATGATGTTCATAGGTTCTATGTTATGTTATGTTATAACCTTGATTGTTAATTCATATATTGATTACTTATCCACATATGATTATGCAAAGGATTATTAAATGAGAGCTAGATCGAAACAGAAAGAAAGGAACTATGTGTTAATCCTAAGGCCATGGTAAAAGACTACATTTAAACTTCAAATAAATGAATACAAGTGTTGGACCTAGCTATTATACTATGGTTTGGTTAAATTACTATGTAATTTTTATTAAAATTTGAACGAAGGCACATATGGTAACATGTGCAACCAAAACAATTAAATATAAAATTTCAATAGTACCTAATAATAATATTACATGTCAAATATAAATGTATACATAAATACCAAATTTGGAAGGAGAGAAAACATCCAGCCTCTTAAAGAAGACTTATTTGGTAATTCTCGAGTCAATATTTTTACATGCTTTACTTTAATGAGATTCACTTCCTATTCTTACAAGGTAAATTTTGTTCTTCATTTTAGCCTCTTTATATTGGAAATCAACGTGGATTTAGAACATAGATTTAGAATAGGACCGAGAGATGTTAGACCTTAACAATTTCATCTTCAAAAGCTCGATGACAATTCACTAAGATATTTGATCATAATTTGGACTATGTTGAGAAATGTTCTCCATGACCAATATGGTAATTACCCCGTTCCTCATGGCAACCTTCAACAACTCATGGAGCCTTATAAAGAACATTTTCAATATACTTAAAGTCAGTCTACAATAAGTCTCTATATGGCCCCTCAGCAAGACGATTGGTCTTGAACTCAAGATTAATGGAACTGATATTTGAACATCTAAAAGGAATCTCAAATTTCAAAGTATTATAATCTCAAATAGAAGTCTAATGTTACACACATGAACTGATATCAATGGATGTAAATCTCTCAACTAATTTTGATCACAAATTCTTGATTTCAAGAACATCATTTTTTTTTTAAATAAATATATGTCGTCGCTATTGCGACGAATGTAAAGATTCTTGCAACGAATTATATATACTATCAAAGAAATTTTTTCGTTGATAGTATATCTAATTCATCGCAAGAATAAATATATGTCTCCTCTCTTACAACGATATCCTTTTCGTCAATAGTATAGCTAATCCATCACAAGAATCTTTACATTCGTCACTCTTGCGACGATATCCTTTCCTTGTCTCTCTTGCGACGATAAACCTTCTTTGTTGCTCTTGCGACAATATCCATTCTTTGTCGCTCTTGTGACATTATCCCTTCTTTGTGACTTGTGCGACAACAACTATTGGTCATCTTTATTGTGACGACCAACATTGGTTGTCGGGCTTGTGATAACTTCCTTGGGTTATCGCTCTTGCGACGTTTTCTCAGGTTCATCGCACTTTCCACGACATGTGAAGCGAAGTTTGGGAGACCCAAGATTCATTTCAATATCAACGATATAACATCACAAGAGCATTGAAAGAGTCGTCACAAAATGACCCAAAATTAATAGTGCAACTAGCTTGTTGCATAATTTCTCTAATGATATTGTAAGACTTAAGAAACAATGCTTATGTAGGTTCCCTACATATCAATGATCCTCCCATGGTTCTTTCTTCATGCTAACTCCAATTTCTTGTGTTTTCACGAGACAAGTGTTAATTGAGTGGGAAATCTCAAATTGTGGTGATAATGGTGGTGTATATGGTAATGGGAGTGCAAGTTCACCAGATTTGGTAATGATGGTGTAAGGTGACGGTTAATGGAATGATACTATAAATTATTTCATTTAAAGCTACTCATTACAAATTCTTATTGGATCTTGTACCTTTATCTTCTTACCTCACATGGCGGTACGAGCACGGTGATGGTGGAGTTAAGGTGACAGAAGACGAAGTCACATCTACAGTCTTAATAGGAATTCCATCATCGACATTGTTGGTTATGTCGACCAAAAGTGTAGTAATAGTGACACTGACAAATTGAAATATGCAATTGGAGTTGCAACAACAGTATTTGTGGTGATGGAGCTGCAACACTGAGAGTTGCAACAATGGGTGGTGCAGCCTTAGTGGTGTAAATAGGAATTGCAACATAGTTGAAGTGGACGAAAGGTGTGGGAGAGAAGTGTGAATATAAATTAAAGATGTAAGTGGAGTTGTAGCAACGTGAGTTGCAGCTCCGGAAATAAGAGAAGAGTGGTTTGGAAAATCAAGCAAAGTTGGAAGTGGATTTTCAGCAATGGGAATGAGAGGGGAGGTATGGCAAAGGAAGATGTAGCAATAGAGATGGTTGTAGAAAAGGGAGTTGCAACAAAAGGAGTTACAACAATGAGAATAGTTGTGACAAAGGGATTAGTTGTGGAAAATGGAATTGCAGCAAAAGGAGCTGCAACAATGGGAATTGCAACAACGAGAATAGTTGCGACAAAGGGGGTTGCAACAAAAGGAGTTGCAACAAAATGAATTTTAGCAACAGGATTTGCAATAATAGGACTTGCAACAATAATTGGTTTCTCCCACAAGTCCTGGAAAAGAGATTATTAGAAAAGAAAATCAAGGATTTATTACAATTTTTTGAGAAGGATCCTGAAATAACCATCACGAAAACGTGAAGTGCCCTTATTGTTTATTTTATTTATTTATTAGTATTTTTTTAATGCTCCAACTAGGATGGTTTTCGCATTATTGTTTTTAAGAAGAAATGGAATTATCCAACCAAGATTCATTCTTCCTGAACTAGTTCTAAATCATTGTTGGGCCATCCATTTGCAATGTTCTTGAAGAAGGTTTCCTTTGATAGGGGTAGATGGTATAGGCAGAGTCTATTTCCATTAGCTATTATAGGAATTTTTTCTCTATCTACAGTACATAGCTTGATGGCCCCACTATCATACACTGTATCAATCGCATATGGATCTAGCCATCTGGTGCAAAATTTTCCTTGGAAGCCCTTGAACCTGGAATCAAATACTAATGCACAGTATCCATATTTGAACTACTTTTTCTTGATAAACTTATCATGCCATATGTCCCTTTGATGTTGTATCACTATGGCTCGGTGTAGGGAATATTTGTGTATCTCATCCAACTTGTTAATTTGAAGAATTATTTGTTTCTATGTCTTTGATAGGTCCAACCCAAGTTGTATTGTTGTCCTAAGTGTCATGATTTTTGTCTTAATGGGAATTAGTACTATTTTACCATATACTAACTCATAATATGTGCATCATATAGTAGTTCTCCAAGTGGTTTTGTAGGCCCATAAATATTCAGAGAGTCTATCAGCCCAATCTTTGAGGTGCAGTCTGACACTTTTAGTGACAATCACCTTAAGGATCTTATTAGTACCCTCTAGTTGTTCATTTTCTTGTGGGTGATTTGGTGTTGTTACTCTGTGCTTGATTTTATAGTTTTCCATCATATCTCTGATAAAGTTGTTATGTGAATTGAGTTGCTCCATCGGTCACTATCTCTTGTGGTATCATGAACCTTACAAATATTTCTTCTTGGAGAAACTCCACTAATGCTTGTTTGGTTATTCCTGAAAGTGTTTTTTCCTCCATAGGTTTTGTGACATAATATATATAGACAATGATGTATGAGTACCCAATGTAAGGGGGATTTATTGGTCCCAAAAACTCAATGGCCCACTTGTCAAAATGTGTTAACACCATCTGTTGTTGTAGAGGCATTTCATCTGCTTGTATGGGTCTACCCATGCATTGACATCTGTCACACCTCTTCACATACTCTTTGGCATCTTTGAAAAGTGTGAGCTAGTAATATCCTTAGTGGAGTGCCTTGCACCCAGTCCTTTTATCAAAAAATTGGACCATGCATGGCCCATCATGATAGACCTTTAATATCTCATCGACTTCTACCTCTCATACATATCTTATGATAATCAAATCAAGGCTAGTGTAGAAGAGGTGTCCATCAATTCATGAAAATATTTCAATTTTCATGACTATAATTTGTTGTTATTTAGGAGTCATATGATGCATAATCTTTCTTGCATCCAAAAAGTTAGAAATATCTACAAACTGAGGTGAGTTAGTAGATACTGCAAAGAGATGTTTATCTAGAAAGCAATCTTCTACTTGAGGTTCATTCTCATTATATATTATTCTATAAAGAAAGTCAACAACTACCTTATCTTTTTATGGTTTATCTAGGATGGTAATATCAAATTCTTGTAATAAAAATAATCATCTAGTGACCTTTTCTTTGGTGATTGGTTTGTTCATAATTTTTTTAATAACAATGTGATCAATATGAAAAAATATGAAATATTCGGTAATGTAATACCTAAACGTGTTTATTGCATGAATAACAACAAGAAACTCTTTCTCAACTACCGTATATTTCAATTCTGTAGGAGAGATATTCTTACTAACATAGTAAATTGCATATGCATCTTTTCCTTCCAGTTGTCCTAGAATGGCTCCAAAGGCAGCGCCCGATGCGTCTATGGATATGTGGAATGGGAGGGACCAATCAGGTCCTCGTAAAACAAGAGCATGTTGGCATGTCTCTATGCATACAAACTCAGTGTCTTTGTTAAGTAAAGAAAACAATGGATGAGAAATACATGAAAAGTTTTCAATGAATCTATGGTAATAAATAACATATCCCAAGAAACTTTGTACCTACTTTTGTGAAGTTGGAGTTGGAAAATTTAATATTACCTTTACTTTTTCTAGATCAACTTGAATACCTTTGGTTGGGATGTGATGTCCTAACATGATGCCATCAATTAACATCATCAAAAAAATTTCATTACTAAGTAAAACATTATACCCTTTTCACCTTGTCGATGTTTTCTCTAGATTGTCTAATGCCTCATTGAATTTATCCCCATATGTTCTGAAATAATCCAGATATATTTCCATGCAATCGTGAATTATATCAGAAAATATACCAATAACAACTCGTTGAAAGGTGGAAGGGGCATTGCATAACCTGAATGGTAGAAAACGGTAGGAAAATTTCCTCCAAGGATAGGTAAACATTGTCTTCTCTTGATCTTCAGGTGTGATTTCAATCTACTTATATCCGTTGAAATTTTCAAGGAAATAAAAACATTTCTTCCCCGCTATTGTGTCTAGGACTTGGTCGATAAATGGAAATGGGAAGTGGTTTTTATGTGTTGCTTTATTGAGTTCTCTATATTTGACACAAATTCTCCATTTATCGTTTTTCATTGGTACCATGACAAGAGGGGAGACCCATTGGATATCAAAAATTTGATAGATGAAGTTAGTTGTAAGCAATTTCTGTAGCTCTTCTTTGACTATGTCCTTTAGTGTCAGGTTCATCCAGTGCTAGGGTTGGTGAATGGGCCTATATCCTTCCTTAATATATATGTGATGTGTGCATAAGTGAGGATGGATCCCCCTCATGCCAGAGTAATCCTAGGCGAAGGAATCACTGTGTTTTTGCAACACTTTAACCAATCTCTCTTTTTGTTGTTTGATTAGTCCTTGGTTTGTTTTCAAGGTTTTCCATGGGTTGATTTTTATGGTTTCTATAAGGGTCCCTTGATATTTTTCTAGTGGGGATTCATGTTCGATGGGTGAGAATATTTTTGAGGATAGAGAAGAATGTGTTTCCAATTACATAACCTTCTCAAGAATATGTGTGTTTCTTGAGGAAGAGGAAGATGCTATAAAATAGTTTATTTCATTATCCTTTATTTTATCTCTTATGGCTAAGTATTGATCTATGGAGAGGACTTGATGGGATTCCCCTTCTTCCTCACCATCTTCTCTGTCAACCCAAAGTGGTTTTCTAGATCTATGTTTGGTTTGGAGAGATGATAGAGGGTTAATTGTTTTTTGGATGTCCCATGGGAGATGGTCATGTTTCCTGACCTACAATCAATGTAGACATCAGTAGTGGCTAGCCAAGGCCATCTCAGGACTAGAGGATACCCTCCCAGAGAGGTTTTTGGTTGTAGAACCATGAAGTCAGCGAGATATTCCCATGAATCCACAGAGATCACTACATCTTCTAAGATTCCCTTTGGTTTGATGGTTGATCTATTAGCGAGTTGAAGTATGATTGGGGTTTCCCTAAGGCCTATAAGACCTAAGGCTTGCATGGTATCAAATGTAATAACATTTATGGTATCCCCTAAGTCGATTAATGTGTAACTAATAAGTCTATTGTTGATATTCAAATTAATGAATGGACTTCCAGGGTCAGAGTATTTAGCTGCGAGAACTCACCCCATCATTAAATCTGACAATTTTTCCATGACATGAATGGTTTAGGGATCCTTTTGTTTCCTATCAGGTTTTATCAAACAAATTTATTGTACCACTTTTGAATAAATACGCACATCCTTGATGGCTTGAAATAGTGGTATTTTGACACACACATTCTTGAGTTCTCCGAAGAATTCAAACTCAAGTTGAGTGAAAGGTTTTGTAGGTTTAGCCTTTCTAGATAGGGTGGGTTTTGAAGTTATGGGTGGGAATTCTCAGCTTTGAAAGGTTCCTAAGATTGTTTCAGTTCCAATTATTCATTTCGAACAACCTCATTTAAATCTTCAATGCTAATACGATATTGGTCCTTGGTTAGTGTCTTCCCTAATTGGAGGTGAATATTGTTGCATTCCAGGGAAGATATGGAATAGGCTGGGTAGGTTGCAAGTCCAACAACTTATGTTGGTTAGCTTGGCCTTTCGTTATTGGGGTTAGGGATGGTTTTCATAGATATTTGTGGTCGAGGAGGGAAATATGGCAATGCTTGCATCTGGGGAGGAGGAAGAAGTTACATTGGTGGTTGTTTCATAGGTTGTTGAGGTCCTCCTACAGTAGGGTTTCTCCATCCCTATTTCCATAACTGATTTGGAGGAGGAGGAGCCACCCATTATTGTTTTGGCATACCCCATGGTTGAAAATCATATTGCATGGAAGGGTTATTCCAATATAAATTGAAATATTGAGATTGATATAGGATCATACCTTAAGGTTTGGGTTGCTAGGGTCACTTCTGAGATACATAAAATAATTGATCTCCTTCGACTTTCTGGTAGATAAATTTTAGCCCTGGTAAGGATGGATAGTTGTGAGTAACATGGTCCTCACTACATATTCCACAAACCTTGATCTGATCCAATGGACATTCTTTCCATGGGTGCTTCATTCCGCATTTTGGGAAAAAGATAACCAAAGATCATTCTATTTCTTCTTTCTTCTTCATCTTTAGTGTATCCAATTGGGAGCTCAGAGAACTAAGTATGTCGGTCTTGAAGTATTCTAATATGTTCCCAATTTCTTCTCTTATGACCCCACTTAAAAAAGAATATCACAATTAAACTAAATATCACAATTATTAAAAGAACAAAGGTTAAACTAGATACATAAAAGAATACACAAAAATTAAATAATTACAAAATTATACTTCATATATTCATGTTTAAACTCTTATGTTTTAAGGTCTAATGTGCTTTGTACCTGCATACTTTCAGCATCAGTCTAATACTTTTTTTCTTACCATTTTCCATTGATCATTTTCTCTTTGATACTTTCTTTATCCAGTTTTGCCTCACTTTTCACTAAGGTACAAATCTTTCCCCATATGCCATTTTTACGTTATACTTGCATATTTATTAAAGGAACTTGCTATTTTCATGTGCTAATACTGCTACACAAGATTAATGTAGTAGCTACAACTCCTCACAGTGGTTGCAATCCCTATCTATTGTTATGATTTTAGACACAATCCAACTGCTACAACCCCAAGTGCACTCTCTATTGCTACGATTCTGGGCATAATCCAACTATGGCAACTCTAAGTGCATTGTCCATTGTTGCGACTCCAGAATACTATTGCAACTCCAAGAACACTCTCCATTGTGGTGACTCCAAGTCTACCGTTGCAGCGATTCTGAATACAAATTCCACTAGCACAACAATCAACACTATAACTGACAATTAAGAAACGATTCTCACATGGGAAAGTGACAGGAAGCAAGTGGAAAACCAAAAGAGAAATCGGTTTTCCTACCAATTGTCCCTTAATTGATCCGAGTCAGCACATCCCTAATTCTTACTAAATTTTGGCAATTTCAATGTAAACGGATGAACAAATGATTCTCATGGTTGTCCATCTGTTCCTTTTTTCTACTTTAGACATCAGTTGTACTATATAAACACCCTAGCTCCCTTGAGCTAAAGGGGGGGAGAATTATTATAGTGATACCATTCAGCTATTATTGTAACTTTCATATTTATGCAATATAATTTATGTTCTTCTCATGTTCACGTGTTGATGTGTTGGTAGTCATGTAATTCTGATTTCGTAGTTTAATGCCTTGTCTAAGGGGCTAGGGCCCCCTCCTTAGTCATGTACTTCCTTTATATTACAAAGTATGATCTAGCATTTCAATTCTATCTATTTAATTTCGTAGTTATTTAATTTTTTAGTTTGCTACAATTCCATATTTCGTAGAACAATATTTGCAATTCATGTGAGGTTAATATTTAATTTCCTAAAGTTGAGATTTCTACAATTTTAAATTGCAATTCATGTGAGGTTAATATTTAATTTCCTAAATTTGAGATTTCTACAATTCTAAATTGCAATTCAACCTTGATTCAATTTCTCTGAGTTTATAATCACAGAGACTATTGCAGCTCTTGTTGCTACAACTCACATCGTTACAATTTATTTTGCATTGAAGCTTTGTTGCTACAACTTGCATTGTTTCAACTCACATTGCTGCAATTTCTTTCGTGTTGCAGCTTCATTCTTATAACTCATGTTGTTGCAACTTCACTTGAAAATGCACTTCATTTTGTTTGCTTTCTAACTTGTGATAGTTTTAGTCTTCAACAATTTGAGATTGATATTATATTGGATTGTTGTTGAATGTATGAAAATGTAATTGTTACATCAAAACATGATCATTATTATACTTGAGAAATTCACCAATAGATCATAGAATACTTTTACTTTCCGCAAGAGTGGTTCCCTTTCTGCCAATGTGATTTACTTTCCATAAGTGTGATTTAAATTCCTCAAGTTTGATTTACTTTCTGCAAGCGTGATTTAATTTCAACAAGTGTAATGTACTTTTTGTCAATGTGATTTAATTTCTACAAGTGTGACTTTTATTTCCTGCAAGTAAGATATTTACTTTCTTGGAACTCAGGAAATAGTATAGTGTGGTGTCTTAATTGAGTATCTTGAATTATTGATTTGTGAAATTAAAAGTACTACAACTCTTTTTGTACCACTTTTGAATAAATACGCACATCCTTGATGGCTTGAAATAGTGGTATTTTGACACACACATTCTTTAGTTCTCCGAAGAATTCAAACTCAAGTTGAGTGAAAGGTTTTGTAGGTTTAGATTTTCACTGTCATTTTTCATCTTTTTTTAAATATCACAATTATTAAAAGAACAAAAGTTAAACTAATATACTAAATCAAAGAAAGTGAAAAGATTGTATATATTAATTTAAAGAAATAAATAAGTTTAAAGTGTTTTCATTAAAATATGTATCTTGGTACACTTTCTTATATTTTCTAATTATTTCAAGCTCGTGTCAAGGCTTGGACAAACATTGTCTCTAACCATTTTTGATGGAATTTAACATCATACATAGAATAGTCAAGCTTAGAAAAAAATGAAAAATGACAGTGAAGCATAAGGTTGTTATTTACATATAAGAGAATTGATTAATGCTGATATAACTCATAATTTTAATACAACAAACATTAGAAAATAAACAAGTTACCTTGAGAATACCATTAAAACTCAGCTTTGATAATCAAATCCCTGAAAATAAAATGAATGGAGCATGAATGATATAAGAAAAATGAAACTTAGAAAGATCCTTGCATACCAATCACTATTTTCCCCTCCTTTGGTTGGCTTATTGCTGCTTGTTTTAACATTTCATCGGTGGTTCTATCAGTTATGGGCATTTTAAAATTAATGGATTGAAGCCCATACAAGATTAAACTGCCTGTATTTTCTGAGATAAAATAATGTGTAACGAAATTCATTTGGGAAATTCAATTATTCCACATGTCATCTACGTGTTGATTTTGTAGAATTGGCATTTGTTTGTCCTAACAACACTATTGGCCTAAACTATAGTAATAGGAGGAATACCACCAATAACATGTTTCTTCAAGTTTATAGGTAGCAGATAAATGCATTTAGATTGAGGTTCAACCATGGTTCAATGATGATATTTTCCAGCCAGGATGGAACATCAAGTAGCTTTGTTGTAGGGAGTGTCTGGCTTCCAAAGACAACCCCAATCCTAAATTTTGGAGTTGGTTCAAATGAAAATAGAACAACTTGCCCCTCGAGGATTAAGACAAATAGAAGATCACCCTTCAAATGAATATTGTTGATAATAATGTGAGCCATCTCATGTTTCCTCTTTGTAAAATGAATATTCTTGCTCGCTGCATTTCCATCCTTTTCATTCCTAGTTTTCCCCTAGCCCATCTTTCGACAAAGATCTGTGAAAGCCAAAAATTTGAAGTCTCAAAAAACCATTACTTTTAATGAGTACTTACCTTTGGCCTTTCTATGAATTGAAGATATAGAATTTCAAAGTGAATCAAAATAAATACCAAATTCTCTATGTAAAAGTATTCATTTAGTCCCCAATTTGTACCCCATGAATTCTGGACAATCCAGTAGTGCACTTTGTCCTCATACACATAGATCACGTTGAGTAATGCGTGGTCATGTTGAGTGGATTGCTTAAGAAATTATTGTTGTTTATGCTCCAACATAGAACATATTGTCTGGGTTGTTGGAATTATCAGTGCTGAAAACACAATTCACAGTGATAATTAACAATCACACACATAAGAAATAGACACAGGGATTTCACATGGTTCACCCAAACATTGGGCTACATCCACCAAGCATAGGCATCGGTTGTCTTATTATTCAGAATATGGAGATTACATCAGATTTGCAAACTCAGTCTCTCATAGTCATTTTGCCTCTACGGGCTTACATGAATTTATACATTCACACATGAAACTAAATATTAAATGCAATCCCTATCCATATTCTAACTTGGTCTATTTGGTTGTAACCAACGCAGAATAATAGGATAAAAATCTATTTTTGGTAATTGGTTGTCACCAAATCCCAACAATCTCCACCTTGATAACAGTTAACCTAATACCTTGCTTCTTCCTTTTGTTCATCACCTTTGCTGCAAGCTAAGAGAAGCCAAGCACCACTGCAAATTCTCTAATAAAACTGGTTTCATGATCTTGCCTATGTGATTTGCACGAGTTTGGATTTCTTGAGGGATCACTCCACCTCCAACATGTCTTCCAAAACTGTCTTGTGAGACATATTTAGTGATAGGTCTCCTCCTGTCCAAAACACCTGTATTACAATATACATTATAATCATCACATACCATCTCAGTGGAACCATTATAGGTGACATTTGTGCTTCTCATACGTTGAAGCACCAATTTCACTGCAACTCCTGAATCTGTCACGTTTCTGACAACATCATTATCATGTGAAACATCTGGTCTTAACCATTTCATCGCATACAACAGACCTCCTACTAAAATTACACGAGGCATAACCTTTTCTTCTTTATAGACAAGTCCTATACTTGAAGAAAACTTATAATGGAAAGAAAGAGGGATAAAAATTGGTCTTACAATGTTCATACTGAACTCCAACCACAGCTTACCATTACCATCTCTGTGTACTTCCATGTCCACAACTTGTTTTGCTACTCCTTGATCCCTCATCTGAATTGTCTTGTCCACCTGAGTCATTTTCTTACTGATTTTATCCATGCTTCGGCTTGCATCGAGCATATCATCAACAATAGGTACCAATAGGTCATACAATGAATTACCTAGCATGCAAACAAATTTATCGTTGTGATCTTGAATCAACCCTTTTGGTTGTTCCATACATACAATATCTCTGTCAATGATGACCTCATGAGAAGTAGGATCCCACACACAACATCCCTTTATACCATCATCATATCTTGCAGAGATACAAAACAAGCAGGAATTCAGACACAAAGATTTTAAGTCTGGAACTGATTTACCTCTTACTAGTACCTGCAATTCTTTCTTGCTCTTATGACCTTGATGCTTCTTCCATAAAAAAGAAGATACATCTGTCACTTCATATGCCACTTCAGTACTGCCTTCCAACTTATAGAGGTTATCAACTTTTGTTTCCTTCATCACTACTAAATTCCCTTTCGACACTGTGAGAGCTCCACCTTGACCTGTATACTTATATCCACAAGAATCCAACACTCCTAATGAAATTGAATTTGATTTAAGCTCAAGTACATATCTAACATCCATTAATTTCCTAACAATACCATCGGACATCTTCATTCTAATACTGCCAACCCCAACAGTTTTACATGGAATACCATTTCCCATAAACATTACACCCTCATCAACAGATTGGTAAGAAAAGAACCAATTTCTATGTGAGCACATGTGGTGGGAGGCACCTGAATCTATCTGCCATTCTTCTTGATATTGTAAATTACTAGAAATGGATAAAACGTGATCAATTATACCTGAATTTGTTACAGCCAAATTTTCTTCCTTCGAGTTTTCCTCAGATTCCTTTCTCTTCCAGCAATCTTTCTTGGGATATCCTGTTTTTCCACAGTTTCAACATTTTGCTTTACTCTTTCTTTGTCTTGACTTAGATCTGAAAGAACTTCTCTCATTCTTCTCCGTGGTTTGACCTTTGACCAGCATCGCCTCTGAAGTTGAGGTTTCTTTACTAGATTTTCTCCTCATCTCTTTAGCCAACAAAGCTCCCACAACAGAGTCATAATCTAAAACATCTGTTGAGCTAAAGCTAATGGAGGTGACTAGATTATCCCAAGATTCAGGCAACGAACACAATAGTGTAATAGCCTTATCCTCATCTTCGAATTTAACTTCCATACTAGTCAATTGAACTATAAGGGTATTGAAGGTATTTAAATGGTTAGCAACTGTTGTACCTTCTTTCATCCTCAAACTGTACAGCTGTCTCTTCAACTAGATTCTTCTTGTCAAGGACTTTGTCATGTATAAACTTTCCAACCTGCTCCATAAGCCTGATGTTGTATCCTCTCCTATGATATTAAACAAAACCTCATCCACTAGACATAAACGAATGGTGTTAAGAGCTTTCGCATCCAGATCCTCCCATTTCCATTCCGTCATGGCTGTTAGTTTCTTTAACCTGCTTGCCAATGCTTTTTGCTACCCTTATTGCACCAGTGAATCCCGCATCTTGAGCTTCCAAAGCTCAAAGTTGTTTTTATCAAAAAAATCTCCCAATACCCACTCCTTATAAAAATAAAATCAAAACCCTTTAAAAAATATGTAAAGAAATAATAATAAAAAATTTAATAATTTTAAATCAAAACACCCTTTAACCTTTTAAAACCTTATAACTCCCACCTTTTAAATATTATATTTAATCCCAAATATAATAAACATTCACTCAATTAAAAAAACCTTTACACAGCACTCCCTCTAAAAAAAAAACTCAAGCATCCACCACGGTCGGCACTCCTTGGATTATTGAAAGGGAGAATTAATTCACGACTTGAAAGGGAGAATTAATTCACGACCGGACAAAAAAATGTCTGCTCTTGTGCAATGGCGAACCCTGACGAGATAACAATAATAGGTCTCTCGTGTGCAATAGAGAGAACCCGTGACCAGTTGAAGAGTTTACCAGCAACCGTTGCTCCCTCCCATAGAGATCACCCGCGACTATACAAAATAAAAACCAGTTCTGATATCACTTGTTGGAATCGTCAGTGCTGAACACACAATTCACAATGATAATTAACAATCACACATATAAGAAATTGACACAGGGATTTCACTTGGTTTACCCAAACGTTGGGCTACATCCACCAAGCATAGACATCGGTTGTCTTATTATTCAAATTATGGAGATTACATCAGATTTGCAAACTCAGTATCTCATAGTCATTTTGCCTCTACTGGCTTACATGAATTTATACATTCACACATGAAACTGAATATTAAATGCAATCCCTATCCATATTCTAATTTGATCTATTTGGTTGTAACCAACCCAAAATAATACAATCCAAATCTATTTTTGGTAATTGGTTGTCACCAAATCCCAACATGGACTAAAGGTGACAATTCCAATGCTCAAGGGTTGTTGTGCAATGACAAATAGGACTCCGGAGTCGGAATATGCCGCATCAGTGTAACCATCTATGGTGACCACAATGTATTCATCCTCACATAGGCTTGTTTCAAGCAGTTTCCTCAGTTATACATAGCCAGCATTGACAACTTATGTTTAGTTCATTTTCTTACATATATCTCCCATCGGATAACAATAAGATGAGAAAATCATGAACACTTGAAGCCACTGATTTACGCAAATAAACACTCCAAAATCATCGGTTTGATCCTCCTTAATGTGTTATTACAACTTATCAACAATGCTCCAACAACCTCAACACGATCAAACTTGTCCAATAAAAATATCCGTGGAGGTCCTCTACACTCATATGAATTGAGAATAACTCTCGGCAAGTCACCTCGAGTTAGATGGTTCTGATTATTTCTAATACTGGCGTGCCAGTCAACACCTTGAGAAAAAGAACTAACTCGAACTATATGAACAAAATTTATTTGACATTCCCACATACTAATCAGTACTTTGTGGTTACAGCATAGTCAGATCAAACAGCAAATCTTGGCAATATGTTTCAACATTAATGTGAAGTTGCGCCTTTTGTTATAGAGATAATGAAATGCAATATTACACTCTGTCAGAAGTGGAGAATTGACGATAAGATTTTCAATATCATTTAATTTATTCCAGTCGGTTTATTTCTTCAAGCCTGGGATGTCAGGCCAAGTGAAAATGATAATTTTTTATGTAAAGGATTTTCTTTCTCTTTTCGTTTCAAAAGCTCACATATGTATTCTATAAACTTATCGAGATCGACCACATTATTTTATTGACTTGAGCAATATCATTATGTGTAAAATAACATCAGGTTCGGTTGCCTCCGTGGAAGAAGAAGATGGAGATTTATCACGCCTCGGGGCTCTTGAAACATTAAAATTGACATGCAGGTCTTCTTTCTCATATTTCATTGGAACATTAGACGATCCAAAGAAGAGAGCCGTGTCATATCCTGCACAATTTAAGCCCCACTATTTTCTTCCATTTGTACATAGTCATCATGCAATCCTAAGGTCAACATCTCCTTTGTCATTAAAGAGATAAATATAAAGTTGGCTTACACGAGTGTGCTTGACATATAGTGGTAGGAAGTGATCATTACAAATATGTATAATAATAAATTTTTCTTTTGGCATGGCATGGAATAACGCCCGAGTCATAGATAAAAAAGGAATGTTATAATATATATATATATATATATATATATATATAAAATAATGTCATAATTAGGTAAAAGAGAGGAATGAAATACATTTGATGAAAAGTGAATCATGAGTGCAAAATTAAATATCATAATTAGGAAAAAGAGAAGAATGAAATACATGTGATGAAAAGTGAATTATGACTGCAAAATTAAATAGCGTGAGGAGTGGAAAATGGGCCATATTTAGTAACAGTAAGAGTCATGACAACTTTTTCAAGTATTACATTAGTTTTGCCAAATGTTTGTATTGAAATTGTTTACTTTTGAATGAACCTATAACCTTCCCAACATTGTTGACAAGATATTTCCCCCGTGACTTTGGGTCAATTCACAACAAATCGAGACCGGATTTAGAAGACTAAAATCTTCCCTCATAAACAAATGTGTAAACTAAAAAATAACTACTTTTTACTAGGAGGGAGTAGGTAAAGAGAAGGAGAAAGTGTGCACCTTAAACCCTTTGTTTGATGTCGATTTCCACTCCTGTTTTTCGAAATGCTCCTGACATTTGTTGGAACACGCCTGTAAAATGAAATCAAGACAAATGTTGCAACGAGGTAGTTACATAATCAAGTAGCATATATACCATGTGTTATATCCAAAGAAAGTATGAAAAATGATAACATACAATATTGTAATGAACACAAAATTGGAGGGAAAGAGAACTCTTCTATTAGCACCAAATATCAAAGTTAGTTACAACCTGACTAGTTTCTAGCACTGCTTCGGAGCCAACTGCCTGGGTTCCTCCCTAGATCCTTCAAGCATCTACTCAACGATGAGGATCTTTCTTGGATAGCCTAAAAAGGATAAGGAGACACCTTATGACTATATAAGAAATAAGAAACACTGGAAAAGGAGTTTCCAAGTTGGGGGATGATACTAAAAGGATAAAAGGAATATGGAAGCTGGCTAGATTTCAACAACATAACCTTGCACCAAAAGACTTGTCCTCATTCTATCCCTCAATGGTGCTTTTATATCTTCCCCAAGGGTTTAGGGAAGTTGGAATTTTTTTTGTATGGACATGGGAACGTTGGGAAACGAGCCCAACAGAAAAACCTGTCCGAAAAATCGAAATTATTTTATTTTTCCTTATTTTTGGGGACATCTGCAGGTTTAATAATGACAAGTCATGGATGTCTGTGTGCTTCATCAAAGAAGCCCATGGATATGTGAAAAATACATGTTTTCTAGATGATTTGCATGAGGCAAGTTGGGAATTTGTCTAGCAAGCTAAGGGAAAGGGTTAGGCCATGGAACAAATCCATAGGTGTGAAATTTTGTGCTATAACAGATGCCCCCTAATGTGTGAGGTCAGAAGTGAAAAATGATGGTTGGAATACATTATAAACTCTGAGAGGCAAGGGTGCATTGAATTAAACCCATGAAGGTTCTCTAACAACTGATCCAAGAACAAAAACCATTAGCAAACATCAAGTAAAAGTATTATCTTCCCAAGTCAGGTATAACCATGCTTAGGAGTGATATAAGCATGGTCGCCAAATCAAGTACACTGCAGATCCATGGTATATGTGAAATATAACTATAGTCCATGGCCACAAATAGTACACAATGGATCCATGTGATATAAATGAAGTAGCAAGCATGACCACGAAAAATACACAGTGGATCCATGTCAAACTAAATCATAGCCATGAAGAGATACAGAGTGGAGCTATGTCTCAAAATCAATAATAGAGGATACCTGGGACCAATGGAGAGAACAAGCTGGTCTTCTGCAAGTACCAATGTCTGTGAGGTGGAACCATACGGGTTGGGAAGGAGCACAAAAGACATGGTGCTCGTACTTCACCCGAGGTCTTCACAATGATCCATCATGGTACATTTCTACACTATGTGAATAGATGAGTCGAAGTCAAACATAATGAGACATTGTTTCATTATAGGTCATTGATGTATACCATTAACAAACATGAGACAACCCACTAATGATGATAATGGGCATCAAGGTACCATGGTACAATATAAAAAGTGTGAATAAATGAGATGATGTTAAACACCTCATAGAATCTATCAATCAAGGGACCTTGATGTATTCCCACTGTCAATAGTGAGGGAACCTACCATTGATGACTACAACCCCCAAGGTATCGAATATGACTCTAGATCTCTATCCCAGAGTAAGATGTGTCGAATTCAATGGGAAGAGATACCCTGGAAGGAAGGCATTAAGGAATCCTTCGTCATCCAACACGACGGGTGGCAGAAGGACAAAGATTTGGAAGAAATCAGATGAAGAGACATATACTTGTGATGATGAGATTGACTTGACTAACTCGGGAAGGATGACTTGCAAGGTTAGAGACTAACTGCAGAATGGTCGACTCAGGTTGAAGCTTTCCCTTGAATAAAAGAACAAAACACTATGTGACTTAGGTAGCATGGACTGTGAATTGGGATACATTTGTGATACTTGAGGCATCAATAAATGCTCCATTTGGTTGGAAGAATAATGAACCGGGGAGATGAAACTCAAAAATGAGAAAAAGTCTCTTAAAGCCATACTAAACCCAAAATGATGAGATACTGACTCAAGATTGTGCTTTGTTCAAGGGAGACAAGACTATTACCAACACAAGAGATAAACAATTTCCCCCCTTCTTTTTGGTTTTTTGATTTTTTTGTCTTTTTCAAATTATAAAATCCTGAAAATGAATAAAAGAATGCTATAGTACAATGGAGGAAACAAGTGTCGCAAGTAAGAAAAATAGTCCAAAATCTCAAAGAGCATATCTATGCTCAATGCAAGGAAAACATCTGTAGGATAAGGACACTCATGGAATGTTTCCTCTAGGGATAAGGTGTTGAGTCGCAAAGGCATAAATTGCAAGGATGAGAACTAAAAGGAATGCATAAGCAATTGGTTCAACAACAACGTGATGAAGTCGAGAATAAGCCTAAAAGAGTGAGCGGTCATATGCGATGTAATTACAACTCCAATTTAGGAAGTAAACCTCCCATGATGGTATTTTTCATAAATTTAGTCTCTAGGGCCAGAAAAAGAGTAAAAAATACCAAGGAGAACTCTTCTAGTCAGAGTTTGGCTAGAGTGTTCATTTTTCGTAAATAGTTTGTTCGGTCTGGAAAAGGGTTAAACTTATACCGAAAAGACATCCTTTCAAATATGTTTTATGAGTGTGAAAGAAACAAGGTCACTCGGCAATATTTTCATGTTTAAGGATTTTGAAAAAACTGAAACTCCAGTGTCCTTTTTCATAAATTTAGTCTCCTTAGCCCAAAAAAGTGTAAAAACAAATTGAGGAGAACTCTTCTAGTTAGTAGAATAGAGTATACATTTTTCGTAATTATTTTGTTTGGTCCGAAAAATGGGTAAACTTGTGTTGAACATACGTTCCTTCAGATCCATTTAATGAGCATGAAATAAACAATATCACTCGGAAATATTTTCAATTTTAAGGAGTCTAAAAATAGATTAACTATGGACTCAATAATGTTGTTGTGAGTAGCATATAAGGGAAGGAGTTCCAAGGGTAATGGCCAAAATAAGAGTAAGTAAGAAGCATAAGGTTCAGATGTAAAATCATGGCGGGGTTGACCATGTCTCCTGAGCCTAAAGCACAAACTTGCAACATGAGTGCCATCATACAATGGGATTATAAACTAAATCATCCATGGAAGGTAGGCTCTACCATCAATAGAATGATACTTTTGAGAAGAGGAGAAAGTTCCATCGCTTGTTAATGTGTTTGACCCTAGGTTTAAGAGATAAGGACAACTAATAATGAAAACAATTAAGGTGAATGCATCCTATACTAAATGTCAATTACAAGAACATTTCATGCATAGAGTCTTGTGAAAGACTCGACCAATCGATGAAAAGAGACTAAAAATTGTCCAAAGTATAGTTGAAGACCTGGAAAAACAACCACAAAGCTACAAGGGACTATTCATTAGTTGAATTTTTGGAAAAAATATCCAAACTATAGGAAGTGGGTTTTTACAATTTGATATAAATACTAGCATATTTAACCATTTTACAAAAAAATACCCAAAGTGACCAAAAACCCTTAAATTTCCAACGAAGAGTGAATCTTGGATCAACGAAATCCTTTGTTTCCTCGACCAAGTAAGTACCTACACCCTATCCTACAATTTCATTTGTTCATTTACTCATTTTCATGAAAAAATGGGGCTTAACCCTTCTTTGTAAAAATTGACTCTTCGTATCTACGAGCTTCCTTAAGGAAACTCATGGATGTCCATAGCTCGTAGAAACACCAGTTGCGGATATCTGCGATTCTTAGACCCAACGCCCATGGATGCCCAAAAGATGTTTCGAAAAAAAATTACTAACTTAACATTCTCTTGGAATTGGACAGAATGTTTGTTCACTAGAGAGAGTGTTAACATGAAGAAGTGGATCAAGAGGTCTTTGACAATGAAGATGCTAAACAAGCATTAAGTTAATTTGGCATGTATAAATTTTTTTATATTGGTGGCATGAGGGCCCAATGAAGATTACTAAATCTCTTGATTGATTATTGGCACCCCTATGCTAAAGCATTTATGCTTGTGGGGAAATCATTGACAATCACCGTAGAAGATATCTACTTTATCATCGGTTTGTCCAGCAGAGGGGAAGTACCAAACTTCCAAACTCAAGGTGGAGATGGGTGACCTATCAATGATTACATCCATGAGTACTGTGATGTTGTCACTGAGAAGAGTGGGTCTTGTTATCGCTCAGTTTGTAGTATAGGTTAAGTAGCTTGAAGGCAAGAATCAAATTGGCGTAAGAGGAGCTTCCCCACCCACTGTCACCTCAATGGGGGGCTCCTTCTATTTAGGGTGGCTAAGACCAAGGGAGACGTCCCTAGGTAATCTGGGGCTTTGAAAGGAAAAGGGTCAAGGGATTAAGGCTCAAGAGGTTAAAGTAGGTTTTCCTTTCACAGATTACCGCCAAGAAGATAGTCAAAGAGAAGATAAACCACAAGATAGGCACCTGTTTGCGAGACAAGGCAACAATAAAACTAAAATGTGCAACAGTGGTCAGTACTTCATAAATTAATGACTATATTTATTATATATGAGCACATATAGCAGTAATTATTGACGAAGTCAATGATTGCAAAAAATGACTATGGCTTATAATATCACTTGTCAATAAACACTGGAGATGATATAACATTCAAAGCATATAATCAATCTTTAAATTATCATAAAATATCATCACTT
>ML777874.1:847148-884751 GCA_009831015.1 Picea engelmannii
GTGTGCTTGCTACCTAGGGTTTCAATGATTAAGCAAAATAATAACAATGTAACCATAAAAGTAAGAGATTTAACCTACAACCATTCAATTAAGAAGTTTTGCATGAGAAATACACTTACAAATCAATGAAGAGCTTATCAAACCCTAGTTGTAAACCTTTTAATGATAGAAAACACCATAAAAATGCCAAGAATGATTCTCCACAAGAGTAGCGCCTCAACTCCAAGAGCAAATACCAAGACAAAAGACTAAAAATCATCCTCTCACAAGAGAGTGAGTTGTGTTATGTTCAAAATGAGGCTCAACGTCCTCTATTTATACCAATCTTATGACCTTTAATTACAAAAGTAGGTCATTAAAACAGTCGACAAGGCTGACTAACAATATTACACTGTTTTACACATTAAATGCTAAAAATGTCATAATTATGAGCTAAAAGGGAGACGTCAGGCCCCTTTGAGGGAGACATTGGCCATTTTTTGGGCAAGATCAGCATCCAAGAAGCAAAACGTTGGCCCCTCTGGGGCTCTTGCAAGCTGCCACACATGCCAAATGACCCAGCACACTGCCACACGCTCCAGAAAATGTCCAGCTACCTCAGGTGACATCCTATCCATCGAAAGAAATCGTCCCATCTGCAGTGGGTGATCCCCCCTAGGCCGAGCTCTGCCATGGTGTCCTGGTGGAACGTCCTTCTGTCCTCTTCATGCAATGGCTCGTCATGATGTTGTCCTGCCTCTGCCATCCCAGCAACCATATGATGGGCTCTTCAGCCCCATGGAGGTCCGAACTAATCATATCCCCATGTGTACCGGTCCACTGGTACCTGTCCGTCGAGTATGGTCCTACACATCAAAGACTACACCCTCCATGGGCTCATCAGTCCTCAGGATCATAGCAATGCAAATCATATTTCATCATTAAAGTTATCAAATACATGCATGAAATCCCTAACATATCATCTAAGAGCTCAAAGACATTACACAGATCTACTATAAAAAGATGAAGAAACTGACAGAATAACCTATTGGGCTAATACTCACAAGATAAGGATAGTTTCCTCAGAAAATAATTCAAGCCATGTTTTATGAGGTGATATGGTTTAGGGATGTCCAGTCATAGTAAGACCAAGGGCAGGTGTTGTCTGTGGGTGCCTTTGTAGGAAGTGAGTTGTACCCGTCATGCATGCATTTTTTCCAAGCCCTTTATTGCCTTTATCTTTTTATTTATTGCTTTTCTCTCTTTTTTATTTCGAGGTCTGACCAGAGGACACTGCCTTGGCTTGGTGACCAGAGCTGACAGTGTTTCCCACTGGTATCTTCGCAAAGATGATAAGGCTGGCTCGTGATGAGACCCGCTTTCCCTTGGCCATGCAACCAAAGGTCATTGCTCTGGCGTGGTGACCAGATGATGGCAATGTCATACTGTTGGATACCTATGAACATAATGGGTCAGCTCGTGATGAGACCTCCCATCCTCTTGGTTATTTCTTGTTTTATTATTTTTCTTAGGGTCCCTTTAGTTTCTTATCGAGAGGCTTTTTTATTACCTTCTCGGGGATCCCCTGGGTGAAGCATCTCTAGGTTTGATTTCCTATGGCTTTTATCTTTTACCAGCTGCTTTTACCCCCTGGGCCTTTAGCCCCTTCTTCCCACAAGACAAAGTGTAACCCTAAAAAGGTCATCCTAATGGCCGAACTAGGGGAATGGGATAGATGTGCGGGATATAATATGAAAAATGATAGAATGGTGGGAGCGGAACGATGGCTCTGCAAATCCCCCTTGGTGGCTAACCAAAACCCATGAACATCAACTTGCTAAGTCACCCCATCAATCATCCCAACAATGGTCAAGTGTATTAGTGTAAGATCCAAGCAGTCATCAGAAATGAAAGGAACCTAATGCATATATAAGAGGGTTATAACGATCAAATATGACACATACCATGATACCTTGGACCAATTACCTCATGGAGCAAGAGTCCTCTCCGATGCAAGTCCAAGTCGATGGTGATGGAAGCTGCTGCTATTCAACAGGACAAGTCTGGCAAAGATGAAGAAGGATGGGCCCTCCAGGGCCATGCTCAGGTCAATCCTGCTCTCGGTACTTCATGTCTAGGACTTGCAGGCCTCGAGACATGATCTCCTAGTTATCCCTAGATATCGGGGATAACATATGGCTCCAACTCGGGGACATGTGCTAACTGTAGAGCGCATGAGAACCTCAACAATCTCTGGCATAAACCTGTAGACCTGCTCACACTTGACAAGAAAGCACCAACGACAAAAGGTGGGGTGGTATTGCCACCCCACGAAATATAACATGTGCATATATGAGATAAAACAATCAAGATGCATATATAAAGGAAACAAACAATAAATGCAGATGGTATAATACACGAAAATCCCTACCTACCCATACTTACCTGTACTGTCATGTGTCTGGAGGATAATAATGCTTGATATGTAAAGCGTTCACCGGTAATATTACGATTTCTCCTTCCATTGTCTCCAGGTTGAAGGAATTTGTACCCGCACAACTTTTGATCTTGTAAGGGCCTCCCCATAAGCTGTCAAATTTCTTGTGCATGCCAGGCTTCTCTTTTCTTTTATCCCATAATAGGATAAGATCTCCTTCAGCGAAACTTCTGTCCTTGGCTTTGTGGTCAAAAGTGTTCTTTACTTTCTCTTGGTTCCTTATCATTTGACCCAAGGCATTTCTTCGAGTCTCGTCTAATTCTATCAGCTGGTTTATTCTCCCTTGGATTTCTTCTGCATATGTGTCGTATTGTTGTGAAAATCGAAGGATGGGAATTTGGAGGTTTACAGGGAGTTTTGCTTCAATCCCATATACCAGCTCAAAAGGGGTTTTCCCTGTGGACGTCTTTGTTGTTATTTGATCTTCCCATACTGCATACTTTAATTTGCTATCCCATGATTTCTTATTTTCTTCGACAACCTTCTTCAGAATATTCATGAGATTCTTGTTGGTTGATTCTGCTAGTCCATTCCCTTGTGGGTAATAGTTCGAGGAATGGGACAGGGTAATGCCATATTTGAAACAAAAATCTACCAGGGCGTAGGAACCGAAAACTTTGGCATTATCCGTAGTGATCTTGGATGGTATCCCAAACCTTGTTATGATCTGTTCTTCTAAAAAGTTCATGACAACCTCTTCAATGGCTTTCTTCGTAGGGATTGATTCAACCCATCTGGTGAAATAGTCTATGGCCGTCAAGATCCATCGATGTCCATTACTTGAATTTTCCTGGAACTCGCCAATAAAATCCAGGCCCTACTGCTGAAAAGGTGCTTCCACTACTACTGGTTTCAAAGGCTGGGGTGAGAGCTTTGGTTTTCCGGTGAAGTATTGGCAAGGTTGGCAAGATTGAACGTGTTGATAAGCATCTGAGAAAAGGGTTGGCCAATAATAACCAGCCCTCAAAATTTTATGGGCAGTGGTACGTGCAGCAAAATGTCCACCGCAGTACCCAGAGTGTAATTCCTTCAAGATCTTCTTTTCCTCATATTTGTTCATGCATTGAAGTATAACGCCATCGAGATTCTTCCATCCAAGCCCGTTTTCTGTTAGACAGTATTTCATGGCCTTCAACCTCAAAGCTCTCCTCTTGTGATCTACCAGGTGATCAGGACAAGACAAATTCTTCAGATAATAGACTATGTCAGAATACCACTCATCATGTTCTAGTTCACTGGATATTACATTCACTTGTTCATTCTCACCAATCTGTATGGCTTCTTGATTTCTTTCAGTCAACATTTGGGCCAAAACTTGTCCCTTTATCATCTTGGTGGGTTTTATCTCTAATTCATACTCTTGTATTTTTGAAACCCACTTTCCTCGGGTGCCCATACAGTCTTGTTGTGAAAAAACATCCTTTACGGCTGGATACGGGACATAAGCCTTGATTTTATTATAACTGACATAATTTATGAAATGCTGGAGGGACTTAACCAAAGCGTAAGCCTGTTTTTCTATGATGGTGTAGTTCAATTCTGAATCTCTCAAGACTTTTCTCATAAAGGCCAGGGGATGTTCAAAGTTGCTAGCATCCTTCTGCATCAATACGCCTGCAATGGTGTCCTGGGATGCAAATGAGAAAATTATGAAATCTCGTGAAAAATCAGGACTGATCAAAACCGGGGCTTGAGAGATGGCGTTTTTGATATCTTCAAAAGATCTATCAGCCTTATTTCCCCATCTGAAGGCAACATCCTTCTTCAGCAGAGCGCTTAAAGGTTTTATCCTTTCAACAAAGTTAGGCACGAATCTGCGGATGAAGTTGATTTTTCCAAGAAAAGATTGCAGGGCCTTTTTGTTGACTAGAGGACGGACATCTTTTATGGATTGGACTCTTTTAGGGTCAATGGAAACTCCTCCTAGTGAAGCCACGTGTCCCAATAGTTTTCCTTCGTCAATCCCAAAAACAGACTTCTTTGGGCTTAGTGAGATGCCATACTTCCTACATCGTTCAAAAACAATCCTAAGGTGGGAGAGATGGTCTTTCCTTTCTTTAGACACAACTATGAGGTCATCTTGATAAATTTATATGATTTTTTGTATGAGGTCTCTAAAGGTAAATTCCATTGCTCTTTGAAAGGTGGCACCTGCATTCATAAGACCAAATGGCATTCTTAAGTACATAAAAGTTCCCCAGGGCGTAGTAAATGCAGTCTTGAGTTGATCCTCCCTTTTGAGCAAAACTTGGTTGTATCCCGAGAATCCATCTAGCATCAACATCATTCCTGCTCCTGTGACTCATTGAAGCAGATGTTCCATGTTTGGGAGAGGATAATTATCCTTTAACAACATCTGGTTGAGGTTACGGAAATCAACACATAGGCGGATGTCACCATTTTTCTTCCGAACAACCACTAGATTTGACATCCAAGAAGAATACCTGATCGGGGCTATGATACTTGCGTCAACCATCTTTTGGAGTTCTTTTTGTATCTTCCTAGCTAACTTCGGATTGATGTGCCTTAACTTCTGTCGAAAAGGTTTGGCTCCCTCCACCAAGGGTATAGCATGCTGGATAACGTCTCCTCTATAGGCCTTCAATTCATCATAGTTCCAAGCAAAGGTATCTTTGAATTCCCTGATGATCTCAGTATTTCCTTCCTCTCTTTCTCGGTAGTCCCCTTTCCTATCTTGACTATTCTTGGATCCATATCAGTACCAATTTTGAACTCCAGGGCTTCCTCAGCTTGCTTGTTGGTTCTTTTCCCCTTGAAAACATCATGTCTGTCAAAAATATTCTCCAGAGGAATACAACCTTTCGGCAAAGTATTGTTTTGCAGATTGATGATTTCCAAGTCCATAGAATCAGCCAGGAAATTGATCTGTGTATCTATGATTTTTTTTCTTTTCTCCATGAATCTGATAATTTGATCATCATCTTCGAAAACCTGCCAGTGCTCTAGATTGTCGAGAATAGAAGGTCTAAAAAGAACCTCCATTTTTCATTGATCATGAAGAGGTCCTTCGCATGGCTGCAAAGTGGACGCCGAGATAGCCAGATCATCTGCCACATGGTTTTGTTCTCGAGGAACAACGTCAATTGATATCCTTTTGAAGGATTTTGAAAGAGTTTGAGCTACATCTCGATACTTCTTTAACTTCTCATTCTTAGTTGCAAACCTCATTAGAACTTTTGAAACGATGAGGTCTGAATCACCTTTCACTTCCAGGATTGTAGCTCCCTTGTTGATAGCCAGGTTGAGTCCCAAGATCAAAGCTTAGTATTCAACCACATTATTACTACAACGAAATTCCAATCTATAAGAATGATAGAAAATCTCACCTGATGGAGCTGTTAAGAGTATTCCAGCGCTTGATCTGACATTCGAGTGTGAGCCATCAAATTCTAATGTCCAGATTCCTTTTGTTTCCTCTACTATGTCCATATCCAATTTTCCTTCTTGAACAAACCAATCATTCAGACCGATGTTGATGCAAAAGAGTTTATCATCTATTTCATCGAGGTTTTCAACCGGTGATGCAACAAAGGGTTCATTGTAGATGGTATAATTTCCTCCTTCAGGATGAGGGATGATAGCTCTAGACTGCTCTCTGTGAATGCTTCCATTTAAGTGCTTAATAAGATCGTCACAGATGATAATCCCGAATTTGTTAATATCATCCACAACAACCACATTTATCAAGAAAGGAGCGCCAGGGCAAAAGTCAAAGGCTATCTCAAGGTTGTTAATGGATCCCTTTACAAAATCGTCTCTCGTGTCAGCTCGTGAGATTTTTAGGCCTAATTGTCGCATAACCTCTTCTTTCATTATATTGGCTTTGGCTCCTAGGTGTAGTGGACAATTGTGGAGGAGAAAATTGTTGACTCGGAGGGAGACGTAAAAGGGTTTGAACTCACGATTTTTAGGAATTGGATCTCCCACTTGATGGATAAAGAGAGAGAAGTCTTTAATGGGATTCAGGTCCAAGCTTTTGGATGCATCCCTACCTTCATCCTTTGGATGGGCCTTCTTCAACAGAGGCTCTTGGGATGAGATATCACTCTTATGAGAAAGGCTCCATTTCCTTTTGGTAGGAGATAATTCGACTTAGAGGATGCTTGGAGGCTCAGGCTCTGGCATAGGTTCATTGCCTGGATCCCATGGTTCACAATTCATGTTTCTTTGTTCAATAAATTCATCAAAATCAAGATTTCTCTCAATATGAAAGGCCATATCTTGTGCTTCTTCCAAAGTTGTTGGCGATCGGTCCCTAACTCTGAATTGCAAAGTTCCTTCTAAAGAGGAAAGGTACTGATCAATGATAGCTTGTTCTGAACCAAATTTTGACCGGATCTTTTTAAGAACAAGATTGAACCTATCTGTGAAATCTCTTGTACTCTCACAGGGTCCTTTGAAAATGTTGTAGTACTGGGAACAAAGGTCTTGTGAGTGTTCCTTATCACACCACCTTACGTTAAAGGCCTTTTGCAGCTCTTCAACGTTCTATATTCTTCTTTCAGGGAGTTGATCAATCCAGCCCTTAGCTTTTCCTATAAGAGAGATTGCAAAGAGTTTCATGAAAATGTCAGGGTTATCTTGACCATCCAGGTGAAAGTCAAAACTGTCGCAAAACTGGGTCCACTGTGAATTTCCAGAAGTTTCCTTTCCTGAAAAGAAAGGTAGCCAAGAGGTTGCATCTGTAGGCAAATCATGTACTCCATCTTGGATATTGCTGAAATCAAAGCACTTATAACTCTCTGGGTGAGACCATTTATGAGGATTTGGATTGAAAGGAGGTACAGGGTTTGTTATAGTCGTGGTTGTCATAATCGCGGGGTTTGAATACAATTTTCCACTACGAGTAGTCATATTTAAGGGAAGTCTCTTTCCAAAAGTGACTTGACAACAGGTGAATTAGCAGGAGGCTTCCTTCTGAAAGCCAGAGGAGGGTTATTGAACCTCCTTTTGGTTTGTGGAATCGCCAGATAGTTTCCCTGAAACTACCAAAGAATAGGGGGAAAAGAATGTAGTGGAGTCGCCAGGTAAGTTTGTAAGAAAGGATTTCTGAGGCAAGGCTTACCAAAGGTTTGTCGTTGAGTAAGATTGACTCAGTGTTCCCCAACAACGACGCCAAAATGTTATCGCTCAGTTTGTAGTATAGGTTAAGTATCTTGAAGGCAAGAGTCAAACTGGCATAACAGGAGCTTCCCCACCCACTGTCACCTTGATGGGGGGCTCTTTCTATTTAGGGTGGCTAAGCCCAAGGGAGACGTCCCTAGGTAATCTGGGGTGTTGAAAGGAAAAGGGTCAAGGGATTAAGGCTCAAGAGGTTAAAGTAGGTTTTCCTTTCACAGATTACCGCCAAGAAGATAGTCAAAGAGAAGATAAACCACAAGATAGGCACCTGTTTGCGAGACAAGGCAACAATAAAACTAAAATGTGCAACAGTGGTCAGTACTTTATAAATTAATGACTATCTTTATTATATATGAGCACATATAGTAGTAATTATTGACGAAGTCAATGATTGCGAAAAATGACTATGGCTTATAATATCACTTGTCAATAAACACTGGAGATGATATAACATTCAAAGCATATAATCAATCTTTAAATTATCATAAAATATCATCACTTGCTCATTCAATACAAGAGTGTTGCGTCACTATATTAGAGGTGACGTCGGCCTAGTTCTAGGGTTAGTTTGATAGGCAAAGAGGTGGATGTTTTGCAAATTAGCCAATGAAAATATTCAACACTTCAATGTTTATTGCTAGATGACTAAGCCACAATGTTTCATATCAAGCAAGAGCTAAAAGAGGGCATGACGTCATCACAGATTTAGGGTTAGTAAGACGTTAGGGTTAGTTAGGGTTTGAAGTTTAAGAAGTTTAAAAGGTTTGTTTTGACACAAGAGACTCAACGTTGGATAATTAGGCTAGTGCCTTAGGTTATAATGGAGTCAAGGAGTAAGGCTAAAGTCTCGGGAGAGTCTAAATTTAAGGACAAGAGGGTTAGGCTTTCTATTGCTGCAATGGCAGGGCCACAAAGTCAAAACCCTAAGGGGAGGAGGCTCATTCCAGTGTTTCTTAAGCAAGGCCTCATGCTCTTCCCTCTTTCCTTAAAAATCCTTGGCAAAAACGGCTAGCTTCAAAACATAAATCTAGGGCTGAAAAGTGTTGCAAAGACAAGGCCTTTGAAACCCTAAAGGTCAAAACCCTAGGTGTAACTCAATTAGGCCTAGGACGTCTTCCTTCTTCAATTTATGTTTCAAAACTAACTCAGAAAAAGAGGAACTAGTGTAACAACGGCTAGGCTATGTTCTCCTTAATCAATAGCTAAACAAGTCTTCTATCATGGGGACATGAAGCAAGGACCTACTTGTGTGCTTGCTACCTAGGGTTTCAATGATTAAGAAAAATAATAACAATGTAACCATAAAAGTAAGAGATTTAACGTACAACCATTCAATTAAGAAGTTTTGCATGAGAAATACACTTGCAAATCAATGAAGAGCTTATCAAACCCTAGTTGTAAACCTTCCAATGATAGAAAACACCATAAACATGCCAAGAATGATTCTCCACAAGAGTAGCGCCTCAACTCCAAGAGAAAATACCAAGACAAAAGACTAAAAATCATCCTCTCACAAGAGAGTGAGTTGTGCTATGTTCAAAATGAGGCTCAACGTCCTCTATTTATACCAATCTTATGACCTCTAATTACAAAAATGGGTCATTAAAACAGCCGACAAGGCTGACTAACAATATTACACTGTTTTACACATTAAATGCTAAAAATGTCATAATTATGAGCTAAAAGGGAGACTTCGGGCCCCTCTGAGGGAGACGTTGGCCCTTTTTTGGGCAAGATCAGCATCCAAGAAGCAAAACGTTGGCCTCTCTGGGGCTCTTGCAAGCTTCCACACGTGCCAAATGACCCAACACACTGCCACACGCTCCAGAAAATGTCCAGCTGCCTCAGGTGACATCATGTCCATCGAAAGCAATCGTTCCATCTGCAGTGGGTGATCCCACCTAGGCCAGGCTCTGCCATGGTGTCCTGGTGGAACGTCCTTCTGTCCTCTTCCTGCAATGGCTCGTCACGATGTTGTCCTGCCTCTACCATCCCAACAACCATCTAATGGGCTCTTCAGCCCCATGGAGGTCCGAACTAATCATATCCCCATGTGTATCGGTCCACTGGTACCTATCCGCCAGGTATGGTCCTGCACATCAAGGACTACGCCCTCCATGGGCTCATCATTCCTCAGGATCATAGCAATGCAAATCATATTTCATCATTAAAGTTATCAAATACATGCACGAAATCCATAACATATCATCTAAGAGCTCAAAGACATTACACAGATCTACTATACAAAGCTGAAGAAACTGACAGAATAACCTATTGGGCTAATACTCACAAGATAAGGATAGTTTCCTCAAAAAATCATTCAAGCCATGTTTTATGAGGTGATATGGTTTAGGGATGTCCAGTCATCGTAATACCAAGGGCAAGTGTTGTCTGTGGGTGCCTTTGTAGGAGGCGAGTTGTACCCGTCATGGATGCATTTTTTCCAAGTCCTTTATTGCCTTTATATTTTTATTTATTTCTTTTCTCTCTTTTTTATTTCGAGGTCTGACCAGAGGACACTACCTTGTCTTGGTGACCGGAGCTGACAGTGTTACCCACTGGTATCTTCGCAGAGATGATAAGACTGGCTCGTGATGAGACCCCCTTTCCCTTGGCCATGCAACCAAAGGTCATTGCCCTGGCGTGGTGACTAGATGATGGAAATTCCATACTGCTGGATACCTATGAACATAATGGGTCGGCTCGTGATGAGACCTCGCATCCTCTTGGTTAGGTCCTGTTTTATTTCTTTTCATAGGGTCCCTTTAGTTTCTTATCGAGAGGCTTTTTTATTGCCTTCTCGGGGATCCCCTGGGCGAAGCATCTCTAGGTTTGATTTCCTATGGATTTTATCTTTTACCAGCTGCTTTTACCCCCTGGGCCTTTAGCCCCTTCTTCCCACAATACAAAGTGTAACCCTCAAAAGGTCATCCTAATGGTCGGACTAGGGGAATGGGATAGATGTGCGGGATATAAGATGAAAAATGATAGAATGGTGGGAGCGGAACGATGGCTCTGCAAATCCCCCTTGGTGGCTAACCAAAACCCATGAACATCAACTTGCTAAGTCACCCCATCAATCATCCCAACAATGGTCAATTGGATTAGTGTAAGATCCAAGCAGTCATCAGAAATGAAAGGAACCTAATGCATATATAAGAGGGTTATAACGATCAAATATGACACATACCATGATACCTTGGACCAATTACCTCATGGAGCAAGAGTCCTCTCCGATGCAAGTCCAAGCCGATGGTGATGGAAGTTGATGTTGTTCAACAGGACAAGTCTAGCGAAGATGAAGAAGGATGGGCCCTCCAGGGCCATGCTCAGGTCAATCCTGCTCTCGATACTTCATGTCTAGGACCTGCGGGCCTCGAGACATGATCTCCTAGTTATCCCTAGATATCGGGGATAACAAGTCTCAGGTGCCCATCAAGCACATTACCAACCTAAGCCTCTGATTCATCCTTTACACTATGGTGCAGATCGTAGGATCCAACTCTTTGCATTTGGCTTCTCAGTCCCAAAGGCAACATGAGGTTGAATTCTTAAGACCCACTATGTTAGACTAGAGTACAACAATTCTAAATTGCATGAAGTCTCAACTTACATATTGCAAGCTCAGGAAAACTAAGAACTTTGGCTTTGGCAATGTCTTATTCACCTTCTTCTTTGAGAGGGCTTCTATGATGAGCCTGAGGACATATGTAAGGAGACACTTGCAACCATGGCCTGCCATGGTACAATGGACCGAGTTGATAGCTTGGATAGGAAAGGAAAAATTATCTAACCTGTATGATGATGACTTTTTCAATTAGTGGGAGTGACATACTCCCTTCATCGAGGATTACCCCTATGTTGGAATCAACTTCACTGATGATTTGGATGTCATCATTCCTCTTGGGGATGAACCACGTGATATAGGTAATTTGTTGTTTTACGTTATTTAATTTTTATTTTCGAATATATATGTGTGTGTGTGTGTACATGGAAATGTAAAAAGACCTATCTTTTTGTGGTATCCATCATACTAATAAGTACTTTACTTTGTATGCAGATAGAGCACATTTGAAGCTAGCTAATGACCCACAACACAACCGAAGAAGCAGAGAGGAGGTGGGTTCCTATGACGACACATCCAGGACCTTGTGTAGCGTGGGAAAAAAATTCAAGGCCCTCACTCACAACGTGCCTATGATGACTACTGATGACCTCTCTGTAGGCATGCAATGCCATGTGACGAGGGTACCCAGATCATGGGTTAGACTGTTCTGGCATTTGGAAAACACCATCATTTTCTATGATAGAGTCCATCAGCCTTAGGCCTAGATACATTATGTACTCATAACAATTTTTTTTGTACTTATATGACATTATATGACATTTAGGGAATAGAGGCCCCACATTTTGTACTTTTGGATATCTTATATATATATATATATATATATACACACACACACACACACACTATCTTTTTTGTGCGTTATATATATTTTTTATGTGTTTTACTTGTGATTGCAAATATTTACATGTGAATGTGTGTGCTTATGTTATTGGTGATGTAAATACCAATCTAAAATATAATTAGCGTAGGCATCAACTAGTTCATTAGCTCCCCCAAGAACATGCTCGTAAGTAATAACATCAAATGAATGTTCTAGAAGACGTAGCCTAAGGAAAAGTTGTAACAACATTGGATCGCATATTTGATACATACCATTCAACTATGAATCCAAGAACCCCTGAAGATGAATAATTCCATGCGACAATGCATCTTGCAAAAGCTCAATAACTACACTATACTTAGCGACATTGTTAGTAGTCTCCTCGAGACATGCACCTCCAGCGGACACTAGTTGGTTGGAAGGCGAATATATTACCCATGCATTATATGCTAAATGTCGAATATGGTGACTAGTGACATCTATGAATCCAAAGTAGACCAGCAACTCTTCAGGCATCTGCCACACAATAGAAGAACAACAATTACTAATGCAACAAAGAGGCAAAAACTTCTATACAAAATTATGTACAAAAAAGACAATAGTTACAAAAGTGCTAATGTTCAAGCCTTCAGTCTCAAGCGTAGTACTTATTAATATAGATCCCATTTCTGGGCTCCAACAACACATTACCTTCATAGTCCATGAGCTCATAAGATTCTTTCTCCAACACTGATCGCACAACATATGGGCCGTACCACATGGGGTTGAATTTTTTTGCCTCCAAGGGGTGTTTGTCCTGATCATAGACCAACACATGATCTCCCTAGGAGAAAACCATAGTGTGAACATATTTATCATACTAAGACTTAACACGCTTTTTGTGCACTTCGTTTGCTAAGGATGCATCTCGATGTTGCTCGTCAAGTTTGAGATAAACTAGGTGCTCCTCGAGCTAAGTCATATCAGGAAGAAGGTCAACCATGATTTTTAGCGAAGGGATCTCACATTCAATCAGAAAAACAGATTCCACTTTATGGATGAGTTGGAAAGGAGAAAAACTAGTAACAGTCTTGATTGAGGTCCAGTAAGCTCACAATGTTGGATATAACATCAAATGTCAATTTGTTCGAGTTGAGTTAATTGTTCCTCTTAATATCTTATTTAATGATTTATTTATAGATTCAACCCGACCGTTGGCCTGAGGATAATAGGAAGACAAATGATTCTTCCTAAAACCCATCTTTGATGCTAATTATGTCATCATGTGGTTCTGAAAGTGACTTCCATGGCAGTCACAATCTCCTTTGAAACTCCAAAGCTAGCTATGAACTGATTAAAAATGAATAGTGTTGCATTTTCCCCATTGTTAGTGAACATTGGCATAGCCTCGGCCCACTTGGTGAAGTAGTTGATGACCATGATAATGTAACAATGCACCCTAGCTAAAGCTAGGTGGAATGTCATAAAATATAACCCCCACTTGTTGAAAGGGCCAACAGTGATAACAAGAAACATGGGAGCGAGATGCACACATATTTTCTTAGTGAATATCCGATATAGGTGACATATATTGATCGCCTCGATACAATCCTTTTGGGGCCAAAATTACCTGACACACAAAATATTTTGGGCTATCACCAACCTAGATAGGTGACCACCACACACGCCACTATGGCAGTCATTTAACACAACCTTTGCTTCTTCAAAAGAAAAATAAAATGAAGGAGAATAAAATTCACCCCGTGCTGATACAATGTGTCTGTGATAATGAGGTAATTTTTATCCATGTGATGAATTCATCATCACTTTTCTCATGAACAGTTTGGAGGGAAAGTCAAATTTTGGAGATATATAAGAATATCTCCATACCACGGATCAGATGAAGAGATGAGGAAAATATGCTCATCTGGAAATGAGCCTGTCATTTCTCTTTCGTCATTCTCAAATGGGAAATCTGAGATTAACTTGATGAAGAAAACATACTTCTTGGACTTTGTGGATGAAAAAGCCAAATCAAATTCTTGAAGTACAACAATCCATTTGTTGTACTTCCCACCAATAATTATCCTAGTCAAAACGTATTGGAATGGATTAACGATGATGATAACAATTGTCTTGCACAACAAAATATAGTGTCAAAGTCACTGGAGAGCATGAAACGTTGTCAGTGCCATCTTTTCAATGTGTGAATACTTGAGTTTAGGACCCATCAATGCACTTATTAAATAATAGATGACTTGCTCCTGGAGCTCATCATCTTCTTGAACAAGAACCATGCCAATCGAGGATTCAGCTGCTTCCAAATATAATAAGAAATATTGATTGTAGTCAAGGGGACACAACAAAGGAGTCTAAACCAAATATTTTTTAAACTCATAAAGTGAACGTTTTATGGCTTCGTCCCAATAAAATGGGACCCCTTTCTTCAAAAGGCGCAGGAAACCTTTAGTGATGTTGGCATAGTTATGCACAAATCGTCAGAGGAAAATTGACTTTCATTGCAGGGTCTAAAGTTGTCTAATCATATGTGGGGGAGGAAACTGAATTATTTCCTCAACCTTTAAGGGCTCAACAATGATCCCCTTTGTCAAAATGATGAATCTGAGAAGATGACCAAAGGTAGCGCAAAATATACACTTGTGTGGATTCAATAAGATTTGATAGCAACAACATCATTCAAAAACCAAGTAGAAGTGTAAGAGATGTTGGGATATTTTCTGTGAATGCGTTGTAAGATCATCTAAGTATGCCTCCACTATATGCTTCAAGTCATGAAAAGTGAACATCATGGCCCATTGGAATGTAGCACAAGCATTTTTAAGACCAAAGGGCATCTTCTTATAAGAGAAGTTTCCCGAGGGACATATAAAGGTTGTCTTGTGTTGGTCCTCCGGATGAAACTCAATCTAGTTGTAACAGGAAAACCATCCATAAATGAAAATATATTTATCTCTTTGCACTCGTCTAATATCTAGTCGATGAATGTAGTCAGAAAGTTATCTTTGGGACAAGACTTAATTAAGTCTCGAAAATCCATACATACGTGAATTGTACCCTATGTTTTATCAACCAGAACTGGGCTAGAGACCCATTCCATAAAAGGCATGATGTAGATGAAGCCCGCATTAAGAAACTTTCCACTTCTTCCTTGATTATTTCCACCTTCCTAGGGTTTACAGGTCTCAACATTTGTCGAACCATATTTTTGTTTTCATAGGTTCGAATCTCGTGTTGAGCTATTCGAGGATCAATGGCAGAAATTTCCTTGCAAGACCATGCAAAAATGTCTCAAAACTCCTTAAAAATTGTCTTATATTGAACTATCTTGTCTTTTGAGCATTATTCTCCAATGAAGACATTTTCGATGACATTAGGATTCCTATAGATGTTGATTGGGATAGTATATGATATATTAGCCATATTTTCTTTGTTGTAGACACCATGTCTGGCCAAGGGATTGACTGTTCTATCAACACTTCTAATGACAGTTGACTTAAACTCTCCATTCTCTATGAAACTGATTTCATGGGGGGAATATGATTTGTGATGTATATCCCCCCATAGAATTTCATCTCCAACCATTTCCTCGATAATATCTTCATCCGATGGAAAGACAATGTCTAAACAGTATTGGGAGCTTAAAGAGTTTTGATCCCAAACAGGATCGAGAAAAATATCATCCTCCTCCATGACCAAGGGATTTTGATTTGTGTCTATCATGGCCCGCTGAATGGATTGATAAGATACTTAATATGCAGACAAAGGTTCAACCATGATGGCATGGACTCGACCTTCAACCGAACTAGATGGTGAAGGTAGAATTCATAGATCATGCGTATACGACATTCTAAATGAAGAGACCTTATAGAAGGAAGTCTTAGAACCCGGCTTGTGGAAGCCAACGGAAGTGGCACGAACATATGAAATCGGTGTAGAACTGTCAAAAGGTCCCATAAGCGAAGGATACATTCCACAACCGATACTCTCAGTTTGCGTTTGAGAGTTCTCAATCCACGGGACGGTGGTCCCGGGGATAGCTTCTGCATCAGAAAGGTTGGATGCCACTTTATCAATGGTTACAATTATTCCATTGTGGGGAAAACATATAATCCAAAATAATGTCGAGACGACAAATGTAATGGCATATGTCCAACTTCTTCCTAACAACAAACTATAGTCTAGTGGCGCATCAACTACTTCAACCTCCACGCAAACAAATTTTACCCCTAGATTAACTGGACAAGAAGGAATAAGACCATGTGGTCAAAACAATCATCCATCAAAAGAAGTCAAGAGGGTAGGAGAGGGGTTAAGCTCAGGAGAAAATATAGCTTTCCATCATGACAAGGAAATTATGCACGTTGAAGAGCCCTCATTAACAACCGTTATCTTAACCAAAATATTGTTTCAAACAACACCAATATGGAAAGCTACATGATATGGAAAGTGGCACTTCACGTCAATATTATCAAACTTCATTACGAGTTGACTAGAGGAATTAGTAGCTCCTATGGTAGAAAATAACGCAGCGCACTGCATGGGTAAATTTTGGAGCACCTCCAAAGCGAAGATTGCATAGGGCATCTGAGCCAAATCCTCAACAATTGAATAATTTGGGGCAGATCTCGCATTGGGGTTATGTCTTATCCATTTATAGACACCCTTAGGTATGTGTGACATTGTCTCTTTCTCATGCATCTCTATGTGAAGAGAGGCCTAATCCTCTAAAGCTTTCTTACCCTTCTTAGTCGGCTCTGGATTATCATAATTTTGAGATATTTTCAACAAATATATATCATTAAGTTTTGAATGGCTAATAATATTCACTACCCCTTGATATCCATCAGATGAAGGAACACTTGAAGTGCCCCCTTGTGGGTTGAGTTGGAAGGACCACCCTGAAAATGCTACCCTTGTGGAAAGGGATTCTTCAACACAACAAGATATTGTTGTTGATTCAAATTTATAAGACGGTGGGCTTCTTCCATACATGGGCACTCATGTGTAAGGTGATCTCATCACAAATCTTGGAAGTAAATTTCTCCTTCCTTTTTCCATTGTTGGCCCCCTCAACATTTTTATCAGATTTTTTGTTCTTGTCAAGTTGGTGAAGACCTTCAAAGTCTTTGTTTGCACATAATGTACATCAAAAGACTGGATGGTGGGGCTGGTCGAGCCAGAGATTGGACCAGCCACAGGTTTTTGATTAGTAATTTTTTTCATCTGGATTATAGTCAGTTATGTGGCTTTAGTTTGAGAAGAACCCACTATGCCTTCGACATCTGGGTTAGAATTTGTATTTTCCAAGTCAATAGTAGATCTAGGCGCATCAGACATAATCTCATAGACCATGCCAAATTGAGAGTAAATGATATCTAGATGATGCGCCTGAATGATCACGTGTTCTTCTGAAAACACTCCCAAAGTCACAACGTCCTTCGAAATACATGAGAGTAGATATTTCAGGAACCACTGAAGGAGAAACTTTGGCAGAACCGTAGCTTTAACGAAGCTTTTTTTGTTGATTAAGGTTGGTTGTCATTGATGTCAACCCTTGAAGAAAGCCCCACAGCACAAAGGTTTGGGTAATGGACCCAAGATTGTTTGATGTAAAGACGACTCATTATTGTCTTGTCATGGTTGATAAGAAGTAAATATTGATGAACTCCAAAGTGGTCCCCTTATGGTGAAATCCCTCACGGGAAGACGCTTTGCGAAGTAAGAGAAACCATGCATAATTGTGGAATAATGAGATGAAGGATAGTGAATTTGTCAGGGAAACTATCCTAGATGGATAGTGCTTGTCATGCCATTTTTGGTGGTATGTGAAACATCACATAACTCCTCACGGTTAGAGAGTTATGACCATGTGAAGTTGGAGAACTCAGGTTTGGTTAATGGACCCAAGTTTGTTTGATGAATAATGGTATGATTTTTGATATATTTGAAGGTACCATTATTCTATATGGATAATACATTTCATTCCATTTTTGTTGGTATGTGGAACGTCACATAACTCCTAACGATTTGAGATTTATGGCCTTACGAAGTTGGAGGACCCTCATATGTCATCTAGAAGCCCCAAAAGGTCAAAGTAGTCAAAGTGGTTTAAGATTTTTTAGAAGGTAAATAATAAAGTGAATTGATGAGTGTAATATAATTCAAAGTGAATACAAAATAAATTATTTAAATAATAAATTCAATGGAGAAATTATAAGTGGGTTAACCCTAAAATAAGGAAAGTGGACAAAGTGACCTAGAAGATGTTTTTAAGGAAGCTACTTGGAGAGTATAAATAAGACGCAAGGCTCTCTCATTTAAGACACACTTGAGAATATTGAATACTTATAGGTGTATGAAGTAACCAAAGGATATCTAAGTCGAATTTCTGAGGGAAGGTGAAGAAAATAAGGCCGGAATTCAAGGAAGGATAAATTCTTTTGATGATGCTTTCTAAGGTATGTTATTGACAGGCCATCTCACCATTTTTGCAATAAAAAAATTTCTAGAATGATTCAGGCCATGAAATTTCTATGAAATTGCAGAAACATATCCAAGTACATGTGTTAAAAAATTCATATTGTGGGTCATTGTATTTTTGGAGTTACACTCCGTGGAAAATAGGGTTTGTGGCTAGTCCTGAAACTAGTCAAAAACAGGTGTTTTGGGTAAAAACGTCATAACTTCTTCATAACATATCCATATTAAATAAGAAAAAATGTGTGGGTTCAACTATATTCTATAGTATGATGTGTAATATTTTCATATCGATTCAACAAATATTACGTGTGGGGCATGCTTTACAAGGTCGCTCTCTAGAATAAGCCAGAATTCAGTACAGTATGCCATTTTTTCTATAAATCCTTTTATAAGAGGTTCCAAGTAGTGAAACCTGGAGGAATTGCATAAACCACACTGAAGAACATTTTGTATCAATTTCATATATTTATTCATTACAAGTACAAAGTTATGATTACTTCAAGTTAGGGTTGTTGACTAATCCAAAACTAGGCATGTGAGACTAAAGAAAAGTTTGATGAAAATGATAGTCTCTTGTTGTTAAAGTTAAGGAAGGTTAGAAGGAATGTGGTCATATACACCATTTCTATTAAATAGCTACAAATTATATTTGGATGATGAAATTGATGAGGGCTTTTGGTTGAGGTACATGTTGAGTACATGGTTGAGACAAGTAGTTGATGAGTTGGCACATATATGAGTTGTATAGTTGATGATTTTGGGGCATATTGATGAGTCATAGTTGATGAGTAGTTGACACATGATTGGTACATACTTGGTACATGGTTGGATGCACTTGTTTATGGTACAGGTTGAGGTAATGGTTGATTCATGGTTCAGATTTATTGGTACAGGTTTACAGCGGTATATCTCACAGTGATAGTGTGACAATGGTTCCATCATTCTAATTCTACTTCAGGGCGATTGGATGGGCAAGGACAGGTGGTTGTAGCCACCTTTCGGTTATATCTGAAGAACATAGGAGGTTGTAGCCAGATAATTGGGGAGTTGGAGCTTCCCTCAGGTTGTAGCATGAGAAACTAGGGGATTGGAGCCTCCTTCTAGTTGCAGCTGGAAAACAAAGGAATTTGGTGCTTCCAATGAATGTAATTCTTCAAGACATAAAAGAAAAATCATTATGTGGTTTTGTCATGCTTTGGGTTTCCATGTAAAACACCGGTGTACTATGTATGTGTATGATTATTCATTTGTTCATTGTTCATTATTGGATGATAATTCTACATTGACATAACACTTGGATTTTTTGGTTAAAAAGGATTAAATTGATCTATTATTGATTCACACCCCCCCTCTCAGTAATCCAACAATTGGTATCAGAGTAGGTTCCTTCAGAAATCAGTTTAACCACTGAAAGGTAGATCATGGAGAGAAACAACTTGTATAAAGATGGAATACCACAGTTTCATGGACATAAGTATGCTTTTTGGAGAATAAGGATGAATACATATATACAGGCAGAGGGATTTGAAATTTGGCAATCAATTGTAGATGGATACACAACACCAACAATTCGACCAACAAATGACAAAGCAGTGAAATTCGGTCAGAATAATTCCAAAGCCACAAATGAACTTCTGAATGGTCTTAGTGAAACGGTATTCACCAAAGTTGCACATTGTAAATCCGCTAAAGATATTTGGGACAAGCTTTCAAATATTTATGAAGGAGATACAAAATTCAAAGAAGCAAAGCTTCAAACTTACAAGGGTAAGTTCGAACAACTAAAAATGAAGGAAGATGAGAATATTGCAGCCTACTTCTTACGAGTCGATGAAAAAGTGAATGCAGTCATAGGATTGGGAGAAGAAATTGAAGAATCTGTAATTGTTCAAAAGGTACTAAGATCTCTTCCTATGAGATTTAACCCTAAGATATCAGCACTAGAAGAAAGATCGGATCTAAACTCAATAAGCATGGACTAACTGCATGGAATATTCACATCATATGAAATGAGAACTGAATAGGAAAATCCATATGTAAAAGAAGAAGCCTTCAAAGCATCCAAAATATCAAAGAAAAAGAAAGAGAAACAAGAAGAATATAGCAGCAACAGTGACCTCTCGGAAGATGATGAAGAAGTGGCCAACTTTGTCAAAAGACTGAACAAGGGAACCAATGGTAGGTATAGAGGTAAGATTCCTTTAATTTTTTTTAATTGTGATGGTATTGGTCATTTTGCTAACAAATGTCCTCATAAAAAAAGGAGAAATGATGAAGTTTACTCAAAAGAAAAACAAACATATAAAGGCAAAAGAACTACAAAGAAAATTTTCAAGAAAGTCCTATGCACTAAAGAAGACATCTCATCATCAGATGAAGATGAAGTCAATGACAGTGAGACATGAAGAGTTATATTCGTGGCAGTAAAAGACTCTGACAAATAAGACTCTGAAGAAGAATATGAAGAAGTTGAAGAAGTCGAAGAAGAAATTGAAGAAGCAGAATTTGACTTTCAAGAAGAATTAAAGTGTGCCATAGAAGTTATCAGAAGAGAAAAGAAGAAAAAAAAGAAGCTACAAGAAGAACTAGACAAGAAAGAAGACAGTCAAGAACTAGAACAAATGATCACAAAATTGAAATTTCAAATAGAAGAAGATAAAAGAATTGAAGAAGCACTCAAAGAACAATTAAAAGAAAAGAACATGATCATCAGAAACTTGGAAGTAGAGATTCTAACATTAATAAAGGAGATTCAAAAGAAAAATATGAAGAACAGCTCAAAAGTTTTGGATGACATTATCAGTAGTCAAAAATCTCATTTTGACAATACCGGACTTGGATACAATCAAATAGAAAAGGGATCAAGGTCCAAAACAACAAAGCAAGAAACCTATCCAAAAATCTATGCAAAAACAATCAAAGGGGATAGAAAAATATACAAAGAAGATTACAGGGACACTCCTCCATCGAGAATATTCATATTTCAGAATCAACAAATGACAGATAGGCTTAAAGAAGAAGAAGGATTCACAAGAGAACTTCCTTTCAGAAGATCCTCAACTCCCGAGTATCAAACTATATTTTTTGGTTTATGTTATGCATGTAATAATTTTGGACATAAAGCTCTGAATTGCAGAGCTAACAACAAGAACAACAACAACTTTGATATTTATACACAAAGGGGTTATTCAAGAAGGTCTAGTGAAACACATAGAAGAAATTACAACAAGTTTGAATCCTTGAGCAATGAAGTGGAATGGTACAAATGTAACAATTTTGGACATGTGGCCAAAGAGTGCAGAATGAAAATCCCTCCTAAAGAACCTCAACAGAATAACAATAGTCACAAACAAGAACCACAGAAAAGGACATGGATAAAAAAGAAATATCAGTATAGCAATGAAGAATGCACACTAGTTCTACAAGCTAAGCAGAAGAAACGTGGTTGGTATGTTGAAAGTGGGTGTTCAAAACACATGACAAGTTATAGAGACAAGTTTCTTACATTACGAAAGGATGGATCAATCTCCTTCGGAAATGATGATTCAGCCAAAATCATTGGAAAAGATATAGTCTGAATTGGGAACAAGAATGAAAATGTAGAAAACATTCTACTAGTAGAAGATATGAAACATAATCTTCTAAGTGTGAGTCAAATGTGTGACCAAGGTCATAAAGTTACTTTCGATTCACAAAAGTGTGAGATAAGAAAAGAAGGTTCAGGGAAATTGGTCGCTACAGCTGTAAGAACTTCAAGCAACATATATGTGTTAAGTGAAATTGGAAATGAAAAATGTTGTCTAGGAAAGGATGATGAAAGTTGGCTATGGCACAAAAGAATGGGTCACATACATTTTGATAACCTTGTCAAAGTCAACAAAAGATAAGTAGTTAGAGAAATTCCCCAGATCATGAAACCAACCAACAATTTATGCAAGCATTGTCAACAAGGAAAGCAAACAAAGACCGGGTTCAAATCAAAGGAATATTCAACGACAAGACCACTGGAAATTGTGCATACTGATCTAGTTGGACCAACTAAAACAAAGGGCTTAAAAGGTGAGAAATACTTTATGTAGTTATTTGATGATTATACAAGAATGACTGGAGTTTTTTTTCTCAAGAATAAGTCAGAAGCTTTTGAAAACTTCAAGATCTACAAGGAAATGGTTGAAAATGAAATAGATTCAAAAATCAAATTCTTGAGATCTAATAATGGAGGAGAGTTAACTTCAAAGGAATTTATGGACTACTGCAACAATCATAGAATAAAAAGGTAATTCTTCATTGTTAGGACACCTCAATAGAATGGAGTTGTAGAAACAAAGAGCAGGATAGTACAGGAAATGGCTCGAACAATGCTAATGAATTCAAAATTGACAGATATTTTTTGGACACAGGTACTGCATACAACAGTTCACATTCAAAACAGAGTAATTATATATCAAAAACACTCTTTACGAACTCCTTACAAACTATGGAAAGGAAGACCAACAAATGTAAAGCACTTCAGATTTTTTAGAAGCAAATGCTATATCAAAAAGGAAGATGGTGGAATGGGGAAGTTTGACTCTTGCATGGACAAAGGAGTATTTGTTGGTTACTCAAGTACAAACAAAGCATACAAGTGTTGCAATATAAGATTGAACAAAGTTGTGGAAAGCATCAATGCAAAAATTGATGAAACAAGTAGACCAGAATCAAAGGAAGAAAATGAACCAATGAGACAACCCTTAGAAGAAGAAGCAGAAGATGAAAAATAAGTAGAAGAGGAAGATGAAGAGAATATGACATAAGCATAAGAGCAAGTTCAGTAAGTTTCTCAAAAGACACCCAATAAACGAGTACAGAAGAATCATCCTTCAAATCAGATTATCAGAAACAAAGATGTAGGAGTTGAGACTAGAAGAAGAATCTGTTCACCAAAACAAACACACCTAGCACTTTTATCTACAATTGAACCAAACTGTTTTGAAGAAGCCAACAAGGATGAATTTTGGAATAAGGCCATGGATGAAGAATTGGATCAAATAGAGAAAAATGATACTTGGGAATTAGTTCCAATACCAAAGAATAAGAATGTGATCGGCACAAAATTGGTTTTGAGAAATAAATTGAATGAAGATGGAGAAGTTACAAGGAACAAAGATAGATTGGTATGTAAAGGATATTCTCAAATTGAAGGAATCGAATTTGAAGACACTTTTTCCCCAGTTGCCAGAATGGAAGCAATCCATTTTCTTTTAGCTTATGCATGCTCCAAAAATGTTAAAGTATATCAGATGGACGTAAAATCAGGTTTTCTGAATGGGGAACTTGAAGAAGAAGTCTACATTGAACAACTAGAAGGATTTGAGTTGTTAGAGAACACAGATTGTGTGTGTAAATTAAAAAAGGCCATGCATGGTCTACAACAGGCTCCTGGAGCATGGTACTCTAGACTGGATAAGTATCTGCAGTAAGCATGGTTCAGAAAAGGAAGTGAAGACAACAACCTCTACATCAAGGTAAGTCAAGGTAATATTTTATTAATTGAAGTTTATGTTGATGATATTATTTTTAGTAGTGATGATGACAGGTTAAGAAAGAAATTTGCAAAAGATATGGAAAATGAATTTAAAATGTCGTTACTTGGAGAACTATCCTTCTTTCTGGGACTTCAGATATGTCAAATAAATCAAGCAATTTTTAATTATCAAACCAAGTATATCATAGAAATGTTGAAGAGTCTCGGAATGGAAAATTGCAAACTAGTTATCACTCCCATGCAAACTAGTTGCAAGTTGAGAAAAGACAATGATTCGAAGTCTACAGATCAGAGGCAATATAGGTCAATGATTGGAAGATTACTATATGTGACAACATCAAGACCAGATGTAATGCAGGCAGTTGGACAAGTGGCACGATTTCAAGCAGCACCAAAGGAATCACATGTATTAGCAGTGAAGAGGATTTTCAGATATCTCAAAGGAACAGAAGAGTTTGGATTATGGTATCCAAAAGGAAAGGATATATCACTAATTTCCTACACAAATGTAGATTGGGCAGGTTGTATTGATGACCGATGAAGCACCAGTGGATCAGAATTCTACTTGGGTGAGTGTTTAGTATCATGTCTAAGAAGAAATAATCATCAGTATCTTTATCTATAGCCGAGGCAGAGTATATTGCAACAACATCATGTTGTATATAGGTAATTTGGATGAAACAAACTCTGACAGATATATAGGTTGAGTATGATGAGCCCATTCAAATCTATTGTGATAATGCAAGCAGCATCAGTATCTCGAAGAACCCAATGATGCACTCCAAGACGAATCACATTCCAATCAAGTATCACTTTCTATAGGAGTAGCTTGTAGAAAAGAACATCAGAGTTGAGTATGTGGGCACAAAAGAACAAGTGACAGACATATTTACAAAACCACTTTCATAGGAAGCCTTTGAATATCTTCGCCAAAGACTTGGATTTATTTCCACTCCAAAATGAATGTTTTTTTAATTCTTATCTTATATGTCTTATATGTACAAGAGGAAGCACCATAAGAGGACAATTCAGTCAGGAGGAGAAGCCCCGGATGGAAAGATCCTTTGTCATTGATGACAAAGGGGGAGAGATTTATCAGATGCAGAGGATAGAGGCATGTTTCCAGTGGGAGAAGATTTATCAGATGTAGAGGATAGAGGCATGGTTCCACGGGGAGCATGAGTAATATGATTTCAGTATTGCATTAGAGTGTTTCCATCAATGCCAAAGAGGGAGATTGTTGATTAAGGTTGGTTGTCATTGATGTCAACCCTTGAAGAAAGCCCTGTAGCACAAAGGTTTGGGTAATGGACCCAATATTGTTTGATGTAAGGATGACTCATTATTGTCTTGCAATGGTTTATAATAAGTAAATATGGATGAACTCCAAATTGGTCCCCTTATGGTGAAAGCCCTCATGGTAAGACGCTTTGCGGAGTAAGAGAACCCATGCCTAATTGTGGAATAATGAGATGAAGGATAGTGAATTTGTTAGGGAAACTATACTAGATGGATAGTGCTTGTCCTGCCATTTCCGGTGGCATGTGGAACGTCACATAACTCCTAACGGTTAGAGAGTTATGACCATGTGAAGTTGGAGAACCCAGGTTTGGTTAATGGACCCAAGTTTGTTTGATGGATAACAATATGATTTTTGATATATTTTAAGGTAATACTATTCTATATGGATATTACATTTCATTCCATTTTTGGTGGTATGTGGAACGTCACATAACTCCTCACGGTTTGAGAGGTATGGCCTTACGAAGTTTGAGGACCCTCATATGTTATCTAGAAGCCCCAAAAGGTCAAAGTAGTCAAAGTGGTTTAAGAGTTCTAGAAGGTAAATAATAAAGTGAAGTGATGAGTGTACTATAATTCAAAGTGAATACAAAATAAATTATTTAAATAATAAATACAATGGAGAAATTAGAAGTGGGTTAACCCTAAAATAAGGAAAGTGGACAAAGTGACCTAGAAGATGTGTATAAGGAAGCTACTTGGAGAGTATAAATAAGAGGCAAGGCTCTCTCATTTAAGACAAACTTGAGAATATTGAATACCTATATGTGTCTGAGGTAACCAAAGGATATATAAACCAACTTTCTGGGGGAAGGTGAAGAAAATAAGGTCGGAATTCAAGGAAGGATAAATTATTTTGATGATGCTTTCTAAGGTATGTTATTTACAGGTCATCTCACCATTTTCACAATAAAAAAATTTCTAGAATGATTCGAACCGTGAAATTTATATTCCATTGAAGAAACATATCCAATTATCTGTGGTAATAAATTCAACTTGTGGGTCATTGTATTTTTGGAGTTACACTCTGTGGAAAATAGGGTTTGTGGATAGTCCCAAAACTAATCAAAAACAGGTGTTTCGGGTAAAAACGTCATAACCTCTTCATAACATATCCAAATTAAGTAAGACCAAATGTGTTGGTTAGAGTAAATTATGTAGTGTGATTTTTAATAGTTTCATATCATTTCAAATCATTTCATATCATTTCAATAAATATTCAGTGTGGGGCACGCTCTACAAGGTCGCTCTCTAGAATAAGCTAGAATTCAGCAAGGTATGCCATTTTTTCTATAACTCATTTTCTGAGAGGTTCCAAATAGTGACACCTGGAGGAATTGCATAAAACACAATGAAGAACATTTTGTATCATTTTCATATCTTTATTTATTACAGGTACAAAGTTATGATTACTTCAAGTTAGGGTTGTTGACTAATCCAAAACTAGGCATGTGAGACTAAAGAAAATTTTGATGAAAATGCTAGTCTCTTGTTGTTAAAGTTAAGGTAGGTTTGCCAAAATGTGATCATATACACTAGGTATATTACAAAGCTACAAATCAGATTTGGATGATGAAATTGATGAGGGATTTTGGTTGAGGTACATGTTGAGTACATGGTTGAGACAAGTACTAGTTGACGAGTTGGCACATGCATGAGGTGTATAGTTGATGATGTTGGTACATATTTATGAGTCATAGTTGATGAGTAGTTGACACTTGATTGTTACATACTTGGTACATGGTTGGATGCACTTGTTTATGGTACAGGTTGATTACAGGTTGTTTGGTACAAGTTGGTGCATGGTTGATGCACTTGTTTATGGTACAAGTTGATTATAGGTTGAGGTACAGGTTGATGCATGGTTTAGATTTATTGGTACAGGTTTACAGTGGTATATCTCACAGTGATAGTGTGACAATGGTTCCATCATTCTACTTCTACTTCAGGGCGGTTGGACGGGGCAAGGACAGGTGGTTGTAGCCACCTTCCGGTTGTAGCCAAAGAACATAGGAGGTTGTAGCCTCCTTCTGGTTGTAGCCAAATAATTGGGGAGTTGGAGCTTCCCTCAGGTTGTATCCTAAGAAACTAGGGGGTTGGATCCTCCTTCCAGTTTTAGCTGGAAAACAAAGGAAGTTGGTGCTTCCAATGAATGTAATTCTTCAAGACATATAAGAAAAAGAATTATGTGGTTTTCTCCGCTTTGGGTTTCCACGTAAAACAATGGTGTACTGTGTATGTGTATGATTGTTCATTTGTTCATTGATCATTACTAGATGATAATTCTACATTGACATAACACTTGGATTATTTGGTTAAAAAGGATTAAATTTCTCTATTATTGATTCACCCCCCGTCTCAGTAATCCAACACTTCCTTCTCCTCCATTCTCAGATATGATCAAAAATGAGTGTGGCCTTATCTTTCTCAAAATTGGCCAGCAATTTTGTCTTGGCATGGTAGCGGACAAGGATATGGAAATGGTTTAGGAAAACCATGGATAAATCACTAAAAGTCGAGTACTTCCCCCTTTCAATTTCAATGTACCACTTGGCACTGCCTCCAACAATAGTACGCTGGAAAAAACAAAATTGAATCAAATTTTCATTAAGAGAGTTGGAAGAACACCACACATGGAATGTATTTACGTGGTTGTGAGGATCCTTGCCACTTTTTCCTTTGAATTTGGGTATGTCCAAAAATATAGCTTTTGCAGAAATGGTAGTCGAGGTTGCGCCATTGACTGGTTGGCAACCTAAAAAGAAGGTCATGGGTTGTAAATGGAACCAGGTTTCGAGAAATATTTTATGGTTGAACCATAGCTTGGGATAAAACCTTATTTACCTTGGTTGAATGGAGGAAATACTTCACCCATTTGGTTCACGAAAGGAAAACCAGGGTTTCCCCCAGTAGAACCCCTATGAAAAGGAAATTTTTTTTGGCATGGGGGAATACTAACTAGGAAAGGGGTTTCCCCCTTATGAAATCCCTTGAGAGGGATTCCACTGGCCTTGGAGAGGGGTAATCCCCAATGATGCCCCTAGTGAGGTAAAAGGTCCTTTCGAGGGGATGGATTGACCTTGGAAGGGGCTCCCCCTGCCAACACTACAAATGCGGTGAAAGGGTTAATCTTGAACCCATCGTAAAGTGTGAATGGGGTCGATTTAGATGGAATAATAGAGGATTGAGATCTTATAACCATAGAGGTGCCCTCTCCCCATGCGGGGTTAGGGATGGAATATTGGAAAGGTCCACTTTCGACGAATCGGGTTGATGGAGTAAGGTGACCTCTACCCTAAGAAATGACTTGGTAAGGAGCTAGAGTGCTCCATGCACCAGCATTCGAAGACCATGATGTTGGTTGAGAACTAACCAATGTGTTAAGAATGTCCATCGACGACATTCCATATGAAAAAACATTCATTGTTAATGAAAATGATGCAGCTGCACTCAGAATTCGAGTGGGACCAATGACCAATGATGCAATGTTGTTGGTCAACGCGACGATGGTGTATAGGATCACACCCATCATTTGGTTCTACATACTAGGAGGAAATATTCCACTAGTAACAATCGTCAAGGTGGGAGCTGCATGGGATCCTGACCCTGACACCGACAGAGTGTCATCCATAATGGCTTGGTGGAGAGGGATACTATTAGTGAGGTCATATCTGGAAGGTGGGACTTGTATGACTGGTAATGGAAAATTCCCAGGTAATGGAGGATTAAAGTGTGGAGTGAACTCCTCAGCTCTAATATCCTCAACGATTACCTCCTTTGGTTCTGAAACATTAACTTCGAGAGGGTTTATGTCTACAATTTCGGTCTGACCAATCGGTAAGAAAGTGCTAGATGGATCAAGCCGACACATTTGTGGAGGAGGGGGAGAATTATTTCTAACCTTTTCCTCATGTGGAAGGCCTTCAATTCTCCTCGATATTTGGGGTGCTTAATTATCCACTTTGAGTGATCGTCTCTCGGTGACAATCGACTCGTCTTCCTAAAGTTGAACTACATTCACCAATCACACCACTATAAAGTCCTAAAAGAAAAGACAAACACAAACAACTTTGTCAAGATCCCAACTCAAGTGGATTAGGTCTTGGGATCGGAATAAAAACAAAGTGGGATCAAACCCTTCCTAATGGAGGCATGGGTTGATTAAGTCTTGTGGGCCAATTCATAAAGGTATGAGAAATAGTTATCCTGACCTCCATGTATCATCCTTATCTGGTGCAAGTGTCCTCACTTCGTGAGGCACCCTCCAAGAGTACTAAAATGTGTGATGCAAAATGTTCCCTAGGTACTATGATAAACCCCCTATAGTCACCTTCTGATATACCTAGGACAAGAACTATGGTTACCAGCCCACAATCGACACCCAGGGGGTATAGTTGACGGTCGAGATTGAACGTTTTAGCAAGGTAGAAAATCTTGAAGCCTCAAAAGCATTGCCTCTCACAACGATATGGGTATAATCGAAACCCCCAATACATGATCTATCCTCTATGCTCGATCCAGATCTAGATGGGAATCTCCTTGGCTATTCCTTACGTGACCTCTTGTTTAATTCATGTGTTAGAGGAGCTTCCGAACTAAACCTATATGAAAACTGCATTCTTCATTCCCTATCTCAACACCTATGTTGGTTTATTGGCCTTGGAGAAATTTACTCTCCAACCTAGAATAAGGCCCTAGCCTAAACGTGTTCGTTCAACCTAGAAAAATGAAAATTTCTAATATATTTTAGTTAAGCATTCATTTTAATGGGATGTTCTTTACTTAGAAAGGGTGCAGATGCAACTTTGGTGATGTTTTGACTGACTCCAAAAGTAATTCAAAATAAGAACACAATGCAGTTTCTTCAAATGAAAAAATGGATGCAACTATGCTCACAAAGAAGACTCTTTTCATTTTCAATGAGAGAAAAACATTTTGAATGCAAAATTTGAGACACCTTGAAATGCACACTACAATTTTCTTTTCAGAAACCCAATGCAAACAATAATGCAAAACTTGCACAACTAGATTCTTTTATTTTTCCAATCAAAGGCTACCACTACCAAAGTTCTATGGAAATGTAACTACCTGAGTGCTAAATAACTAACTCTTTTCTTGTAATGATGAGAGGAAGGGGTTAAAGAAAGGAGATGTAAGGAAACAAGTGTGTTTTGTTTCTTTTTCATGTTATCAAAAGAAATAAAAAGAAAATAAATGCAAATTTTCTTTTTGTTTTTCAAACAAAGGAAAGTAGGTATAACAAGTGAAACAAACAACCTAATGTTGAACAACTGAGAGGGAGGGTTGAATCAGTTTTTACTGGGCTTAAATAGTTATGCCTATTTTAAACTCTTTACAGAACACTTAATGATGATCACAGTAATACAGGGAAGTAAGCAATAAAATATTCAACATCGATCACACACATGAAATACGCAGAGACAGATATTTCCTGAGGAAACCCATAAAGGGAGATAACCTGTTTTATTGATATGATAAGTAGTCTTTATTTTCTGTACATTATCATTCTTATGAGCACCAAATCCTTTTGAGGCTACCACCTCTATTTTACAAGTAGCAACTTCCTGAGAGCACCAACTCTCTGGTTTCTCTAGCACCCACTAGAAGGAAGCACCAACTCCCTGAGTGTTTCAGCACCAACTGAATGGAAGCACCAACTTCCAGTCACATAGGCACCAACCTGTATAACAAAGAACAATAGTTCTCCCTTGCACCACCCTACCACATTGATTTTTCTCGCTGCAACTAGATGGTAGCTACAACTCCCTGTGTTCAAGCACCCACTTGAAAATCTGAGGACAACAATCCTTCCTAGCACCACCTACCACCCTGAAATATAAATCTTTGCTTACTGAAATTTATTACAGTGATACAGTGTATATCAATGGCTTACCAATATCATCATTGTTCTGCTACACTGCTTTGCTCTGCCTGCATCAGTGTCCTTCTGCTTGCATGCGTTGCGCTTTATGTTCTTCTGCATTTTATGCTCTGTGCGCCATGTCCATTCTATGTGCTATTCCTTTGCATTCTCTTCACTACACCATTGTTCTTCCCATAGCATAGCTCACAAGGAAATCCACTTCCTCTTATCTATTCTACATGTCTTTCACACGTCGATTCCTCTGCATGATCATCATGGAAACTATTCGTCTTCTCTAGCGGTTATACTGAATGTGTTCATCATCGGTGGTTGTTTTCTTGAGATTATTTGGCTTCTCTGGCAGTCTCAACTCTTCGTCTTCTCTGTTAATTACAATCATTCATTTTTGTCTTCTTTGGATTCTAAGACCCTTCCTTCATGTGACCATTGGAGGTGACCAAACGCCTATTGAAAAGGTGCTTCCCGATCTCTGTCTAGCGAGCACTAGCTCCCCTTTTTCGATATGACCTTGGGCGATGGACTTCACGTGACCACATGATTTCAAGCACTTCCAAAGGTGGTTTAGAAAAAACTCATTTTCACACCACAATTCACTACGAGCTTCCATGCGTCCTTTCACCAAAACCGTGGTTTTGATTTCGACCCACCTACAAAAAATTAAGACTTGAGCATGTTCTGACCCCACAATTGAGCACGACCGTTGATATCCAATCCCTTGGCGATGCCTCTCTATCAATAGTTATTATCAGCCTTCCTTTCCTGCATATTTCAATCTTCCAGAGTCGATGATTAGCTGACACCTGTCCTTCTCAATCAACAACTAGATCAACGGTTCTATGTCCCCTTTCTCGATCAACGGTTGAGAATACACCCGAAGTGATCTTTCAGATTTGGATGACTCGTATCCTTGCTGATGTGATCTCCCATATGTTCTTGCCGACGTGGTCTGCCACATGTCCTTGCTAACGAGGTTTACTGACATGATCTTCCATATGTCCTTTGCTGACATGGTATACCACATGTCCTTGCTGACGTGGTTTGCCGCATGTCCTTTATGACGAGGTTTGTTGTCATGGTCTGCCATATGTGTTTGTTGACGTGGTATTGCACCATGGTATGTCACATGTCCTCTTGAATTGGATAGCTGAGGATTACTTCGAATGATCTGACAGTCGAGAATTTATTTTGGTTCTCCGGGTCTCCGGGTCTCTAGGCTTCAGAAATTTCAAATCTCAAACTTAAAATTTTGAAGTGAGATTTTTTTGGAGAGTAACCTCCTCACATATTTATACCCGAAGTAAATAATTTTCATTTGATCAGGATTTAGATCAACGACTCAATCTGTCTGCGATGCAACTCTTCTAGATTATCATGTCCTTCCACTTAGAATGATCCAACAGCTGACGGAAATTCGTATAAATGAGATCTCAAATCTTACCTCGCGTATCCTATCCTTCCACTTTAAGACGATCTGATGCCTAACGGGAATTCTGGTTTGATCTAATGGCTGACAGGTATTCAGATAATCAAATTCTCAACTAATCCCCACTTATCCTATCCTTCCACTTTAAATTGATCCAACGGTTATGAAAACACTTGAAGCAGATCAATGGTTGACGATGATTGCAGAACCACAACTTGCGAGTGATTTAACTCGTCACCCAAACTCCGCAATTTGAATTTGTGCGTTGTTGGTGAGTCAACCACAATTGTTGATATTCGAGGCTATAAGATATGACGGTCCTAACTAATTACGAGATTGGAAATAGCACGATATTTAATAATTCTTTCAATTTCCGCAATCTATCCCTGCCATTGATCTAGCGGTTGCGGATCCAACGGCCACGATCCTCCTCCTGAGCTTCTTTGATCTCTACATATTTTTCTCTCCTCCTCCTGAGATTATGCTTTTCCTATTTTCCATCATCGTTGTTGTTCTTTACATCAATGACAAGAACACTCTTCCTGTAAAACATGCCAACAATCTCCCTCCTTTGGCATTCATGGAAACCCTGAAAGCCTGCACTAGATATCCAACTGTAGCATCCAAACCACTCCTTTTCTCCCCCTTTGACATCAATTTCAAAGAAAACATTCTCCCCCTGAGTTGTTGCAGTACTTTTCGGAGGTATCATATATTCAACCAATGCATACTCCCCCTGATAGGATGGACTATTTAGCTTGATAACGGGAGCATGCCCAACTTCTGGTGTAGATACTCAAACTACGATTTTGCAAGCAGTTTAGTGAATATATCAGCAATCTGATATTTGGATGGAATATAACGCAAAGAAACAACATTTTTGGTCATCTGTTCCCTCAATAAGTGATATTTGATGGGTATATGATTGGTCTTGGAGTGAAATATAGGGTTCTTTGACACACTAATTGCACTGGTATTATCACAATGAATTGAGATCGGTGTAGTATATTTTACCTCCAAGTCTGCAAGTGTCTGAATCATCCACAATACTTTGGTACAACAAGTGGAAGCTGAAATGTATTCAATTGTTGTAGTTGATAAGGAAATGGAACCTTGTTTCTTTCTCAACCATGCTACAAGGGAATCTCCTAAGAAGAATGCACCTCCACTCGTCTTTTTCCTTTCATCCACGTAGTTAGCCCAATCAACATCTAAATAGACTGATAGTTGAAAATTATGATTCCTAGGATACCATAGGCCATAGTTCATTGTTCCTTTCAAGTATCTGAATATTCTTTGGACAGCTAACAAATGACCCTGTTTAGGTGCATCCTGATACCTTCCTACCATTCCAACAACATGTATTATGACTGGACGAGATGTTGTGATGTACAATAGGCTGCCTATCATAGACCTATATGAACTCTGATCAACATCAGTTGAGTCATCATCCTTTATTAAGTTGGATCCAGTGACCATAGGTGTGCTCATAGGTGTAGAATCTTCCATTTGAAACCTTTTCAACATTTCTCTTAGATATTTCTCCTAAGAAATAAATATTCCTTCAGACCTCTGAGTGATATGCTGACCAAGAAAAAATGACATTTCCCCTATCATAGACATTTCAAATTCAGACTACATGGAAAAAGCAAACCATTGTACCAATGAAGCATTATTGATTCCGAAGATGATGTCATCTACATAGACCAACACAATGAGAAAATCATTACCCTCTTTTTTGATATATAGATAGTTGTCAATTGTTCCTCTCTTGAACCCTTTGTCTTGAAGATACTTATCCACTCTGTAATACCAGGCACAAGGAGCTTGTTTCAACCCATATAAGGATTTCTTCAGCTTGCAGACAAATTCATGGCTATCTGATAGTTGGAAACCCTCTGGTTGTTCCATATAGACTTCTTATTTTATATCTCCATTTAGAAAATCTAACTTGACATCCATTTGATAGACTTTAAACTGTTTATGAAAAGCATAGGAAAGAAACATTCTAATAGCTTCTAATATTTCTATGGGCGCAAATGTTTCATCAAAATCCAGTCCTTCTATTTGTGCATACCCCTTATAGACCAATCTGGCATTATTCCTAACAATTTGTCCTTGTTCATTCATTTTGTTCTTAAACACCCATTTGGAGCCAATTACATTCTTATCTACGGGTCTAGGAACAAGCTCCCAAGTATTTTTCTTCTCAATCTGATCCAGTTCCTCATTCATTGATTTTAACCAATTTACATCTTTATTGGCTTCATTAAAGTTCTTGGGTTCCACCATGGATATGAAGGCTATGTTTGATTGCTCGGTGTCTTTGATTATCCTTCTCCTAGTTTTTACACCTTTGTCTTTCTCACCAATTATCTGACTTGCAGGATGATTCTTTGGAGTAATTCTGGAGGAAGGATTCGATGTTGTCTGTCGATCTGAGTCTACCTGATTATTTGTATCTTCATCTGAATCAGAGTCTTCTTTTTTTGATTCCTGGACATGTTCATATTCAACTTCAACTATATCTTATGTTGTTGATTCAATATTGCTCACCTCTCTTACTGGAACTCCTTCATCAACTTTTATGTCAATACAATCAACCAATTTATGCAGCCTCTTATTATAGCATCTGTATCCTTTACTGTTTGTAGCATACCCTAAGAAGATGTCTTCATCAACCCTGTCATCATACTTGCCAAGGTTTTCATTATTATTCTTTATGTAGCACTTACTCCCAAAAACTTTGAAGTGTTTGATTGAAGCAGGTCTTCCATACCATAGTTCATAAGGTGTCTTGTCACTGTGTGGTATGAGGTGAGCTTTGTTAAGGATATGGATTGTTATGTGTATTGCTTCTACCCAGTAGGTTTGACCAATGTTCTTCTCATTCATCATTGACCTGGCCATTTGCTGAACTGTTCTATTTTTCCTTTCAACTACTCCATTTTGATGTGGAGTTCATGGGATTATGTATTCTCTTTTGATCCCATGTTTATCACAAAATTCCTTGAAATCACTTGACATAAATTCTCCTCCTGTGTTTGATCTTACAACCTTTAATCTTTTTCCTGTTTGATTCTCATTTAAAGCCTTAAATATTTTAAATTTCTCAAATGATTCATCTTTTTCTTTGAGAAAAGCAACCCAAGTGAGTCTGGAGTAATCATCAATGATCAATATGAAGTAGTTTTCCTTCCCTGTTCCTTCTTGTCTTGATGGTCCACATAAATCCATATGAACTAATTGGAGTGGTTTCTCTGTTGAAGTAGAGCTCTTGGATTTAAATTATGTTCTGGTTAGATTTCCTACTTGGTAGGGTTTACACACAGAATCTTGTGGCTTTGATATTCTTGGAAGATATTTTATTGCCTCAAGATTTTTGAGCTTGATTAAGTGGTCAAAGATAGATGTCCAAGATTATATGTCCAAGTCTCCTATGCCATAACCAGCTTTCATCATGTTTTCTTAGATGACACTCTTCTCTATCTTCTTTCAACACATATACATTGTTATCTGTCTGTATGCCTTTAGACACCACTTGTCCCAAGTTTACATACTTTATCTTAAAATCTTTGGAAGTGAACACCACTTCACATTATCTATCACACATTTGACTTACACTGATCAAATTATGTTTCATCCCATCTACAAGCAGAACATCCTAGGATTTTCCTTTGCCATTACTTAAACTCACAATCCCTTTACCCTTGATTTTATCCGGTTCATCATTTCCAAAGGTCACATTTCCTGTTCTGTTTTTACTTATAGACAGAAACTTATCCTTGTCTCCATTCATGTGCTTGGAACATCCATTGTTTATATACCAGGGGTCTTTTTGTTTTTGAGCAGAAAGTACTAGACCACATTTTTCACTATATTTCTTTTTCCATGTGCTAGCATTTCTAGCTAAGGGTTTTATCCTTGGATCTGCTTTGTAATTATTCAGATGGAAGTTTACAGCTTTGTGGCCAAAGTTATGACAATTATATCATTCGCTCTCATTGTTCAATAGTTCAAAGTGATTGATGCAATTTTGTCTACTCATTGGCCATTTAGTTCTATGTTGTAAAGATTGTTTATTTCTTGATCTCCTCAATTGCATGTCTCTAAACTTATTTTGACAATTTGCAATCTTATGACCAAAATTAGAGCAGTAAAAATAGTAACCATGGAAAAAAATTTGGTACCTGAAGGATGGCCTTCTTCTTGGACTTTCTTGCTCCATCTTCTGATATATTTTTTTTTTATCAGGGATCATCTTGTCTTTATCATCTTCTGGTGACTGAGTACTCACATGGTTTGATTGTCTGTTGACTTGGAACTTGATCATCTTTACTGGCTCTTTGCTTTCTGTCTGTTTGTTTCTTGAACCACTTACATAGCCTAAACTAGTCTTCAACAAAGGAGATTTTTGTTTTCTCAGAATGTCATTTAATTCTTCTATGGCTTTAATGCTTGAAATATTTTGGAGATACAATGCTTTAAACTTCTCCATCTCTTTTATGGTTTTTAATACCTCTTCTTCCAAGGCTTCACATCTTGCCTTCTTTTCTGATAACTGATGTTTCAGAATTTCCTCTATTTTCTTTGCCTCTTCTAATTCCACTTTTAGCAGAGAAAAGTCTTCATCGGGATTTTTTACGGTATTTCTCGAACTGTATCAGCAATTGTTTTTGCTTTTTCTTCTTAGATATGAGTTTAGAAATTTATTTTAGGGCACTGATCAGTTCTCCTTCCATGCAAGATACCAGATATATAAAATATGCAGAACAGAAATGAAATGCTAGAAATGACAGAATAACAGTAAAATATCCAGCATAATCTTCACAATACACAGAAATGATATACGAAATAGCAACGGAAATAGCACTTTGAATCAGATAGCAATGTTCACAGG
>ML777874.1:892539-931767 GCA_009831015.1 Picea engelmannii
AAGAAGCATCTAGAGGAAGATCCTTCTAGAAGCAGAAGCTTCTATTAGGTCTTCTTACATCCGCCTTATTCTATTTTATTGAAAGGTCTTATTAATATTGACCTTTATTACATCCGAATACATTGATCTACCTATGTGCGGGTTAGGACCTTAACATTCCAAGTCAACCACAGTCTCTTCATTATTAACATCACTTCATGTGATTTATTTATCATAATACTCTTTGGCCATTAGCATAAAGTCATTAACCTTATCTTCACAATAAGAGTCACTATTCGTGTCTCCAGAATAGTCATCATTGTTTACACATAAAATTTTGTTTCTACCAAATCTCTTGGATTTGTAATTCTCTTCACCTTTAGAGTTTTGGTCCTTCTTGTTGTGTGGACACTTAGATGCAAAGTGACCTATATTTCTACAGTTAAAACATTTGAAGGGCAACTTGCCTTGGTACTTGCCTGATCTTTTCTTTAGTCTTCTCACAAATTTTGCTTCAATTTCATCAGGCTTAGAATCCTCATTCTTTTCTGCTTTAAATGATGCTTCTCTAGAGGTGGGTTTATCTTTAACTATCCTCATTTCATATGCATTCAACGTTCCTAGAAGTTGATCAAAAGCCAAATATTTTAGATCATTAAGTTCTTCTATAGCATAGACCTTTGGGTTGAACCTATCTGGAAGAGATCTCAAAATTTTCTGAACTAAAGAGGCTTCCTCAATATTTTCACCAAGTGCTTTCATTGCATTTACTAGTTCTTCAACTCTTAGAAAGTACTTCCCAATAGTTTCATCCTCTTTCATCTTTAGCTATTCAAACTGTACTCTATAGGTTTGAAGCTTGGCATCCTTTACCTTCTCATTACCTTCATAACTGCTAATGAGTTTGTCCCACATTTCTTTGGCGGATTCTAAGTTCATAACTTTTGCAAATTCTGCTTTTGCAAGCCCACTCAGAATAGCATTCATAGCCTTAGCATTGAAGTTGAATTCTAGCTTGTCATCCTTAGAATCTAGTACAATCGACTTTACATAACCAGTCTCTACCACATCCTAGACATCTTCACCTAAAGCCACTATGTAGGTTCTCATCCTAACTTTCCATAAGGCAAAGTTTGTTCCATTGAACAGGGGGAGCTTATTGGTTGAATTTCCTTCATGAATAGTCATGTTTAAGCTCTAGGATCTACCCTTAGATAAAAGCAACCGGATCTGCTACCAATTGTTGAACAACTAAGAGGGGGGGGTGTGAATCAGTTGTTACTATGCTTAAACAGTTATGCCCATTTTAAAATCTTTACAGAACACTTAATGATGATCACAATAATACAGGGAAGTAAGAAATAGAATATTCAACATCAATCACACACATGAAATATACAGAGATAGATATTTCTTGAGGAAACCCATAAAGGGAGAAAACCTCTTCTTCTTGATATGATAAGTAGTCTTTATTTTCTGTACATTATCATTCTTATGAGCACCAACGTATTTTAAGGCTACCACCTTTATTTTACAAGCAACAACTTGTTGAGAGCACCAACTCTCTGGTTTCTCTAGAACCCACTAGAAATAAGAACCAACTCCATGAGTGTTCCAGCACCAACTGGATGGAAGCACCAACTTCCAGCCACATAAGAACCAACCTGTATAACAGAGAACAATAGCTCTCCCTTTCACCACCCTACCACCCTGATTTTTCTGGCTGCAACTAGATGGAAGCTACAACTCCCTGTGTTCAAGCACCCACTTGAAACTCTGAGGACAAAAGTCCTCCCTAGCACCACCCTACCACCCTGAAATATAAATCATTGCTTACTGAAATTTATTTCAGTGATACAATGTATATCAATGTCTTACCAGTCTCATCATTGTTCTGCTACACTGCTCTACTCTTCCTGCATTAGTGTCCTCCTGCTCACATGCGTTGCACTTTCTGTTCTTCTTCATTTTATGCTCTATGCGCCATGTCCATTCTGTGCACTATGCCTCTGCATGCTCTTCACTGCACCACTATTCTACCCACAGCATAGCTCACGAGGAAATCCACTTCCTCTTCTCTGTTCTACATGTCTTTCATACGCTGAGTCCTCTGCATGATCATCATGGAAACTCTTCATCTTCTCTGGAGGTTATGATGAATGTGTTCATCATCAATGGTCATTTTCTTAAGATTCTTTGGCTTCTCTAGTAGTCGCAACTCTTCATCTTCTCTGACAGTTACAGTCAGTTGTTTTTTTCTTCTTTGGCTTCTAAGCCCCTTCCTTCATGTGACCACCAGCGGTGACCAAATGCCCATTCAAAAGGCGCTTCCCGATCTCGGTCTAGCAAGCACTAGCTCCCCTCTTTTGATATGACCTTGGGCGATGGACTTCACATGAGCACACGATTTCGGGCGCGTCCAAAAGTGGCTTAGAACAAACTGCTTTCGTCCCGCAATTAACTACGAGCTTCCACACATCCTTTCTCCAAAACCATGGTTTCGATTTCGCCCTGCCTATGAAAAATTAAGACTTGAGCATGTTCTGACCCCGCAATTGAGAATGACCGTTGATCTCCAATCCCTTGGAAATGCCTCTCAATCAACGGTTGTTATCAGCCTTCCTTTCCTGCGTACGTCAATCTTTTAGATTCGATGATCCGCTGACACTTGTCCTTCTCAATCGAAAACTAGATAATCGGTCATGTGTCCCCTTTCTCGATCAACGGTCGAGAATACACCCAAAGTGATCTTTCAGATTCAGATGACTCGTATCCTTGCTGACATGGTCTCCCATATTTTCTCTCCGAAGTGGTCTGCCACATGTCCTTGCTAACGAGGTCTGCTAACGTGATATGTCATATGTCCTTAGTTGACATGGTCTGCCACATGTCCTTGCTGACATGGTCTACCACATGTCCTTTCTGACGAGGTGTGTTATCATGATCTTCCATATGTCTTTCTTGATGTGGTCTTAGATCAAATGTCAAACTTAAAATTTTGAAGAGAAATTTTTTCGGAGAGTAACCTCCTCACATATTTATACCGGAAGTGAATGATGTTCATTTGATCAGGATTTAGATCAACGGCTTGATCTGTCTGTGATGCAACTCTTCTAGCTTATACTATCCCTCCACTTAGAATGATCCAATGGCTAATGAAAATTCGCATAAATGAGATCCCAGATCTTACCTCGCTTATCATATCCTTCCACTTTAAGATGATCTGACGATTGACGAGAATTTTGGTTTGATCTGACAGTTGACGAGCATTCGAATAATTAAATTCTCAACTTTTTCCCCACTTATCCTATCCTTCCACTTTAAAGTGATCCAACAGTTATGGAAACACTCGAAGTAGATCAATGGTTGATGATTATTGCGGAACCACAACTTTCAATTGATTTATCTCGTCACCCAAACTCCGCAATTTGAAGTTGTGCGATGTTGGTGAGTCAGCCACAATCGTCGATCTTTGAGGCTATAAGATCTAATGGTCCTGACTAATTGTAGGATTGGAAATAGCATGATATTTAATTCTTCTTTCAATTTTGGCAATCTATCCATATCGTTGATCTAGCAGTTACGTATCTGACGGTCATGATCCTCCTCCTGAGCTGCTTTGATCTCTGCATATTGTTCGCTCCTCCTCCTGAGATTATTATTTTCCTATTTTCCATCGTCGTTGTTGTTATTGCCATCAATGACAAGCACACTCTTCCTAGAAAACATGCCAACAATATCATTCTTATGGTAGTACAGTTGTCATTAGAACAAAACCCATGGGTGATTGGTAAACTCATCACTGCCATATTTCAAGGATCCACGAGAGGCGGTTAGTCCCTTTTCATGATACACCGGGGAGCACTAACTAGTTGCAATTTCATGCAACACCTAAGGCCACTGAAAGCTCAGTGAAACTAGAAACACCCCCAGATAAACAAGACTGAAGCTTCAAACACCTAAGAACCTTATAACCTAAATTGAAAATCAAAAATATTTTTTCGTTTTCTATATAATAATATTTTTTCAGAACAAAGCAAATCTATAAAGGGACTCAGGACACTCAAGGGAACTGACTAAACAAAACACCAAACCCAAAAGCAAAAGATAATTTAAAAAAAAAACTCTACTAACACAGGTCCGCGACTATGTGCAGTGCAACTCGCAGATATCTGCGGGTTGTATAAGAGAAACTTATGGATGTATGCAAGTTGTAAAGAAGCAACTCACGAATGTCTTGGGAATTTTGGAAAAATAAAAATCCACTCTAGAGAAGAGGGATTCTAGAACTTGAAAACAACTCATGAGAAGTTAAAGCTCTGTGAAAAACCTAGAAAATATAGAAATCACAACAAAGATAGTAACAATCAAGGGACCCTAAACAAAATCACCCAAACTGGGAGAATCCCCAGTATGGTCGCCAATTTTGTTGACAGGATAATTCCCCCGTCACTTTGGGTCAAGTCACAAAAAATCGAGACCGGATTGAGAAGACTGAAAAATTCCCTCAAAAAAAAATGTGTAAACTGAAAAATAACTACTTTTTGCTAGAAGAGAGTAGGAAAAGAGAGAAGGAGAAAGCATGCACCTTAAACCCTTCATTCGATGTCGATCCACACTCCTGCTTTTTGAAGTACTACTGACCTTTTTTGGAACACGCCTGCAAAATGAAATCAAGACAAATGTTGCAATGAGGTAATTACGTAATAAAGTAGCATATATACCATGTGTTATATCCAAAACAAGTATGAAAAATGATAACATACAATATTGCAATGAAAAAAAAATGGAGGGAAAGAGAACTATTCATTAACACCAAATATCAAAGTTAGTTACATTCTAACTCACTTATGACACTATTTTAGAGCTAACTTCTTGGGTTCCTCCACAGATCCTTCAAGCATCTACTCAGTGATGAGGCTCTTCCCTATATATCCCAACAAGGATAAGGAGACACCTTATGACTATATAAGAAGGAAGAAACACTGAAAAAGGATTTTCCAAGTTGGGGGATGATACTCAAAGGATAAAATGAATAGGGAAGCTTGCTAGATTTCAACAACATAACCTTTCATCGGAAGACTTGTCCATATTCTATCCCTCAATGTGTTGGACAACTGAGAGGGGTGGTGAATCAATTGTTACCATGCTTAAATAATTATGATTATATTTAACTCTTTACAAAGCACTCAATGAAAATCACAATAATGTAGGGAGGTAAGCAATAGAACATTCAACATCAATCACACACATGAAATATACAGAGACGGATATTTCCTAAGGAAACCCATAAAGGGTAAAAACCTCTTCTTCTTGATATGATAAGTAATCTTTATTTTCTGTACATTATCATTCTTATGAGCACCAACTCATTGTGAGGCTACCACCTCTATTTTGCAAGCTGCAACATGCTGAGAGCACCAACTCTCTGGTTTCTCTAGCACCCACTAGAAGGAAGCACCAACTCTCTGGTCTCTCTAGCACCCACTAGAAGGAAGCACCAACTCCCTAAGTGTTCTAGCACCAACTGAATGGAAGCACCAACTTCCATTCACACAGGCACTAACCTGTATAATAGAGAAAAATCATTCTCCCTTGCACCACCCTGCCACCCTGTTTTTTCTGGCTATAACCAGATGGAAGCTACAAATCCCTGTGTTCAAGCACCCACTTGAAACTCTGAGGACATCAATCCTCCCTAGCACCTCCCAACCACCCTGAAATATAAATATTTTCCTTTTACAACTTTATCACAATGATACAACATTTATCTATGTCTTACAAGTCTCATCACTGTTCTACTATACTGTTCTTCTCTGCCTGCATCAGTGTCTCTCTCCTCGTGTCTGTTGCACTTTTTGTTCTTCTCTCAGATATGAGTTTATGTTCCTTGCTTATTCTATGGTTCAGGTCCTGCACACTGCATGCTTCTACCCACATGAATCATACTCAACAATATCCATTATCTATTCTATGTTCTACATTTTATACTCTTTGTGCACCTTCTGTATCCTTCATGCGCAGTACCTCTACATGCTCTTCACTACATCATTTTTCTGCCCTACAAGTTGTTCACTGTAGATATTCCTTACTTTTGCATAGCTCCACATTAGAATCACTTCACTTATCTATTATGCATGCATTTGTCACGTCGAGTCATCTCCTGATCATCATGGAAACTCTTCATCTTCTCTGGTGGTTCTATTGCCTGTGAGTTCATCATCAGTGCCCGTTATGCTGAGATTCCTTAGCTTCTCTGGCCGTTGAGATTCTTCATCTTCTTTGCCAGTTACAAAAAGTCAACTATGGCTTCTTTGGCTTCTAACCCCTTCCTTTGCATGACCATCGGTGGTGACCAAGCGCTTATTCAAAAGGCGCTTCCCGATTTCTGTCTAGTGAGCGCTGGCTCCATTTCACAATATGACCTTGGGCTATGAGCTTCATGTGACTAATCGATTGTGGGCACATCCAAAGGTAATTTATACCAAACTTATTTTCTCCCTACAATTCACTACGAGCCTCCATGCATCCTTTCTCCAAAACTATGGTTTCAATTGCGGCCCGCTCATGAAAAATTAAGGCCCGAGCATGTTCTGACCCTGCAATGGAGCACGACCGTCAATCTCATGATCTTCACGGTTTTCTTGAATGGATGGTTCAGATCTATCCTCATGATTACATGGACCAGATCTTTCCTTCCTCCATCAACAGTTGAGGTTTCCTTCGTGATCCGGGATCCAGGAGTTTCAACTCTCAAGCCCTTTTGCTACTAACTGGATATCTTCTGGAATGGAAGATATGATGACATCTATCCTCTTCAATTGACGGTTCTGCCTTCTTTCCTTTATTTATGGGCGATCTTTAGTCTCAGTTATCAGATGACACGTGTCCCTCCAAACCAATGAACGGGGTCGATTTCACGATCCGGGCTCTGGGAGTTTCAATTCTCAAGTTCTCATCTGCTCCTGAAGCATTTCACCCAGAGTCCATGATCCAACAACGTGTCTCCCTCTTGGATCAACGATCGAGATCTCCTTTTTGTCTCCGGACTTCGGAGATTTCAATTCTCAAACTATTGTTCATCCTTCCTTTTCTTTTTTCCAGAGTTGACAATCCACTTACGCATGTCCTCATTGATGTAGTCTTCCACTTGTCCTTGCTGACGTGGTCTACCAAGATCTAATGGTCATTGTCTGATCTCCAGATCCAACAGTTGATGGAACTTCACATTCCGGGGATTTCAAATTTCAAACTTTCTTGAGTGTAAAATCCTCTCATCTCTATATCCGAAGTGAATGTTGTTTGTTTGATCAGGATCTTGGATCGACTGCTCGATCTTTCTGTGATGCAACTTTGCTATCTTATCCTATCCTTCCACTCGAAATTGATTCGACGGTTGTGATCAAATCGCGACTTCGTGTTTCGAGTGTTTGAATGTGAGCCAACCATGACTATTCCAACTCCCAACTCCCTATTTTTCGTAAATTTCTCCAGATCAACAGCCCATGCCCCTCTATGATCCAATGGTTCGGATCTTATCGGGAATTCATGTTTCGCGAATTTGGAGGACAAATTACCTTTGAATTTTCCAGTTTGCGAGTCAGTGAAATGTTGATCTCTCACCATGTGTCCTCTGGATCCAACGGTTCAAATCTCATCGTGATTTTTCATTTCGCAGAGTTGGAGGATGGCTCTCAGACTTATCCTCTTTGCAGTTATACTGGATCCGACAGTTGCTTTTCCTTGGCACTCAGATCCAACGGATCAGATTTCTACTTCTCCTATGCACTTCCTCTGGTCACTAGAATCTGATCTAACAGACATTGGGTATTCAGGATTGGTGATCCAATGGCCATTTTTTATCCTCCTCCTGAGCTTTGGATTTCTCAAATCTCTAAGTGTCAAAGGTTCTACGAGTCCTGATGACTTTGGGTCTCATCTGCGTTTCGGAGAACGCTATCTCTCTTGAGCATTGGTAATGGAATTAACCTCGGCCCTGGCGCACACGTGCACTCTGTGTGCAACTCTACATTATTCCTCTCTGAGCTTGGATTGCACATTGTTTGCTTCTTCACCTGAGCTTACCTTTGATCCTTCTGCAAGCCACGAACTTTGATCCTTCTGTGAGCCTTGATGTATTGGATCTCATCTACGCATCTCAGAACATTATCTCTCCCGAGATTTGATCTCTGCATACTGTTTGCTTCTTCACCTGAGCTTACATTGTTCCTGTTTTGCCATCGATGCACACTCTGATATTTCCATCAATGACAAGCACACTTTTCCCGTAATCATGCCATTGTCATTGTTGTTCTTTCCATCAATGACAAGCATACTTTTCCTGTAAACATGCCAACAATCTCCCCCTTTGGCATTGATGGCAACCCTGAAGGACTGCACTATTCTACTTAGATCTCCAACTATAGCATCCAAAAGACACCTTTTCTCCCCGTTTGACATCAATGTCAAAGAAATCATGCTCCCCCTAAGTTTTTGTAGTACTTTGTCGAAGGTATCAGATATTCAACTTCTACTTCAACTTCAACTTCAACCAAGGTCATGGATTATTCAACTTCAACCAGGGTCATGGATTATTCAACTTCAACTTCTGAGTTTTTGTTGGGTGTTTGACTTCTCAACCTTCACAACTTCTTCTTTCGTCTTAAGACATGATTCTTCTTCTACTTCTTCTTTCCTTGCATGGGAGGATTCAATATCAACATCATTATCTGTCCTTATGCCTTTATCCACCACTTGTCCTGAGTTTACATTTTTCACCTTACAATCTTTGGACGTGAATAGCTCTCCACAGCCTCTATCACACATTTGACTTGTACTAATCAAATTATGCTTCAGACCATCTACAAGCAGAACATCCTAAGAATTTTCTTTGCCACTACTCAAACTCACCATCCCTTTACCCTTGATTTTACCTGGTTCATCATTTTCAGATATCACATTTCCTATTTTTCTTTTACTTATAGGCAGAAGCTTATCCTTGTCTCCAGTCATGTGCTTGGAACATTCACTATCTATATTCCAGGAGTCCTTTTGTTTTTTAGTTGAAATTATTAGACCACATTTTTCACTATCTTTCTTTTTCCATGTGTTGGCCTTTCTAGCTAAGAGCTTTATCCTTGGATTTGCTTTGTAATTCTTCAGATGGCAGTTTTCATCTTTGTGGCCAAATCTATGACAGTTATAACATTCAAGATCATTGTTCAATAGCTCAAAGTGATTGTTGAAGCGTTGTCTACTCATTGACTGTTTATTATTTCTTGACCTCCTCAGTTGCATGTCTCTAAACTTAATTTGACAATTTGCAATCTGTGGTTGTTTGTTACTTGGCTATATCATTCTCTGTTGTGGTAGATATTTATTCCTTGGGTGTCTTGATTGCTCATGTCTAAATCTTAAGGAACAATTTACAACTTTGTGGCCAAAGTTAGAACAATAGAAACAATATCCATAGAAAAAATCTTTGTACCTGGGAAATGGATATTTTCTTTGAGCAAGTCGATTTATTTCATGCTGATGATTTCCTTGAGCAGAGGGTGTATTTTTTCTTTGTTTTACAGATTCAGTTCTGGCACCTTTTGCTTTACTCCTCCTGGGTGACTGATTATCTTCTTTTGCTTCTGCAAGTTTGTTGTTGTTAATGGTTGTAGATTTGACAAACTTGATGGGTTATTTGTTTATTGGATGACCACTACTTGATCCCTCTTCATAACCCAAAATAGTTTTCAAATTTGGATTCCTTTGCTGATTCAGAATGGTGGATAATCCTTCTGAAGCTTTGATACTTGACAAATTCTGATGATACAAGGCTTGAAACTTCTCCAATTCTTTCCTAGTTTTCACTACTTCTTCTTCTAGAGCTTCACATCTTGCCTTATTTTCTGATAACTATTGTTTTAGAATGTCTTATATTTTATTTTCCTCTTCTAATTCCACTTTTAGCAGGGCAAAGTCTTTATCAAGTTTTTTACTGTCTTTCTTGAACTATATCAGCAATTTTTTTTCTTCTTTCTCTTCTTAAGTCTGAGTCTGTCAATCTCTTCCAAAGCGTTGATCAGATCTCCTTCCAAGTCAACCACAACTTCTTCATCATTATCATCACTTCCTATGCTTTTATTATCATAATCCTCTTTTTCCATAAGCATGAATTCATTTACCTTATCTTCACAGGAAGAGTCACTATCTGTGTCTTCTGAAGAGTCATCATTGTTTACACATAAACTTTTCTTTTTACCAAATATATTGGGTTTGTACTTATCTTCTCCTTCAGAGTTCTGGTCCTTCTGCTTGTGTGGACACTTAGATGCCAAGTGACCTATCTTTCCACAATTAAAACATTTGAAGGGCAACTTGCCTTGGTACTTGCCTGATCCTTTCTTTAGTCTTCTCACAAATTTTTCTTCAATTTCATCAGCCTCAAAATCCTCATTCTTGTCTTCTTTAAATGATGCTTCTCTAGTGGTATATTTATCTTTACTAATCCTCATTTCATAGGAAATTAGAGTTCCTAGGATTTGATCAATAGATGGAGTCTTAAGATCATTCAATTCTTCTATTGCATAAAGTTTTGGATTGAATCTATCAGGAAGAGATCTTAAGATCTTATGAACTAGTAATACGTCTTCAATCTTCTCATCAAGACCTTTCATGGAATTCACAAGCTCCTCAACTCTTAAGAAAAAATTATTAACCGTCTCACCTTCATTCATCTTTAGTTGTTCAAACTGTAATCTATAGGTTTGAAGCTTGGCGTCCTTTACCTTATCATTACCTTCATAGCTTCTAATGAGTTTGTCCCAATTGCTTCAGCAGTTTCTAAGTGCATAGCTTTTACATATTCTGCTTTTGCAAGCCCACTCAGAATAGCATTCATAGCCTTCACGTTGAAGCTGAATTCTAGCTTGTCATCCTTGGAAGCTAATACAACCGGATTTACATAATCATTCTCTACCACATCCCAGGCATCTACACCTAAAGCCATTATGTAGGTTCTCATCCTAACTTTACAAAAGCCAAAGTTTTTTCCATTGAATAGGGGGGCCTTATTGGTTGAAGTTCCTCCATGGCTAGTCATGTTTAAGCTCTAGGATCTACCCTTAAATAAAGGGAACTCCCTCTGATACCAATTGTTGTACAACTGATAGGGGGGGGGGGTGAATAAGTTGTTACCGTGTTTAAACAATTATGCTTATTTTAAACTCTTTACATAGAACTCAATGACAATCACAATAATGCAAGGAGGTAAGCAATAGAACATTCAACATCAATCACACACATGAAATATAAAGAGACAGATATTTCCTGAGGAAACCCATAAATGGTAAAAACATCTTCTTCTTGATATGATAAGTAATCTTTATTTTCTGTACATTATCATTCTTATAAGAACCAACTCAATATGAGGCTACCACCTCTTTTTTGCAAGCTGCAACTTGGTGAGAGCACCAAATCTCTGGTTTCTCTAGCACCCACTAGAAGGAACAACCAACTCCTTGGTTTCTCTAGCACCCACTAAAAGGAAGCACCAACTCCCTAAATGTTCCATCACCAACTGGATGGAAGCACAACCTTCTAGTCACACAGGCACCGACCTATATAACAGAGAAGAATAGTTCTCCCTTACACCACCCTGCCACCCTGGTTTTTCTGGCTATAACCAGATGGAAGCTACAACTCCCTGTGTTTAAGCACCCACTTGAAACTCTTAGGACACCAATCCTCCCTAGCACCTCCCAACCAGCTTGAAATATAAATATTTTTCTTTTACAACTTTATCACAGTGATAAAACATTTATCTATGGCTTACCAATCTCATCACTGTTCTGCTACACTGCTCTTCTTTTCCTGCATCAGTGTCTCTCTCCTCATGTCTACTGCACTTTTTGTTCTTTTCTATGATATGCATTTTTGTTCCTTTCTTCTTCTGCACTTCAGCTCCTACACACCACATGCTTCTACCCGCATGAATCACACTCAATATCTGCCATCATCTATTCTTTGTTCTGCATTTTTATACTATTTGTGCACCTTCTGCATCCTTCATGCCAATAACCTCTGCATGCCCTTCACTGTGTCACGGTTATGCCCTACAGGTTGTTCACTATAGCTCTTCCTTACTTCTGCATAGCTCCACAACAAAATCACTTCACTTCTCTGTTATGCATGCATTTTTCATGTTGATTCATCTCTTGATCATCATGGCAACTCTTCATCTTCTCTGGCGGTTCTGTTTCCTATGAGTTCATCATCAGTGCCTGTTATGCTGAGATTCCTTAGCTTCTCTGGAAGTCGAGACTCTTTTTCTTCTCTGTCAGTTACAACCAGTCAACTATGGCTTCTTTGGCTTCTAACCCCTTCCTTCGTGTGACCACTAGCGGTGACCAAGTGCTTATTCAAAAGGTGCTTCCCAATTTCTGTCTAGTGAGCGTTGGCTCCATTTCATGATATGACCTTGGGCTACGAGCTTCATGTGACCAAGCGATTGCAAGCATGTCCAAAGGTGGTTTATACCAAACTAATTTTCACCCCACAATTCACTATGAACCTCCACACATCCTTTCTCCAAAACCATGGTTTCAATTGCGGGCCGCTCATGAAAAATTAAGGCTCGAGCATGTTCTGGCCCTGCAATGGAGCACATCCATTGATATCATGATATTGACGGTGCTCTTGAATGGATGGTTCAGATCTATCCTCTCGATTCCATGAACCAGATCTCTCCTTCCTCCATCAACGGTTGAGGTTTCCTTCGTGATTCGGGCTCTAGGAGTTTCAAATCTCAAGCCCTATTGTTGTTGACTGGATATCTTCCAGAATGGAAGATATGCTGACATATGTACTCTTCAATCGACGGTTCTTCCTTCTTTCCTTTATCCACGTGTGATCCTTAGTCTCAGGGATCAAATGACACGTGTCCCTCCAAACCAACGAACAAGATCGATTTCACGATCTGGACTCTAGTAGTTTCAATTCTCAAGTTTCGGTTTTCTCCCGGAGCATTTCACTCGGAGTCCACAATCCAACGAAACATGTCCCTCTCGAATCAACGGTTGAGATCTCCTTCATGTCTCTGGACTTCGGGGATTTCAATTCTCAAACTCTCGTTCATCCTTATTTTGCTTATTCCAAGAGTTGACAATCCACTGACACATGTCCTCGTTGACGTAGTCTACCACTTGTCCTTGCTGACGTGGTCTACCACGATCTAACGACCATTTTCTAATCTCCAGATCCGACGGTTGATGGAACTTCGCATTCCGGGGATTTCAAATTTCAAAATTTTCTGTGTAAACTCCTCGCATCTCTATATCCAAAGTGAATGTTGTTTTTTTAATCAGGATCTTGGATCGATGGATCGATCTTTCTGCGATCCAACTTTTCTAGCTTATCTTATTCTTCCACTCGGAATTGATCCAACGACTGTGATCAAATTGAGACTTCGTGTTTCGGGTGTTTGAACATGAGCGAACCATGACTCTTCCAACTCCCGACTCCTAATTTTCCGAAACTTGCTCCAGATCAACGACCCACATCCCTCTATGATCCAACGGTCCGGATCTTATCGGGACTTCACATTTCACGAATTTGAAGGACAACTCACCTTTGACTTTTCCAGTTTGCGAGTCAGCGAAATGTTGATCTGTCACCATGTGTCCTTTGGATCCAATGGTTCAGATATCATCGTGATTTCGCATTTCGCGAAGTTGGAGGATGGCTCTCATCCTTATCCTCTTCATAGTTATACTAGATCTGACAATTGTTAGTCCTCGATGCTTAGATCCAATGGATCTGATCTGTGCTTCTCCTCTGTGCTTCCTCTGGTCACTGGACTCTGATCTAACGGACATTGAGTATTCAGGATTGGTGATCCAACGACCACTGTCGCTCCTCCTCCCGAGCTTTGGCTTTCTCAAATATCTAAGTGTCAAAGGTTCTGCGAGTCCTGTTGACTTTGGGTCTTGTCTGCATTTTTGAGAACGCTATCTCTCCTGAGCGTTGGTAATGGAATTAACCTCAGCCCTGGTGCACACTTGTGCTCTACCTGAAACTCTGCGCTATTCCTCTCTGATCTTGGATTGCACACTGCTTTTTTCTTCACCTGAGCTTACCTTTAATCCTTCTGCGAGCCATGACCTTTGATACTTATGCAAGCCTTGATGTATGGGATCTTGTCTACGCATCTCAGAACACTATCTCTCCTGAGATTTGATCTCTGCATATTGTTTTCGTCTTCACCTAAGCTTACGTTGTTCCTATTTTTCCATCGATGCACACTATGATGTTGCCATCGATGACAAGCACACTCTTCCTGTAATCATGCCATCGTCAGTGTTGTTCTTTCCATCAATGACAAGCATACTTTGCCTGTAAACATGCCAACACAATGGTGCTTTTATATCTTCCCCAAGGGGTTAGGTAAGTTGAAATCCATTTTGTATGGGCATGGGGACATTGGGAAATGAGCCCAATCGAAAAAACCGCCTAAAAACTTGGAATTATTTTATTTTTCCTTATTTTGAGGGAATTTGTGGGTTTAATACTAGCAAGTTGTAGATGTCTACGTGGTTCAACATAGGAGCCCACGTATATGTGAAAAATACATGTTTTTTAGATGAATTGCATGAAGCAAGTTGGGAACTTTTCTAGCAAGCCAAGGGAAACGATTAGGCCATGGCACAAATGCATAGGTGTGGAATGTTGTGCTATAAAAAACATATATAATTTAAAATGTGTAGCGGCATCCTAGCAAGAGTGTGGAAACACTTTGCGCAAGAAATATGGAATGAGGTGGATCCTGACAATTCTTTCCCGGCTAGGCTAAGGAATGTTAACCAAAATTGTGGTCGACATTGTGAAATAATTTCTTTCAACTTTATTCAACATTCAACTGGCTTATGAATCTGAGTGATAGACCATGTTTTCATATGGATAGGCTAGGACCGAGTCAACAACAACGTTATATGCATCGAAATGGACTTGGAACTTTCGTGACTAGTCTGGAAATCTTAATATAGGTGCTTCTACCAGACTTCTTTTTAATATCTCAAAAGATTCATTGGCTCCATTGGAAGTCAAATTCTTTCTTCAACAACTCGTCGATTGGGTAGGTTATGTCAATGCAATGCCGAATAATTTTTTTGTTATATCCAGTATGCCCATGGAATATTTTTATTTTCTTTTGATTAATTGGTGGTTTGAGGTTGATAATGACTTTGATCTTGGCCATGTCAACCTTGATTCCATCTTTTCATACAATGTGACCTAGAAAAGTACCTATGGGTGTGGGAAAGATACATTGTTTGATATTTAGAGGCAAGTTAATTTGTGTGCACCTTTCCAACTTCATTCATAGCCATTGGATGTGATCTTTCAACATGCTCTAAATGGTTCATTCATTAATGTACACAACCATTGTTTTGTAAATGAATTCTTGAAATGCTTTCACCACTATCCAAGAGAATACTTCTAGAACATTCTTCAGTCCAAATGGCATTACTTTGTATGCAACTGACTCGAATTCATAAACAAATATTTTTTTCCCTGATCTTTATTCACTATTGGTACTTGCTTATAGCCTGAGAAGACATCTATAAAAGAATAAGATTTTTGTCCTACAACTTCATTAATGATTCCATTGGCGACCGATGTCAAGAATGGATCAGTACCTGTAAGCTTGTTTATCCCCCAAAAGTCGATACATGTTCTAAGTTTCTTTGGCTCATGATTTTTGGGTTGCACAACCATCAAATTAGCCCAATATGACTTGCCGATAGGATATATATAATGGCAACAAATAGAATTTCTTATATCTCTTTTTGAAATATGGGCTTATACTTGTGTGCCAACTTGTATGATCACTTTTTGATGGGCTCAAACCTAGGGATGAGGTCGATTTTCATTTCCCCCATCTCTTGCGCCAATCCTTTCAAGTCTTTGTAGTCGCATGAAAAAATGTCTTGATATTCTTTCAATAGGTCAACTATCTCTGTGTTTTGTTTGTCTGACCAATAGTTGCATATTATTTCCATTTTCGGTCATCCATATGTTGAGATGTCGAATTCCTTAGTTTTTATTTCTGCATCCATCCACTTGGGTGGTTCCAATTCATCTAACTGACATTCTCCTTCTACAACCTCATTGTAACTCAGGGGGAATTCATATTTTTCTATCTCTCCATTGTCTTCCTTGGATACTGAGCAAATTGTCTTTACATAGTTATTCACTCTAGAATGAATTTTCTTCCAATGAAATATTTTTCCCGAAAAACTTATGTTTTCCATATCTATTCGATGAGCCATTATACTATCTTGATTTTGTGTCGACACAAAATTGCAAGTCAAAGTCGATCCTATATAGACTTTATATTTACATCTCTTTTGTATTTCCTTAGGATTTGGTTTTTTGAGAACATTTTTTATTTCTTTTGTGGGTTGTTGCAAATGTGATTCCTCGGGGATGAATTCAAAATCTCTGATGAAATTTTATTTGATTTCATTCTAGTCGAATGTGTCTCCACAAACTTCTTCAATTTTATACCACTTATGTGGTATGTCATCTAGTGTATTTGGGAACATATGTGGCCATTCCTTTTCATCCTGGTATCCTACTTTTCTCTGCTCATTCTCACATTGGTCAATGTGAGCGACTAGGTTGAACCTAGGTTTGAAAGTCAAGATGTCGACTTGTGCTAACAATTGTTTTCCACCAAATAATTCTATGAAATACAAGGTAGTGGTGTTCAACATTTGTGGTCGTGGTGCATGGGTTTCCTACCATCAAGCTTCTTGGATAGTGAAAGATTCTACTAAAATTTTCACCCTCCATTGTTCTCTGACTAATTTAGATACTTCTTCAACATTATTCATTGGGGAATTTATTTGAATAAACCACAAGTGAGATCTTGTTTTTGTATTAGTCAGGATGAGTGTTGGTGTTTTATTTAACCTTTTATCTATTATGATAGGGACTGCTTGTATCGAAAAAATTGTTCTTGATTGTTTAATTTGGATCGCATCTATCGAACCACACTCTTTATCTTGAGCTTCATAATTTTCTATTTTCCAATTGTAAAGTCCTGTATCTGAATTCTACCCTATTGACAATGGTGATCCGACTAATATTTATCCTTCACTATTTGGATCGATGTTATCTTTTTGCACATTCATTACTTGGTACAAACGTCTAGCCTCTTGGGAGTAATCCCATGTTTCAACCCAAGGTTTTCCTTCTTTTGGGTCCAACAGTATTATGCTCTTTCTTTCACTACCTTTCAGTTTAATTCTATCCCTTTCAAGTGAGATTGTCTCTTTCATATTCTAATAGCATGGTCTTTCGATTAGTGCAGGATATCCAAGAATTCCTTCAACCATATTAATCACTTCAAAGTTGATTCTTGTTGGAATCTCCATTATGGATGTTATGACATTTTGAAGTGTTCCAATTGGTTCAATGAACCTTTGATCTGCTAAGTTTAAGAAATCCATTGTTGGATGTAGCAGGGGTTTTCCAATTTGAACCCATGTTTCTCTAGGGAAGATATTTACTTGCGAACTTAAGTCAAATATGATTTGTTTGGTCATATGTTCATCAATTTATAGGTTGACTTGTGGGTAGAATTCACTTGTATTCCTTTCCTAAGATAGTTGTCGAATAATTTTAAATGGTATTTTTTCTTCTTTGTATTCTCTCACAATGTTCAATAAGTGGATCAAGTGAAGGATTGAGCAATTTTCTTTTAATAATTGGAGAAATGCTTCTAGAGAAGTGTCTGAGATGCCTAACTATCATCCCTTAGTTCCATTTGATTTTTATTTTATCGATATTATTTAAAAATTTCATTTCTTCCTGCATTGATCTCTCTTCATGCTCATGGCTGAGATATGTATTTTGATATCCCCTTTGTCAGAATGGCATTTTTTGATAGTTTTCTTCTCCTACTCCATATCATGTTACTACGTAGAGAATTTTAGAATTTATAATGTCTTTGTTGGGAACTAGATGCAAGAGGTTCACATTCCACTTATTCATCACGTTTTATAATACAATCAAATAATATTCTAGTGAGTGATTGCCTACTCCACGTATATTGTAGAACTTACTATCAATTTTTTATTTTATTAGACAATCAAGAATTATGTGGTCTTCCTTCTAGAAATGAAATAAATAGTAACAACCTTGACCACACCCTTTTCCTATTTTTACTCTTCCTCCTATGTAACCACCTCTTCCTTGATAATCCCTATGAACTAGCCTCTGTAGCCATTTCCATTTCCTTGGTTAACATTCTGGTCGACTGTCTATGTGTGATACACCAAGTGAATATTTGTTTTTTTTTTTTCCATTCAATCAGCATTCTTGTGTGGAATGGTTGTTTTCCTCATAGACATGGCACCATTTTTGTCTGGAATTCCTTAGATTATGTAGGCAATCTCTTGTTTCATGATTTGTTAAGCCCTCATAGATGTCGCATAATGTGTCAATTTGAATACGTCTGACTACTCAATCCAGTGCATCACTAAATTTATAGTAGTCTTTTGTATTTCCTTTACTGGAGAAAATGGTGGACCAGAGTTCACTTCGTGAAATAGAAATATTTTGTATGGATTGTTGTATTTCTACGAGTTTGTCTTCTAATATTTTCTCAATTATTGATGAAGATGATTATCCTTCATCGTCCATTTCTATGCATTGGCTTTTTTCAATGCTTCCTCACACGACTTGATGTCGTACATTCGTGATGGTGCTCAATTTTTTTGTAATATTCCTGCCACATACCATTGTACAAATAATATTTCTTCTATTACATAAGGAATTTGGCTTAGAATATATTTGAACCTTTTATTATATTCACATATTGTTTTTCTCGAACTTGGTTTGATCTCTTTCAATTTGTTTCTAGCCAAGTGGCTTATATATTGTGTTTTAAAAAATGCGAGGAAACTTTGTTTTATCTCTTCTTTTAATCATTGTTTATTATTTGCGAAGCTCATAAACCAATTGAGGACCCTAGCTCGAAGTGCGGCACCAATTTGTTCCATTTATTTGTCTTCATCAATGATATCAAATGCATCCAAAAATATCTCGCAAAAGAACCAATGTTGTTTGCGGTCTTCATCTCGCTCATAGATGGAAATATGGCTAAGGCCCATTGTCACTTTCTTGGGGGTTTTCTAAACTATAACTATTGCAATATTTTTATTTGAAGTAAATTGAGAAGTGGATATGGTCTGACTTTGTGGAGTCGAATTCTGAGTGTTCAAGTCGACTAATAAAATTTTCCATTTCTCTTCATTCAGGGTATATTCTATTGCTAATTGTGTTTGTTGCTCACTTGGGATTATATCCTTTATCTGAAAACCTCTATCTATATAGTCTACGAATCATCCTCTCAAAGGTTGTGTCAATTCATTTTCACTATCTATTGATTTAGAGTCTTGAAGAAGTAAATCCAATATGGGGGTGGAGTCTGTGAGATCTCTTATGTGGAGGAATATATCATCTGGTCGACTTTGGAAATTATCTTGTGCTTAAATTAACAATGTGTCTCTTATGTGACTATCGTTTTCAGTTCAACACCATACCTTTGGGGATTGAGTATCCACATGAAGTATCTAACAAAGGAAGTTTATAATGTGCAAGCTATGACTTCTTGCGGGTGAATGTCGAATTGCGGGTCTCGAGTCATCAATCTCCATATTTTATCGACTTTGTCAACTCCTTCTTGGATGCCACTACTTCCATACTCACTTGCAATCTTGTACTCCTCCCAAGATATGTGAGATCACTCTCAAGGGATGCTTTAGTGAACTATGATAAGTAATTAGATTGTTAACACCAAATATTATATGATAAGTAATTAGATTGTTAACACCAAATATGTACTATGATTTAGGTATTTACAAAATGAAAATCACCTCGTTATGGACCTAACCTCCCTAACCCATCATGTAGGTAGAATAATATATTTTCCATGTAATAAAGGTCAACATTAGTTAATAAGTCTTATTTAATAAATGTGAACAAGTCAATGTAATAAGACCTAACATAAGCTTCTACTTCTAGAAAGATATTCCTATAGAATGTACTTTAGAATATAGAATTAGTACAAATAAGAGTACGGGGCATGTGAAGTATTTTTTTGGAGAATTATTATAATAGAGATTTGTTGTGATGGAGGTTTCCCCCTCGATGAGGAAAGTGAACATTGTTTTCTTTGAACAAAGGTATTATTCATGGTGTTGTTCTTCTCAATATTTTGTTGTTCCATTGATATCTATTGAATATTCTTATTTTTTCATATTATATTACATTTGGTATCTAACAATTGGTATCAGAGCACTTTCCTTGGCAGGAATTGTGGGTAAATATTTTTCCAGGGTAGGGACGTGTACTGTCGTCATATTTAAAGCACAAAGATTTGTCATTCAATGGGTAAAATTGCAAAGGGGAAGACTACATGCAAGTGATATAAACAATTTCATGAGATTTCCTTGAAACCAACGTTTTTCCCTTGTTGGAAACCTCTGTAATCCCTATTGGTACCCCTTGAGTAGTATCACATTAGACATAATTTGTACATGGTTATTAGTCCCACATACCGACAAGTATATTGGGAGTCCCTTAGGTCTCCTAAAACCATCCCTAGATCGCCCCCGGGGGGGAAGCTCAATTGGCAAGTGCCGTGAAAATGAAGTTCCATGAGGTTTCGAGTTCAACTCCCCCCGACTTCAAGTCCTTTCTCTTTTTGACCAAAATCTACCTCAAGCTGGTTTAGATCATTAGTTCTTTCCTTAAGATGATCTGTCAATATCTTCTCTCTCATTTCTTCTTCTTCCTTCTGTGCTGCTATGTTGGTTTCCAAACACTGCTTTTGATATTCAAGATTTTCTTTGATCTTTCTAGCTTCTTCTAGCTGAGTTCTTAAGTTCGCGATGACCTGTTGGGCTTCTTAAAAAATGTGAACACTTTCCTTTTGTTTCGTCAATTCTTTCTTGAGTGAATTGTTTTCTTCTCTTAGTTCATCTAAAGCACTAATCAATTCTTCTTCATAATTGTCTTCCTTTTCAATTAGTTTTCCTGTCTCATTTCCTTCATGGCATTCTATTTCAAGATGTCTGTGTTTTTCACAATTAACACAAAACAACATACCTATGGTGATTATGTAATCTTCATCTTCTAAATCTTCTTGACATGGTGAACATAATTCTTCTTGATTTGTATATGCATCTTCTTTGACAGTTTATGGATCTGTGATGGGTGAAGAATATATGTCATGTAACTTATCCCAAAGTTCTTTTGTTGGTGAACATTTACCAACCTTTTCTCTTACCAGATTAGGTAATCCTTCCCAAATGAAATCCATTGCTATTTTTTTATTCTTCCTCAATTCCTTCTTGGTTGCAGTCTTTGCCCTTTTTGAACTATTATATCTTGTAACAAGTGATAGACAAATATAATATCCCTGTGCATGTAAAAATAATTTTGTCCTTATGCTCCACATCTCATACTTAAAACCATTCTGACCATTAAACATTGGTACTCCATTCTCAGAAAATCCAGGATCTCCTTCCATGGGTTAAATTGTTTCCTTAAGGAACCGACTCTGATACTAATTGTTGGATTACTGAGAGGGGGGGTGAATCAGTAATAGAGAAATTTAATCCTTTTGAACCATATAATCCAAGTGTTATATCAATGAAGCATTATCATCCAATAACTATAGAGTAAATAACGAATGAACAAATGAACAAACACACACATACACAGTACACCAGTGTTTTATGTGGAAACCCAAATCGGGAGAAAACCACGGAATGTTTTTTCTTATATGTCTTGAAGAATTACATTCATTGGAAGCACCAACTTCCTTTGTTTTCCAGCTTCAACTGTAAGGAGGCTCCAACCCCCTAGTTTCTCAGGATACAACCTGAGGGAAGCTCCAACTCCCCAATTCTCTGGCTACATCCAGAAGGAGGCTACAACCCCCTATGTTCTTAGGCTACAACCGGAAGGTGGCTACAACCACCTGTCATTGCCCCGTCCAACCGCCCTAAAGTAGAAGTAGAATGATGGAACCACTGTCACACTATCACTGGGAGATATATCGATGTAAACCTGTACCAATAAATATGAACCATGCATCAACCATGCATCAACCTGTACCTCAACTTGTAATCAACTTGTACCATAAACAAGTGCATCAACCATGCACCAACCTGTTCCAAACAACCTGTAATCAACCTGTACCATAAACAAATGCATCCAACCATGTACCAAGTATGTATCAATCATGTTTCAACTACTCATCAACTATGACTTATCAATATGTACCAACATCATCAACTATACACCTCATCTATGTGCCAACTCATCAACTACTTGTCTCAACCATGTACTCAACATGTACCTCAACCAAAATCCCTTATCAATTTCATCATCCAAATCTTATTTGTAGATCTGTAATATACCTGGTGTATATGATCACATTCCTACAAACCTTCCTTAACTTTAACAACAAGAGACTAGCATTTCCATCAAATTTTTCTTTAGTCTCACATGCCTAGTTTTGGATTAGTCAACAACCCTAAATTGAAGTACTCTTAACTTTGTACTTGTAATGTATAAAGATATGAAACTAATAAATAATGTTTTTCAGTGTGTTTTGTGCAATTCCTCCAAGTTTCACTACTTGGAACCTCTCATAAAAGGATTTATAGCAAAAATGGCATACCTTGCTGAATTTTGGCTTATTCTAGAGAGCGACCTTGTAGAGTGTGCCCCTCACTGAATATTTTTTGAAATTATATAAAATTGTTACCCAGCATACTAAATCCATCACCTTAACTAACACATTTTGTTTCACTGAATTTGGATCTGTTATGAAGAAGTTATGACGTTTTTACCCGAAACACTTGTTTTTGACTAGTTTCGGGACTAGCCACAAACCCTATTTTCCATGGAGTGTAACTCCCAAAATACAACGACCCACAAGATGAATTTTGTACCAAATATACTTGGATATGTTTTCGAAATGGAATAGCAATTTCACGATCTAAATCATTGTAGAAAAAAAGTTATAGCGAAAATGGTGAGATGACCTGTAAATAAAAAACCTTAGAAAGCACCATCAAAAGAATTTATCCTTCCTTGCATTTCGACCTTCTTTTCTTCACTTTACTCAAAATTTAGGCTTAGATATTCTTTGGTTACCTCATACACCTATAGGTGTTCAATATTCTCAAGTGTGATTAAAATGAGCAATCCTTGCCTCTTATTTATACTCTCCAAGTAGCTTCCTTGAAAACATCTTCTAGGTCACTTGGCCCCACTTTCCTTATTTTAGGGTTAAGCCGCTTCTAATTTCTCCATTAAATTTATTATTGAAATAATTTATTTTGTATTCACTTTGATTTATAATACACTCATTACTTCACTTTATTATTTACCTTTTAAAATCTCTTAAACCACTTTGACTAGTTTGACCTTTTGGGGCTTCTAGATGACATATGAGGGTCCTCCAACTTCGTAAGGCCATAACTCTCAAACCGTGAGGAGTTGTGTGACGTTCCACATACTACCGGAAATGGAATGACATGTAATATCCATATAGAATAGTATTATCTGAAAGTATATCATAACTCATACCATTATCCATCAAATAAACTTGGGTCCATTACCCAAACCTGGGGTCTCCAACTTCTCATGGCCATAACTTTCTAACCGTGAGGAGTTATGTGACGTTCCACATACCACCGGAAATGGAATGAAAAGCACTAACCATATAGGATACTTTATCTGACAAATTCATTGTCCTTATTCTCATTATTCCACAATTAAGCATGTGTTCTCTTACTCCGCAAAGCGTCTTCCCGTGAGGGCTTTCACCATTAGGGGGCCACTTTGGAGTTCATCCATCTTTACTTCTTATAAACCATGACAAGACAATAATGAGTCATCTTTACATAAAAAAATCTTGGGTCCATTACCCAAACCTTTTTGTTGTGGGGCTTTCTTCAAGGGTTGAATACGTATATCACAGAACAGGGGGGCATAAAAATTCGATAGCGCTAAGTCGCGACCCTGTGGAGAGATAATTGGCTAAGTCTTGAAAGCAATTGTGGTCAGTCGGGCTCATGATGTGACGATATAGGACCAATCAACGAGTTTGAAAAAAGTCAGGTTCCATACCACCAATGTATTTATATTTAAATTGTATTTGTGTTAATGTATCTTAATAGATTATTTGTGGTCGGAATGCAAACTATGTTTCAATATGTGGACGAATTGTAGACCATGAAATTTTTGGGTGCAAGATGTATAGGGAGGAACTGTAGATGGCACAAGGTTTGGGTGCAAGAGCTATAATAGCACCAACCTGGGGGTCTATTGGGCTCCTGTAAATGGCTGTTGAATACATTTTTTGGTTGTTGTTGCCAATAAGAGAACCTGTGCACTAAGTTGTCACCAGTAAAAGTAGTATGAATTTGAATTGAAGATGGCATGAATACCCTCTTCATGTTACACATTTTGCATTGAAATGTTTCGATATATACAATTTGAAAGGTAGGGCCTTACGTCTCCCCAGGAACCCTTGTCACCCTATTTTGAAGCTCGTCTGACTGCTTTCCATAGTTGAAACATACAAAAAATATCTTGCTAGGAAATGGATTATCAATTGCATATTTGAATATATCGGACCTTCTTCTCCCTCTTCTATACTCCACGAAATTCCCGTTTGTTTTTCCACTCTACTCTCTCTTTCTCTTTACTTAGTCGTATCACCAAAAATGTCCCAATGCATGTTGGCGGACGCAGCCATTCACATTTGCACTCGTGCTTTTATACCGTGTCTCCGACCGACCGTTGGCGATTCGATGCCTAGCCACTTTTCAAATTGCGGATTCCAAGGTAGGCGGGTTCTATAACCGGGGTCAAATTGTAAATGACACAAAATTTATATCACGGAAGCGTTGTGTGCCACATGTATATCACGAAACAGGGGGGCATAAGAAATCAATAGCACTAAGTCATGCAAACCTATGCGTTGAGTTGTCATTAGTGAACGCAGAAAGAAATTGAATTGAGGATGGTAGGAACGCCCTCTTCATGTTACACATTTTGCACTGAAATGTTCCAATGTATACAATTTGATAGTTGGGCCTTACGTTTCCTTGGGAACCCTTGCCACCCTATTTTGAAGCCCGTTCGACCGCTTTCCACGGATATTTTTGTGCCTGCTGCCTTCGCACTTCTTTCCAAGTATATGCAATAAGTATATAACTTCTCCAGAAACATGCAAAAAAGATCTTGCGAGCAAATGGTATATCTATCACAGATGTGAATATATTACTTTTATCTTTTGTCACAGAATTGTTGGGTGAAAAATGTATATTACGAAAGTGTTGGGTGCAAGATGTATATAATGGAACACACGAGATAAGAATGAAATAGCGCTAAGTTGGGATGTCGCAGTGAGATATTTGGCCAAGTGTTGAAAGGGACAGTTGTCAGTCGGGTTCCTGATGTGAAGATATAGATGAAAATGAAGATTTGACAGTCCACTAACCGATCAACCTGCGGACAATCCAGGAGCACGAGAAAGTCGAATTTAAGTTTAAATGGATTTTGTTTATGTTTATTTAAAATGTATCCATATTAATGTATCTTACTATATTATAAATACGTTATTTGCTTGTTAATGTGAATACGCAAAGTTGTGCATTGAGTTGTCACTAGTGAAAGAAGAATGAATTTGAATTGGCGATGGCAGGAACACCTTCTTCATGTTACACATTTTGCACTGAAATGTTCCAATATATACAATTTGTCAGTCAGGGCCTTACGTCTCGTTGGGAACCCTTGCCACCCTATTTCTAAGCCCGTCTGACCGCTTTCCACGGGTATTTTCGTGCCCGCCACCTTCGTACTCCTTTCCAAGTATATGCAATAAGTATATAACTTCTCCAGAAACATGCAGAAAAGATCTTGTGAGGAAATGGGATATCTATCACAGATGTCAATATATTAAACCTTCTTTTATGTCATCTATACTTATCTTTTATCACGGAATTGTTGGGTGAAAAATGTATATGACGGAAGTGTTGGGTGCAAGATGTATATAAGGAAACACGCGGGATAAGAATGCGATAGCGCTAATTTGGGACGCCGCGGTGAGATATTTGGCCAAGTGTTGAAAGGGATGATCGTCGATCAGGTTCCTGATGTGAAGATATAAATGGAAATGAGGATTTGACAGTCCGCTAATCGATCAACCCGTAGACAATCCAGGAGCCCGAGAAAGTCAGGTTCAAGTTTAAAGGGATTTTGTTTATGTTTATTTAAAATGTATCCATATTAGTGTATCTTACTAGATTATTTGTGGTCCAAATGTAAACCATGTTCGAAATTGAATGGTGTTTTGGGCTCGAATTTTTTTGCTCAAACCTATAAGGAACAAAGAAAAAAATTCATAACTTTACATTTTGTATATCAAAGAATATATAACTTCTCCAGAAACATGCAGAAAAGATCTTGCGAGCAAATGGGATATCTATCACAGATTTCAATATACTAACCCTTCTTTTCTGTATTCTATACTTATCTTTTATCACGAAATTGTTGGGTGAGAAATGTATATGACAGAAGTGTTGGGTGCAAGATGTATATAACGGAACACGTGGGATAAGAATGAGATAGTGCTAAGTTGGGATGCCGCAGTGAGATATTTGGCCAAGTGTTGAAAGGGACGGTCGTCGGTCGGGTTCCTAATGTGAAGATATAGATGGAAATGAGGATTTGACAGTCTGCTAACCAATCAACCCATGGATAATCCAGGAGTCCGAGAAAGTCATTGATGCCACAAAATGGCCCCGGAAGGTTCTAGACCCCAATTTTTAAAACTAAGACCTGCTACTAAAATGGTTCTGCAAGCAGTTTCCTCCAATTTTTTCCACTCTGAAAGGATTGAGATAGATGAAAATCATTCATTTTCTCCTGGTGTCCATATCACCCAAGTTTTAATTTAAAGTTCTCTTTTTCATGCATTATTGCAAATATTAATATTATATTAAATATAATAATTTAAATTTTAAATAAAATCAAAATTATTTAAGATCAATGTACATCAATATTTACAAGCAACTCATTATAAAACCAAACTTATACCTAAACTTTGCGTCAGGTTGAGAACCATTAAGTCTTATGTCGACGCCATTGGAGGACGTTTCAAACACGTCTCATATGACCTTCGATTGCATAACTGTCTTTTGCACTGTAAATAACGCGGAGAGGCACTCACGACGATCCAACTAACCATACCATACAAACATCCCACTGGTGTACTAGCTAACGAGGCTATTAGGTGATAAACCCTAAGTGATTCATTCTGGCACTTTCGAGCGTCGGATTCTGATTTTGTGAGTTGCGTTGGAATCAGAATGGAGAAAAACATATGACTATATAGTTTCAAAGGTAAGAATTTAACTTTGACGAACCTCGAAAAATTGTTCTGAAAGACATTATTTAATGAAAGTTCATATCCCACTTTCATTGCTTCCTTGCTCAAAATTGATTCCACGAGTTCCTCTGTCATCTGTGATGTATATGGTCTTATATCATCCATTGATGGTACAATTATGCATCAGTAGCATGAAATTGTACATCCACCAAAACAACCAATTGACGTTCGAAGCACTTAACACCGTGTAGGAGTCGGGGAGACAAAATTTCTTTCGAAGCACATTTTAGAGCCAACACAAGACCAATAGGTGCTACAGTTAACCCATCTGATGCTAAGCAATGCTTTCACATTGAAGATTTAGTCATAGCATCAAGAAACACAAAGCAAACAAGCTAGTACCATGTGCACGAATAAAGCCTCTCGGGACACTACAAACTTGATTACCACTACAGTATGAAGTGAACCAAGTGAGATAGGAAATCAGTGACTAGCTGTCTATATAGGCGTGGAGAGTTTAGTCATTGGGAAACCTTAGGAGACTGAATGATGATGTGACAAGGATCTGAGCTGGAGGAGGACGAGATAGGCCTCAAGACAAAGGTGAGCCTTGCTGAGTTGGTCAACGTTGGCAAGAGGGAGAAGATCATTGTCGATGCCCTCGACAATGAAGAGGGGTCAACATCCTTCTGCTGATGCATCAAGGACATGCGAGAGAAACTTGTAAACAGGTAGCATGCCGGTGAAGAAGAGGTGAACCTCGTTGATCAACAATGTAACGAAGCAAAAGGGAGGGAACGCTATCATTATGTAATGCATCGACGCAAGTGAAAGAGAGTTAGTCATTGAAAGGTGCACGTGTGGTGATGGTAATCGTCCAAACATTACCAATGTATCAGTGTGGATCACACGCACCTTGCCGGTGATAAGAATATGTGTAGTGAGGTTTAGCGGAGCACGTCGGCGTATAAGCCAAGTTTGAAGGAAGGAGGCCTATTTATAGGCGAGGAAAACAATCACGTGTGAATGCAACAGTGGAAGAAAGATGTGTGCATCAGTACACTATGTATCAACGTAAGATGAGGGAACTCGTCGAAGTGCAGATCGACGGATAAAAGTGATTTGAGAAGGAATTGGAAATAGTAAGACAGACAAAGCGAGAAATTTTTTTTTGACATAATCGCTTACATGAGAACGTATGGAGTCATACTAGGAAAAATTGGAAGGAGACTTCATTTCTAATTTCTTGTCTTAAAGAGACACTAAAACAAAAAAGAATTGAGAGATTATTGTGAGTGCTAAACACAACCCAACTAATGAAAGCTTATTATTGGATTCTAACCCTTGACTCGTACCAACGCAAATAATAAAAGTTCCCTCTTTTTTCCCATAATGCTTATGGCCGTTTCCGTTTCCCCTATTCGCAATTATAGAATAAATAAGAGGGAATATCAATCGACACAAGCAACGTAAGGTGGTAATCTTGACTTTAATGAAAGCTTATTATTGAATTCTAACCCTTGACTCGTACCAACGCAAATAATAAAAGTTCCCACTCTTTTTTCCCATAACGCTTATGGCCGTTTCCGTTTCCCTATTCGCAATTATAGAATAAATAAGAGGGAATATCAATCTAGACAAGCAACGTAAGGTGGTAATCTTGACTTTGTTTCGATTGATATTTTGTCTTTTTAATTTAGTAAAAATCTCAAAGTAAAGTAGTTATTCTAATTTTCTTAATTAAAAAGTCAAATAGATAGTATTTGATTTGATGTACGAAAATAAGGTTAAATGTTGTTAATAAAAATGGTCATAAAATGATTAACTTATTTTAATTTATATTTTTTAATTGTAAAATAAATAAATTAAAATAAATTTATATTTTTTTAAATTTAAAATAAATAAATTAAAATTAAAAGTAATTTAATTTTCATAAATAAAAAATTAAATTATAATCATAAATAACAAAATAATAGTATATTTGTAATATATTTGTAAATGACTAATAATAATTATTCATAGAAAAATATTATTAAGATGAGTTAGATAAAGGAGATCTCTTGTCCACAAACAAAAGATCTCATATATCAATTTTGGTGTCTAGCTTGGAAGTTAGACAAAGAATATTTCTTGTTCTACAAACAAAAAGTCTTATACACTATTTTGATGTCTAGTTTCATTGTGATCTTAAAATTAAATTATTATTATTAAAATATTGACGCATCACTAAATATCAATAAAAAAAGAAAAAAGAAAAAAAAAAAGTGTACTTAGCAAATCAAATCAGTATCCATTCACTTAATCCACAGCTAGGTCGGTCGGTTAATCCATAGTGGCGGCTTATTCCACAAGTATCTATATCTTTCAAACATCTCTATCAAAAGAAATGGGCTGGCCAACCAAGGTCTCTGGTTATCCATTTCTCAGAGTTTGATTTCTCACTATTATCAGCGCTTGCGAATACAACTGTTGTACCCTTTTCTCTCTCCGCTCACTTAGCCTATTTTTACTCCTCCTGTGTGGTAGTATATAAAGAAAGTAAGATTCGAGAGTGCGTGACGCCTACACATCCATGTGATTAAAGGGTTAATGAGAGAATGATATATAAAATGGTGCTTAGAGCAGTAGGATTGTAATTTGATTTCTAATTACAAAGCATTCGCAGACGCAGAGACCAGACGCTCCGAGGGTTTATTTGCATTTTACGGAAATCTAACCCAATATCGCTATGGAATCTGTTAAATTTGCCATCGTTATGTCGCTGTTGATGATGAATGCAGTCTCTGCCACGGGTACTAGAATTGGTAATATATGTATCTTTCAAATCCGTTGGGACATTTTCTTTAGATTTTTTTTTATGCTTATTTCGATTCAATTATTGGAATGGCAGGAGCAACTTCCAAAGAGGAGGGCGTCCCCGTAGTGGATAAACTCCCACCTTATTGCCGTGGAGTTGATAACTGTGGACATTGCTTTCCCTGCGAGGAAATCGCAGGAAAGACCTTTTGCTGCGATGGAATGACAGAACCAGCAACCGAAAGGGAGGGCGTCCCCGTAGTGGATAAGCTTCCACCAAATTGCCGTGCAGTTGATAAATGTGAAGATTGTTTTCCCTGCCAGGAAATCGCAGGAAAGACCTGTTGCTGCGATGGTTGAAATATAGGTTGGATTGCTGGTGTTCCAATTAGGATGAGCTCAAGCGGTTGTAAGAAGTGATTATTACCGCTTATCATATGTGGTTTTTGTTTTGTTTTTATTGGAAAAACGATTATTACCACTTATTATATGTGGTTTTGTATTGTTGATTGAGTAGAAATGTAAAAACCGTGGTTTTTGTAGTGTTGAATGTGCCAAACTTATAATAATAAAAACCGTGGTTTTTTAAAGAAATTATTATTACCACTTACAATATGGGGTTTTTGTATTGTTGATTAAGTAGAAATGTAATTATTTTAACTCAGTACTCAATTATCATTACAATGTGAGGGCATAAAATGTGGTGTTGGAGCAATTTTAAAATGTTTAGAATTGGGTATTTTCAGCTTTAATATGAATTGTGGTTTTAGCAATGTGGTGTATTTTATATTTTGCATATTTCAAAAAGATTAAAAGTTTACAATTGATAGGAGTTAAGAATATTATTATTGATTGGTTTTCTCATGAAAATAATCTACAAGTGGTTTTTCTGACAAAAATTTTAGTATTCAAAAAGTATCAATAATTAAAAGCACAACACATATATAGAGAATATAACAAGGAAGTTATCTAAGCAAGAAGTAGCTAGATGATTTACCATGCAGTGGGTACAGGAATTCAAACAGAGAACTTCTAAAAAAAAAAATGTCAATCATATAATATATTTCTGCAACAAAGTTGAAGGTTATAGAATTTTGAAAAAGACTTGATATATTCAGGGCACTATATAAGCTAAGGAATAAGTACGGGCAGAGCAGCAGAACAGCGGGTCCACCTATAGTACCGAGCATCGCCACCTATAGTACCTATCATTGTGAGGGTTTAGTAGAACAGGAGTTCGACAGATTCAAAGAGTAGCACGTCGAGTAGCCCTTCCTTCTGCAGTTAAGGATACGAACTCAAAGAGACTAGTAGTGGATACAAATGACCAGTGGTAATGAGGGACAAGGTATTCTCCTGGGTATTGGCAACGGGGGATCTATCTCCTTCCTCTTGGGTAGGGTAATAAAGAGCCTTAGTCTTCTTAGCTTTACTTAGTTCCAAGGTAGGGTAGAGAGAGAAATTAGCTTTATTTCAATTAGAGAGAAATTAGCTTTATTTAAAATGTTAAATTTGAAATTATATTTTTATTTAATAATATTTTTTTCAATTTACTATAATGTTACAATTTTTAAATTTGAAATTATATTTTTATTTAATTATATTTTTTTCAATTTTTAATGTCACAATTTTTATGTTTGTTGATTTCATGTGACTATGATACAAATGCGAAGGTTTCACTATGGGATATTGAAGTTTGTTTGTATTATACTAAATTAATTGTAATATATTAAAAATATTAATAATAAATTAATTAAATTAATTTTAATAATATAGTTATATTAAAATTAATTTTTTTATTTTAAGATTTAATTGTGACTGTTTTGAGTTAATGGTGAATTATATTGGATTTGGTTTCAATATACAGTTGTGACATGATAGTTATTAATACTTATTTCAACTTTTAAAACTATGGAATAGTTATTATTAATTTTTTTAACTATACATAAATAATATATTATTACAAATTATAAGTTTCAAATATTTAATTTTAACATTAAGATATTTAATTATTTAATTAAAACATTTCATTTTTACTTTTAACTATAAACAACTACTATTTATAAAAATATATGTAATTATTTAATTAAAACATTTCGTTTTTTCTTTTAACTATAAACAACTATTACATCAAAGCATTTATAAAAGACATATAAACAATTTTATTGCTAATTTCATTTTTTTTAAAATATTTTTTTACTAAATAATATATTTTTTATTTATGTAATCAAAACATTTAAAACTTATATCTAATTTATTAATGTAAAGTTGATCTGGAATGGAAGCGACGGTGGTTTCAGGGTTTTCCTCCCCCTATTGATGTTTTGTGACGTTTCTTCGTTGTCTTCGTTTTCAAGAAGTAAAACTGATGTTTTGTGACTTCTCTTCCTTGTCTTCGTTTTCAAGAAGTGAAACACGGAGGAAGCCATCGCTGGTCCAAGGAACACGACTCACCAGATTACGTCCAAAACATGTTCGACTTTGCCAGCGTGTTTGACGACTATAATTCTGGCGCCGATGAGGGTTTTGACGAAGAACAAGGCGGAGGGCTTTTAGCTCCATGTGGCGGTCCGAATAGCCACTGCGTGTTATTACCGACAACGGGAAGGAGAACGTAACGGAAAACCCGGTTTGGTTGACAACGCGGATGTCTCGAGTTCAAAATAGCCATGGCGGCAATCGCACAGGGAAACCCGACGCTGTAGAAATCGGAGGTAAGGAGAAAAGATGAAATTTTTTCTGTTGAAATCGAGAATTTTGAAGCGGAACTGAGTAATATTTTTAATAATAACGAGCCGATTGTTTTTCGGTCGCCGATTCCATGGTCGTTTCGGCCTGAGATAATAAATATTAAAAACCCCTTACCCCGGCCCCGACCTCGGCGACTGACAATTCAGGGTCAGATGACGGGAAATTTGAAGCTGTGGTTCCGCCTATCATTCCTTCTCCAATCCCCTGGTCATCCCGTATTGGCCCGAATACCGTGCCTCCAGCTGTTGAAATAAAGCCGTCAAATGATGAGAAATAGAAAGTCAGTGGGGAAAACTCCCAATCTTCTATTTTATCATATAAACAAGATTGTAAACCCTTATAGCCCCTGCTAGATCACCTTATAACCCCTGCCTCTACCTCCTCCAACTGTGCTAGAAAGGCAACCCTCAGAGAAGAATTTTCCTACCAGATCTGTACAGAAAGCTACGTACACCTCTCCTAGATCGTCTCCATCGCCTTCTGTATCCCCTTCTCCAAGACCCAGGCCATCGTCATCGCCATCCCTGAGACAAACGCCCAGGCCATTGCCATGGCCATCCCTGAGACAAATGCCCAAGTCATCGCCATCGCCTACTCGGCCTCGTTCTGTCAGACAGGCCGATGGGAATTCGCAAGCCTTGTTTGGAATACCTCTGAATAAATTCTCCTCTCCCAGGCCATCTCCTCCTGTTTGCTCTCTTCCGGTGGTAATGCAAAACGGATCATCTTAGAAGCAGCCCAATCACATACAAAGAAACAATGATGAGGCCGGATTGACGAAGAAAGATGATTCAACGCAGAGAAATATGAGTGCAATTCATCGGCCGTTTCCTCCTCCACCACCTACCCCTGTTGCTGCTGAGGATCAACGATTTGAGAAGCCTGAAATGAAAGCACCTGTTCCATCCAGTCCCAGCCCCCCTGCATGTCCTACCGTCGTAGCTAATGGTTCCACTCATGAAAATAGATCATCTCAGACGTATGATTCAAACAGAGAAACAAGGCTGTGTTTAATTCAGCTTCCTTTGATGAAATCAAACTAATAAGAGGACCGATTCCCCCTCCTACTCCTCCTCCTGTGTCACCTCGGAAAGATTTTTCAGCTCCTACTCCTCCTCCTGCGTCACCTCGGTAAGATTTTTCAGCTCCTAAGAAGCCACTGGAAAATGGTTTCTCTCATAGAAGCGAATCGAGGAGTAAAATCAGAAACGCTTCATCTGATAGATGTGAATCAACAAGTAGAAGTAGAGGTTATACATCCCATTAGAGTAATTCAAGGCACAACAACAGAGATATTGAAGCTAATTCCGATGTCTTGAAACATAAAACTAGAGATGTTGATGTTGTGCCCCTGATGCAGTCTGAGAAATCCTTTTCCCAACTCGTTTCCTCAACCACCACCTTGTCTCCCTTTCTGCATGCAGAGAATGCACCCTATTCCCATAATGACTTAAAGTAGGATGTGGTTCGTGAGGATTAATTTACATCCAACCCAAGATGAAGTTGACCAAAAAGCTGACAAATTCAATGCCAAATTTCATGACCAAATAAGACTTGCCAAGATGCTATCCCACATAGAGTAGCTTGATGAGGGTCAAAAGTTGGGGATCAAGAACGACCTGAGCTAGTAAGGTTTGCAGAAGCAACAGAGGCATCTTAACTGTTTTTCTAATTTCGGAGAGGTTGCTGCCTTGGTTGATTAACGCAGGATTTCGAATGTATTTTGTAGAGGGACAATTTGTGTAGAATATTGCTGTGCAGTTACATCTTACTTTATACAATTCAATAGTCCGAGAATGTTAACTATACAAAATAGAGATGAGCCTTCCGTTAAATGCGAATTTTTGGTGCAAAGTTCGTACCAATATTACCAGGTTATGCATGCAGGTTGAAGCTTGTTTCAAAGTTTTAAACAACAATGCATGTAATTGATGTTAGAGATAATGTTTATCTTGAATTAAGTCTCTTAAGTCACTTAAGAGTAGAGAAATATGGAGATAATGTTTATCTTGAATTAAGTCTCTTAAGTCACTTAAGAGTAGAGAAATATGGAGATCATGTTTATCTAAAGACTACACATATTAGAGTAGAATCTCTTACAGATTGGGGAGTTGTTAGATGAGTCTTTAAATCGTTGACAAATCGTCTCAACCTTTCCCATTTTAATAAGAAACTAGTTATATATATTTTTGTATAAATATTGTACTAAATTGATAAATAATATAGAAAAATTAAACATTGTATTAGATTGATGAATAATATAGAAAGATTAGGAGTTGTTAGATGAGTCGTTAAGTGGTTGATATATCGTCTCAACCTCTCCCATTTTAATAAGAAACTAGTTACATATATTCTTGTATAAATATTGTACTAGATTGATGAATAATATAGAAGTGAGTTTAGTTTCAGTTAATCTCTGTTTGTTGTGTTATTAATATGGTATTAGAGCAATTCCTGGCTTAATTCCCTCCAGGGAGTGCCCGTGAAGATGACAGAGAGCTTGTGATTGCTTATCCTAATAGGAGTAGAGGATAGAGTAGGAGAATGAATTGTTTTTGTAGGTGAGAGTAGATTGTTGTTGTGAGCTTATTGCTGCAATTTGTTTGTGATAGTGTGAGCTATGGTTTCTGCAGTCGTGATATGTGGTTTGTCCATCATTTTATGAGATCCATCTTAGCAATGAGTGAGTGTTGTTTGTAGATGGTGTATACGCACCGTTGTAAAGGCGTGAAAAATATGGCATAGTAGAAGATATTCGCGGTTTGGTTCGATCCTCTTGGAGACAGTGAAACGACTGACAAATTTATTTTTGTCGGTATCGTTGTTGTTGGGGTTCAACTGTGAAGGAATGGACAGAGGCATTTGGATTTCATAATTCTGGACTTCTGGTCGTGGCAATGGTCATCTGGGACACATGGCTAGGATTGAACTAGCAACCTTGTACTAATCTGTGATCGTAAAAATCAAGCTAGCTACAAACGCATGTCTAAGGGTTTGAACAATTTACAAATTCACCCTCATGCATGGATTTCCGTGAGTATTAGGGTTGTTTCAGCGGATTAAATTGCGAGATAAGTTGAGTGTTGATTTTGCATAGGATAAAGCCCAAGCAAGTTTGAATAAATCATACAAATTTCATGGTCTATTGAAGTTTACGTTACCCCCAGAGGTATTTTCTTTGATTATGTTCCAGTAACTTTTTTTTTTTTTTTTGAAAACTCCCTTTTTTTGGTGAAGCTGGAGGTCGTTGTTGGAAATTTATGATTTTCGGTGTTGGAAGCAAGAGCACAATGAGAATGGTCTTGGCTGGAAATTTATGATTTTCGTGATGGTCTTATGCATGTGCAATGCTGCAAATATAACTTGTCCAAATTGTGACAGATGGTGATTCCATATCCTTTGAGTACCGTGATGAGCTAATTACCAATGCGGCATCCTTTGAGTACAGTTCAGAAGGGAATTCTAGCTTGTAGATGAGAGCACTGGAACAATCAGAAAGTGGTTGGTGAGCATCAATGTGGAGGATCCACGATGGATAGGCATCTCTCATATCGCTCCACGAGAAATCGCTCACATGAGATTGTTGTGAGAAAAGATCGCACACAGTTTGGTTCTTGCAAGGCACCTTTGTTGATGGAGATTTCTAGCAGTGAAAGGATCTGGGCGACGTTGGTGCGTAGAATAAGGCAGCAAAGAAGTTTTTGCATTTTTGCATGGTGTTAATTTGGGCGGAATATAAATAAAACTCCCCGTGTTAGGATGGAGATCCGCTTTTGAAGATATGAGAAGACGAGATGCTCGCAGTCCTAGTGAGGAGAGGTATATTGTTACATTTAAGAAAGACAGGGATATCTATTTTTTATTTGGTCAATGCATATGGGTGTGATTTTAAAGTATGGCTATTGATAATTTTTTGTTGGACGACTTGGATAGTTAGAAAGATATAAGAAGGTCTTGGTTATTAGTGAAATGATGGAAAAAATGATAATGTTATGGTATGGATTTGATTTGCAAATTTGCAAGAGACAAGAGACGTAGTTTTTTTATTAGATAAATTGATGTTGTGATACTATTATTGTTGCTAGGAGAGTATAAAGTTCATTTTAGGTGCTAAAGGAGAATCGAATTTATGTTATTGTCAAAGACAAAAATATAGATTTTGAGTTTTAATATTAGAATTAGCTACTCTAACAAGAAACATCATACCTAGAATGGAGATTGACCATGGACACCAAAGATGAATTGTTAAAGACAAAGAAGGCAGAGTCTAAATGAAGAGGCAAAACGGAAGCGATGACGATGAGATGTGAATGATCTTAGTGGGGTTATATTTTGGGCATATAATTGGTGAGAAGGATAAATGGTAATCTTGGTGTTGTTATAAATCAATTTCAATGCTTGTTGTAGCTAAATTGGAATGATGTAATGATGTATATGTGTTTTTTGAGAAGCGGGCGATGCATGATCGATTGTACCCAACACCCTAGAGTTTTTGTTCCAAGTTGTAAATCTTAGCCATAGGCAAGTCAATTTCCCCAAGTGTTTTGTAAGCCTTGATATTCATGCCTACATGCAATAGTTTGATAGCACATGCGATCATGTAGAGTGTATCTCTCTTATGCATAGAGAGGATGTGGCATCAAGTTGTGGAATAAACTACTTGGATAGGTACAAGGGTGGTAGGTGCATTCACATGCTAGCTTGATGTTTAATCAGAGAAGTTGAATCTTTGATTAAGGGGGGAATGTGTGAAGTAATCTCAGAATGTGAGATGGTTGGGACCAAGTTATGATTAAGGGGGAGTCTAATGTGTTGATGAACCCTGTAAGTGAAAATGATTCCTAGAAAAATGGTGAGTACAATGGATGGCACCCATGTATCTTGATAGATGGATTTATTTTTATATGGACATCAATGATCAATTTTTTGTAAGTATAAAAGGAAGGAGAAAGCAAGTTCAAGGAGAAGCCCATAGGCCTAAGTGAGTCTGTGTGTCGTAAATTAGTTTCTTCATCATGATGGTTAGTGGTTATCCAAAACCACATGTTATGTTGAAAAGATTGTGGTGTTCTAAAAACCACTTTGCAGTGTAAGGCTTGTGGTGAGTTGCAACCTCTTGTTATGATAGATGGAAGTTTTTGGTCAGCTAGATACCAATAGATGGAAGTTTGGTGTTAGCTAGTTTGTGGTTAAGGGTAAGACAAAACCCATAATGATGTTATGGTTAGGGGTAAGACACAAAAACTCAGGAGAATTTATGATGAGGGGAAGCAAATAAAAATAAAGAAACACACTCAAAACAACAAGATGACATGAAGATCGTGAAAAAAGAATGGAGACCAATGAAAATGCATTCAAATGAATCCTAACCACATGAAGAAAAAAGATGAATATTGAGGGAAGCCCAATGACGAACAAACTAAAGATGAGGACATGACATGACTAAGATCAAGACCAAGACAACAAAATCAACAAGTAGAAGATTGGATAAGAACATAAACATTAAGGGGAGTGTTAGAGATAATGTTTATCCCAAATTAAGTGTTAGTTCATAATTAAATGTTAGTTAAGAGTAGAGAAATATGAAGATCATGTTTATCTAAAGACTCTCTCTCATGCATTATTAATAATTGATGCTTACAAGGGGAAGTACCCATGAAATTTGTTTCGAAGTTCTAAATTACAGTTGGTGTAATTAATGTAAATTTTCTTTAGAACTTGGAGAACTTTTCTCCAAATCTTGCATGGAACTTGGAGACACCATCTGAGTCTCCATGTTTTTTTTTGTTTCTTTATTTGAATTGAAGGATTTCACACATTTGTTTTCCCAAGACTATTTTCTTGATTGAATTTTTACAAGTTTTCTCATGAAAGTTTAGTTTAGTTCACTAATATTTTGTTATTAAGAAGATGAGATTGCATTCACATAGAGAATTTCTTTGGATCAAGGGAAAGAATCTGGATCATTCATCATGCTAAATTGAAAGAAAATAAAGTATAAGACACAGTGTTAAGAAGCTAGCTCGGCTATGTTAGCACAATGTTTGTAAAAGAGGTGTTTTTCCCTTAAGAAAGGACACCATGGTGAAGTTGTGCACAAAATGGGGATAAAAAACCCACTTTCTACCTTTTGTCCTAAGTTTTGGGCCCAGGCGCATTGTGCTATGGGGTGCGTAGATCTGGGCAGTCGAGATTTGCTCACTCAGATCTACGGTGTGCTATCCATATCA
>ML777874.1:932134-946588 GCA_009831015.1 Picea engelmannii
ACCCTCCACTCACTAATCTCTCCGCCTATCACATCTCCCCTTTCCTGTGCTGCTTATCACCACCTGCCATGTGTATCCCACTCCCGCTTCATGTCACATCTGCTTCTCACTTCCTCCTCTCGCTTCATGACACTTGTCTCCCGTGTCACTTCCACCTGTGTCATTGTTGTCCCCACTACGCCTACCATCACAACCTCCCCTCTGCCACCTTGCCACCTTCCCGTGCCACATAACCTCTGTCCCATCACACCTCAGCTCCCACATTTTGACGCCCATGCTTTCCCAGTCACCCCTCTGTTATCGCGTCTTTTCGCCTGGTCGTCGAGTATGTGTTGTAGCCTACTAAGCCCGCACCAATTACCTTGCCAACTTATCCTCGTCAGCCTCCACACCTGATTGTCGTCTTTCCACATAGGTCCAACAAAGAACAAGTGGCCACAGTCAACATCAAAAGACCATTCATAACGACACGTGTCAGGTTGACTCTGCCCACTACGAACCTGATGAAGCAGTTAATGAAAACATGGAAGGTGGTTGAGACATCGTCTCCTTCCGTAAATAGAAGGCTATAAAAGGACAAATTGCGGAAGCAGTCTGTCAATCCAGTATGACCAGAGATCGCATCTGATAGAAGACTGCATGGGAAGTATGAATAGTGTCTGCATGTGCAGCCTGATAGAGAAGCTCATCAACACAAAACCTTGAACGCATGACATGATCGCGCCTCGAGCAATCAGAGTCAATTCTGAGTATATGTAGGCATTTTTTCCATTTTGTTATGGTCGATGGTTGAGCTAAGCTCCGGTATTGTAAAGTTTTAATGAAACCTCTGGTTCTCTGGTTATGTATTGTAATCTGACACTTCTTGTTTAATGACAGTCAGTCTTCTTCTCCATCTCTTTTACCTCTCACGCTGAATGGCTCGAGCATGGATGATCCATTCGAGTGTTGTAATTGTATTGTGATGTATGTTTGATTTCGGTCTGGTTATAACTTCATTCAGTTTCTTGAAACTTTGAACTCAAGAAGATCTTGTTTTCTGAGTTTTTCCCCTTTAGGCTACTGGAAGATCAGATGTCCATAGTAGACCTATCCATTTTCTCCTCAAAATCTTCCTCCTACTCACCCTTACTACAACTTACTGAAGTTGAATCAAGACCTCATTTGCCTGTGCATGCTAGTCCAGTTTTCTGAGATAGAGCGATATCATCTTGAGTTTACGCCCATTTGACCCCCCTTAAATTTATTCATTGTGACATACAAACTGATGGGTACTGGGCTTATCTCTGCCGCAATCCAGAGGTGACTTCTAGTGCTAACATTTCTCGGGCCATTGTCGGGGACGAATTGAAGATTTTCCCTGGGATAGAACGACACCGAGCTTCTGATTCTGAAGGTGCATCAGATATCAAAACCATTGAATATTGTAACCTGCACCTAGCGAATCCATTGGTGTGACTCCACTGTTTTAGTTGTGGCTTCTAGAGGCAAACACACAAGGTCTACTCCACAACTTCCTTTAGCAACACCTGAAGTGGACCCAGAGAAAATTGTCAGAAAGGGAAAGGCCCTTCGAGAAGGTACTTCTACTGTCGAACCAGGTATTTCTGATGATTTTCATTATCTTCCTATAGAAACTCCAATATCTACTTCTCATTCTCATGTTATACTATCTGTTGGAGTTTCCCGAAGTTTAAAGTTTGGGAGTGTTCTTGTTGGTTTCTCCCCTCCTAGTCTTGGATTGGAGGGAGAAAGATTTGTCACTCCCATCTCCCTTGAAGTCATACCGTGGTTTAAACCCAGGACCTCAGAAGATTTTCCCAGCTCGGGCTTTATCACCCCTCCTCCTATTAAAGTTACTGTTATTACAGAGAGGGAAACCTTTGTTCCCTCAGGCTCTGTAGCTTTTTCGCCAAATCCTCTGTTTTTTCCCTTTCCTTCCAGAAGTTCAGTACCAGTCTCCCCTGTTCGAACTCCATCTCCTCTTGGTTCTCCTCCATCTATCATCCCTATGGAAGGTGCCAATCCCCCTAGAAACAGAATGGATGCCATAGTGGCTGCTAGATATTCCCCCCTAGTCTTACCTCAGCCAATGAATGCTCTCCCTGTTAGAGATTACCTAAAATACATGCCCAAATTCATAAGAGAAGAAGACATAACTGTTGAAGAACACCTTGCTACCTTCTACTGTTATGCAAAAAATTTAAATATTGAAAATGAAGATGTGTGGATGAGAGTCTTTTTCCAGAGCCTTGATGGTGAGGCTAGGAAATGGTTTAGGGGATTGACCCCTAGATCTATTGTTGGGATTGAGGCTTTAGATGGTGTTTTCTTGAGACAGTAGGGGGATAAAAAGGATTTTATGTATTATATCATAGATTTCAGGTCCCTAAAGAGAAAAGAAGGATAATTTGTCTCAGAATTCTCCAAAAGATTCAATAAAATGTACAATAATATCCCTGTTGAGATAAAGACTACAAAAGCCTCTACAAAAATTACTTATGCTAGTGCTTTTGACCCCGATTTCTACCTCCTGTTAAGAGAGAGAAGAGCTACTTCCTTGGCTCATATGCAAGATGCATCCTTGGAAGTAGAGTCCAATGTATTGGCAGTTGACAGACTTAGGAATAAAGCTGACAGAGATAGAGGAAGGGGGGGATCTGAATCCTCAACCTCCGGTTTTTCTGTGTCTCACCCTCAAGTGGATGAATTGACCAAGATGGTAAAATCCATGTCTGCAGAGATGGAGAAGATGAAATTCGAAGGGAAGCAAGGTTATAAGAATGCCCAAAATGCTAAAAACAGAGGAAATTTCAAAAGACCAAATAATACCCCTCAAATACTCCCAAGAGAACCCAGAAACAGAGATAGGGATGATCAAAAAATACAAAACCCTCTCCAAAATAACCATGTTGTTGATGAGAAAGGGGAGGAAGAAGAGCTTGATCCGGATATCCATTGCCTTGGAGACACCTCCCCATTTCCCCATTTCCCCATTTAACCCAATCTGCATATAAGGAGTCCCTCATGGATAGCCAAATAAATGAACTAACTAAAGGGGAGAAGACCATTAATAACCCAAATAAATATAGCCTCGGGTCTAAGAAGAAAGAAGGGAAGTTTGAGGCCCCTGATCAAACTCCCAGAGCAGAGAAGCCCGCTAAAGATGCAACAAACAACAGTAAGTAAAACAAAACATAGAACCCCTCACCAATAGTTAAAGGTCTTGTCCCATAAGTGGGAGAAATTATGAATCCCCCCTCCTATTTTAACTTTGAGCATGAAAATCAAAAAATTAGGATCCCTGTACCCCTTTCAGAGCTAGTCAAGAACGAAGATTTCAAAAAATCCCTCTCTAAGATGTTGCATTCTGAGCCATATTGGCATTCCACAGACTCAGTAAACCTCCAAGACGAAAATCCAACAGTCATCTTAGGTCCTATGATAGAATATAGGGATGATTCATCCCCTCCCTTCTATACATATCTGAACATACATGACAAGGTGTTGCATAATTGTTTGATGGACTTAGGGGCATCTCATAATCTCATGCCCAAAACTGTCATGGAAGAACTTGGATTAGAAATCAAAAAGGCTTACCATGACTTGTATTCTTTTGATTCTAGGAAGGTGAAATGTCTTGGGGTCATCAAATATCTGGTTGTGACCTTGTTTTAGTTGCCCATGAAGATTGTGGTCATGGATATAGTAGTGGTTGATGTTCCCCCCAAGTTTGGCATGCTCTTGTCAAGATCTTGGATAAAGAGACTTGGGGGAACCTTGCAGATGGACCTCACATATGCTACCATTCCCGTGTTTGGGGGAGAGCATAGAAGACTGTACAGAGAAGCTCAGTTGGCCTACATTATCAGTGATGAAGTAGACCCCACCAGCCATCCTATTTTTTCCCTTGATACTGATTTGGGATCCAACTTGTTGTAGCTCACTGATGCCCCTGAACCCCCTCTTGAAATCAAAAAGCAGTCCTTTACTCTCTATGAAGATTATCCTCCGATTACCTCTGTTTGGAAAATGTTCTTTGATGGAGCCTCTTCTAGAGAAGGTGTTGGTGTTGGAGTGGTCTTTGTTTCACCCGTTCAAGAAGTTATATCTCTGTCATACAAGTTAGAATTCGAAACTACCAATAATGTGGCAGAGTATGAAGCTCTTCTTTTGTGTTTGAGGGATACAAAAGACATGGGGATTGAAGAGATATCAGTGTTTGGGGATGCTGAGTTGATTGTCCAACAGATCAGAAATATTTATCAAGATAAGCACCCTAGGCTGAGATCGTACAGAAATGAAGTGTGGGATCTGGTTGACAGTTTTTCTTAGCTTTAAACATTTCATTTGTTCCAAGAGAAGAAAATGTCATGGCTGAATCTTTGGTTGTCTCAGCAAGTAATTTCAGAGTCCCTCTACCACCTAAACTCAGGTATGATGTAGAAGTGAAATATAGACCCTCTATAACTGACAATGTCAAGAATTGAAAAGTGTTTGAGGATGATCTTGAGATAAAAAGATTCATGGAGACTGTTGATGAGTTTTCTGCATTACACATTGATCAAGATCATGATTCTAAAATAAATCCTCATGGTGATGTTTTTCTGAACAAAATTGCTAATCTTCATATTGTTCAGTTGCCTAGAAATCACATCCCAAAGGGACTAGTTCCTTTGGAAAGATTATTTGACAGAAACGATGTGGTAGTAAAGGGTAAAGTTTCAAACGATGATGTTGATGTAGTTGAGTGCAATATTGGAACAGAAGAGGATCCAAAATTTGTCAAGTTGTCAAGAAGCTTGTTGAGGGAGCAAAGGGATGAGTAGGTTGAGATATTAAGAGAATTCACTGATGTGTTTTCCTATACCTATGAAGATCTCAGAACATACGACACAAGTTTCATTGAGCATAATATCCCATTGAAAAAGGAGGCCAAACCATTTAGGCAGAAATTAAGACAAATAAATCCTATGTTGTTGCCTATTATGGAAAGGGAGGTAAAGAAGTTGTTGGACACCCAAATCATTGTCCCTTTGAGATATTTTGAATGGGTAGACAACTTGGTTCCGGTAAGAAATAAGAATGGAGAAATCAGATTATGTGTTGATTTCAGGAACCTGAACAGAAGATCTAAGAAGGACAATTACCCATTGCCAAAGATGGAACACATATTGTAGAGGGTGACAAGTGCATCTAGGATTTCCATGATTGATGTCTTCTCTAGCTACAATCAGATCTTTGTCTTGCCTGAAGATAGATAAAAGATGACCTTCACCACTCCTTGGGGTACGTTCATGTATGCCAAAATGCCCTTTGGATTGATGAAAGCAGGAGAAACCTTTCAGTGGGCTATGGATATCACCTTCATTGGAGAAACGGAAAAATTTGTGGTCATCTATCTGGATGACATAAAAATGTTTTCCAAAACTGATAAAGAACATTGTTGTCATCTGAGAAAGGTCTTCTTAAAATGCATAAAATTTGGTCTCCCCTAAACCCCAAAAAGTCTCTATTTGCCATGCATGAGGGAAAATTGTTGGGACACATAGTATCAACTGAGGGGGTGTGAATTGATTCAAGCATGGTAGAAGCTATTCAAACCTTGTCACTTCCCATATCCAAGAAGGAAGTTTCCTGGGAAAAAATAATTTTTTAAGAAGGTTTGTTTCAAATTTTGTTGAATTGGTAAAGCATATTACAACCACGCTCAAGAAGGGGAATGAAGTAAAATGGACTGTTGAGTCCAGAGATTCCTTCAACCAAATAAAGAAGGCATTGACTGAGGCGCCTGTGCTAATCAATTCTGATTATTCCAAGGATTTTCTGATTTTTTCCTTTTCTTCTTCTGATACAGTGGAAGCTATTTTATTGCAAAAGAATGTTGAAGGGCTGGAGCAGCCTATTTCCTTTTTTAGCAGAGCACTGAGGGACGCTGAGATCAAATATGACATCATGGAGAAAAATGCCTATGCCTTGGTAAAGGCCCTTAATGATTTCAGAATATATGTCCTGCATTCAAAGATCATTGCATATGTTCCTTCAACTTCTATAAATGATATTCTCATTCATCCTGACATAGACGAAAGAAGGAGAAAGTGGATTGCCAAAATCCTTGAATTTGATTTGGAAATAAAGCCCACCAAACTAGTTAAAGGCAAAGGTTTAGCCAAGATGTTGGTTGAATCTAATTGCAAAGATTTGGGGGCTAACTTCATCAACAATTGCTCAGAAAGTCAGCGAGATGAGTTGTTTGATAAACATTATCAGGACAACCCCCATTGGAAGAATGCGCTTGGTACAAGGACATTATATTTTTTTTGCAAGAGTTGCGACCCCCTGATGGTATGGGAAAAAGCAAGGCAAGATCTTTAAATCTCAAAGCAATTAGATATTTCCTTATTGATAAGTTCTTATATTGGAAAGACCCTTTAGGAGTGCTTTTGATATGTTTAGACCCATAGGAGGCCCAAAAGGTTATGTTCGATTTTCATGATAGCCTATGTGGGGGACATCACTTCTGTAGAACCATAGCCTATAAAATTCTCAGTGCTGGGTATTTCTGGACTACTCTATTCATTGATGTCTATGCAAAAATCAGGGCTTGTATTAAATGTCAGAAATTCTTTGGGAAGTAGCAAATCAAGTATTTGCCATTGAAGCCTTTTGTAGCTTCAGGACCCTTTCAGCAGTGGGGCCTGGAATTTATTGGGGAAATTCATCCTACTTCAAGTGGTCAACACAAGTGGATCTTAATTGTAATAGATTATTTTACCAAGTGGATAGAAGTTATCCCCACAAGGAGTGCTTCTCACAAAGTAATCATTGGTTTTCTTGAAGATATTATGGTAAGATTTGGTTGTCTGATCATAATCATCACTGATAATGTTGCATCCTGCAGAGCTGAACCATTGATCAAGTTTTGTGAGTAGTTCATAATTTCATTGATTCACTCTACCCCCTACTATCCCCAAGGCATTGGACTAGTAAAGTCCTCTAACAAAAGCCCGATAAATATCATCAAAAGACTGCTAGAGGACAACAATAAAGCATGGGATTCAAAGCTCAAATTTTCCTTGTGGGATGATAGAGTGACAAAAAACAGGTGATATAGAAGGATATCGGTGGCCACCCACCTTTTCCAACTAGCTCAAAATAGTTTTTTGACAATTTTAGCAATTTACTATTTTTAGCATTTTTAACTTCCAGTGCCATTTTGAGGGCCTAAATGAAGGTTTTTCAGGATAGAGCTCCTCAATGATATCCTAAGGAATGATTGATCCCCCAAAATGAATCTCCTCGACAATACCTTTCCAACGGGCTATCACATGCCTAAAACAAAGATCGTATGCAAAAGTTACGACTTTGGGAAGTTGATGCACTAACTTACCCAAACGGGGCCCACATGACTTTTGGTGCTTCATCTCCTAGGGTTAGGTTTTTGGATGTCTAGGGTTTTTGGAATTCTTGTTTATTGTAAAAAAATCCTTCAGAGCCTCATTGTAATCTTCTATTTGCGAATGCACGTAGCCGTCACATCTCTTCTCAGAGATAAGCTGACACCATTCCAGCAATCTTGTTTCCACTGCATTTTACAGTTTCATCTTATTTCGTTATTGAATGGAAAACTAGTTTTACTATATCTCTGTTATTTTGTGTTAAGGACCTGTTAATAATCTGTATTCATTTTTTTCTTCTCATAAAATCTGGATCAGTGGTATCAGAGCGGTCTGCTCCTTGTCGTCTTAATGCATGTCCCCAATGAGGTCGGAGTACAAAGAGTTGGGTCTCGAGCTTATTTCTCTTGAGGACAGAAGCTCTCGCATGCCCAAGCAACCTCTCATGGTAGGAGAAAAAAAATATGGCAGGACAGGAGATCCTTTCAAACTGTTGATTGAGGAAGCCCTCACACAATAGAGGAACGAGATGATGGATAGTTTCGCGCAAGTCCTTCGACGACTACCGACAGGCGACGCATCTTCTTCAAAAGGAGGCACCGCCCCATTCAAGGTACAAATAAACTTTGATATTCATATATTTGAAAGTTATATAAACACAAATGTTGTAGACAAGTGGTTGAATCTACTAGAAGGGTATTTTTCTGTCCATAACTTTTCGAATAGAGAAAAGATTACTTTTGCGCTCCTCAAAGCCATTCCCCATGTCAAAGATTGGTGGAAAACTTTCTATGAGAAAAAGGAAACAAAGGAAACCTCATTATTTTCAATCACGACCACCTGGGAATCCTCCAGGGATTCTATTAAGGAACAATACTACCCTGTCGGAAGTTATGACGACCTGTATACCAAATGGACCACACTGCGGCAAGAAAGAGACCAAGCAGTGCCAGATTTCACAAATATCTTCCATACCTTGCACACCAAGATGGGTATCATAGATTCAGAGCGACATCTAGTGCTCAAGTATCATGGTGCTCTGCATAGAAACATCCAAACTGAAATGGAATTTTTGGACATCTCATCCTTGGGCACGGCCTACCGATATGCCGTCAAAATTGAGCAGAAGCTCAAACAAAAGACGCGACAATTTGGGCCTGGGAACCCCTCACAACAAAAGCCAGAAAAGGGCGGCCCCAACCCATAGAACAAAGGATAGAGAAAAGATGGATAGTATTAGGACTACCAGTCCAAGCCGCAAGCAAAGAAGGACACTAGACAGACAAAGAAAGATACCGTGAAGTGGTGCGACTTCCATAAGAGTCGTTGGCATAACATTACTAACTGTCGCTCAAAACAGTCGTTGATGGCTGAAGTGAAAGCCTCTGAATCAGATGTCGATTCTGACTCTGAGCCAGAACCAGAAAGGGGAATATGGATCATTGACGCGGAACCCAGTGCCACCGTTACTACCACCAAGCTCCAGCCTGGTGAACCAAACGAGACAGAAGAAGGAGAGTGCCTCTTCCATTCACAGATGTGGGTAAAAGGCACCCTGTTGCACTTCATCATTGATAGCGGTAGCTCGAAGAACCTCATATCAGCAGAGGTCATCAAGCAGTTGGCCCTGCCAACAACGCCGCACCCACAACCCTACACCATTGGATGGCTCTGCCAAGGAAGCGATCTCTGCGTTAGCCAACAGTGTCAACTGTCGTACGACATCAAGCCCTTCAAAGACGAGGTATTGTGTGATGTTGGTCCTCTCAAAGTTTGTGATGTTATTTTGGGCCAACCTTATTTATGGAAACGTCATGTTGTATATGAGTCTAGGCCTCGTAGTGTTATTATTACTTTGAACAGGAAATTGTACAGGATACCCGAGGCAGTCCCACCTAGTGTTATTTCCTTGATATCTGCTAAGCAGTGCAGGAAGGTCATCTCTCAGATGGGGAAGCTTGTCTTCTTCATGATTTGCTCTCAGAATAAGAGAAAGATCACAGCCACATCCAAGGTCTCTGCAGTCGACCTCTCCACACAGCAGAAGAAAGTAGAAAAGGTCGTGGAGGAATACTCAGATATCTTCTCCTCACCTACAGGGGTACCTCTACACTGCTAGGTCAAGCACCCCATCGATCTAACTCTTGATGCACCGCTGCCCAATGGGCCAGTCTATCATTGTTCTTTGTTAGAGAATGAGGAGATCATGTGACAGATCTAAGAACTTCTCCACAAGGGGCACATCCACCCCAACTCATCACCTTGCGGGAGCCCAATTGTGCTGGTACAGAAGAAATATGGAACTTGGCGACTCTGTATTGATTACCGGACTCTTAATAAAATCACAGTCAGAAACCGGTACCCGATTCCCCGAATCGACGACCTCCTTGATCAACTCATGGGGGCCAAATACTTCAGTAAGATTGATCTGAATTCTGGCTACCACCAAGTCCCGATAGAACAGACAGATGTATGGAAGACCGCCTTCAAGTCAAAGGAAGGCCTTTTTGAATGGTTGGTAATGCCCTTTGGTTTGACAAATTCCCCATCCACTTTCATGAGGATGATGGACGATATCCTACAACCATTCACCAATAATTTTGTAGTGGTGTATCTGGACGATATTCTAATTTACAACAAGACTTGGGCCAAACACTTGCAACATATTTAGCAGGTTCTGCACACCCTGCGGCAACACAAGATATATGCACAGGATATATGCCAAATGTTAGGCGGAAATATTTTTGTTTTAATTCCGTTGTAGTATTTGCTCAACCATTTAATTTGTCAATCCGAGATTCATAGGCTTATGAAGCACATGCACTATATATGTAGGACTGAAGTGGAAGTAATCTAATCTAAATTTCTGAAATGAAATTAATCTAGGAAAGCATCGAAATACTAACTAAGAAAGCAGGAAATTATATAAGGGAAAAACAATACAACATGCGAAGAGTTGAACGAAAAATAACATATGTGAGCTCACACAATATATCAATCTCAATTTATATTACAAGAGTCAAATGACAAGGCATGAAAGAATAACAAAGCTAAGAATCCCCTCCTAAGACTTCAAGCTGATCTAAGTCTAATCTCTCATCTCTAACTCCAACTTCCCAAATTATCCATTACATGATGTCTCACCCCCCGAATGATATGATTCCCCCAAATGAAGAGAGAACACTCTCTTATATACATGAGTGTCATAATGACAGATCCACTATTCTCTCAACTTATTCCTTCAAATCCTCCACACATATCTTGGATAAGATATCCTATATAGATCTCCATGATCTTCTCCTAGAAGTTAACTTAAATGATTATCTTCAAATCTCTTTCAAATCTTCAAAGTTTGAAGATGTAATTCGAATTTGAGGATAGGTGGTGAACTTTGACTTTGTTGGAATCTTCAAATATGCCAGCACACATCATCAAACTCATCCCACCTTGATATATAATGAGAATATGTTATTTTTCTAATATTTAATCATAAATTCACTTATAATACTGAAATGAATACAATGGAAAATAATAAGGAGAAACCCAAGTATCATTATGGAAATGGTATGATGGAAGGTTAATGGGACGATGAAATGTAAGGAATAGTGAAGAAAAAAAGGATATAAATGTGACATTTCTGAGGCCCAACAATAAACAGGGGTGGTGGTAAGGCGAAATTTGCTTGGGGTCGGTCCCAACAATATGCGTTCAATTATTTGAAGCAGTGCTTGTGCTTAGCCCTAGTACTTTCACTACCAGACCTGCAACATCCCTTTGAGATCGAGACAAATTCTTCAAACTATGTCGTGGGTGTCATTCTCACTCAGCACAGCCACCTCGTGGCTTATCATAGTGAGACATTGTCCATAAGTACCCTACTTACGACAAATAAATGTACTCCATTGTGCAAGCCTGCCGCCAGTGGAGCCATTACATTCTTGGGAAGAAGACAATCATCCACACGTATTATAAGACATTGCAGTTCATGCAGACACAGGGAAAATTGCAGAATGACCGCCATAAAAAATGGTCAACATACTTGCAGCAATTCCACCTCAACATCAAGTATAAAATAGGAAGCACCAATCTCGTCATTGATTGCCTGAGTAGACCGCCAGTCATGGCACTCACCACGGTGTTAGACTCTTGCATCCATGAGACATCAGGATGGCCCCAACTCTATGAGACAGACCCTAACTTCGCCACCACCTACCTAATGTTGGGTGAAAACACAGTTGTCGATAATTTCCATCTTCAGGATGGGTTGTTATGTCGTCTAGGCCATATCTGTGTTCCATCAAGTGTGCAAGTGAAGATGATCTGGGAAGCCCACTACAGTATGGTGGTAGGACACTTCAATGTCGAAAAGATAATGGCGATGCTACATAAACATTTCTACTGGCCGAAACTTTGACAGGAGTTCAACAAGTATATCAGGTCCTGTACACCCCTCTTTCTACTCCTGACAGGCCATGGGAATCCATCTCAATGGACTACATTTTGGGGCTCCTGTCCACCAAGCGGGGAAATGACTGTGTTTTTGTGGTTGTTGATCATTTTTCTAAGATGGCAATTCTGGTTGCCTGCAAGAAGAGCATAACAACAGAGGCCACTTCCAAGCTCTTCTTTGAACAAGTCTGGGTACATTTTGGAAGCCCACAAACCATTGTCTCAGATCGGGACAGTTAATTTCTCAGCACATTTTGGTCGAGGCTATGGTCACTACTAGACACCAAGCTCACCAAATCCACAGCCTTCCACCCCAGACAGATGGCCAAACCGAGGTTGTAAATCGAATGATTGAACATATCCTTCGAATGTATAATTCAAAGCGCCCTCTCACATGGGATGAGAGCCTTCCCTATGTCCAACATAGCTACAATCGAGCCCTGCATAGCTCAACCGACCACAGCCCCTTTCAGGTGGGGTTGGGATTCCAACCATTGGGTACCATAGATATTTCACTTCCCCTTGCGGTCACCTCGACCGACTCATCTCTTGCTCCAACTGAAGCTGACAAAGCCACCCAGTTCATTGAGAGGATCCAACACATCCACCAACAGGTTCAAGATATCCTACATATGTCCAATGACAAGTACAAACAACGCCATGATCAACATCGGGTCCCACATAAGTTTCAGGGGGGTGATAAAGTTTAGTTGCACTTGCAGAAAGAACACCTTACAAGACCCCATCAGAAGCTTTACCCACTCCGTTATGGGTCGTACACTATCACCAAGCCTGTGGGGGATAATTGTTTTGAGCTCAACATTCCTCCTTTCCTTGGCCTACACCCAATGTTCAATGTGGATCTCCTTTGCCCTTATTTTCCACCATTATTGGACACCTCAGAAGTAGCAGAACAACTGACACCAACAGAGCTCAACCCTGAATGCATACAACAGGAATCCAAATATCATATTGTGGAAACATATATCAAGGGCACTCAACAACAAATGATCCATCTTTATCGAGTCGTCAAAGTAGGGCAGCTCCTGCACCAAGGCAAGTGGCTCACCCGAGGCCAAATTCAACAGAAATTTCCTCATCTGATGGGGGACCTCAACGCAATGGAGACCATTTCTTCCTAATGAGGGAGGATTGATCCATATGGATATCAGTGGCCACCCACCTTTTCCAACTGGTTCAAAATAGTTTTCTGACAATTTTGGCAATTTACTATTTTTAGCAATTTTAACTTCCGGGGCCATTTTGAGGGCCTAAATGAAGGTTTTTCTGTATAGATCTCCTCAATTATAATCAAAGGCATGATTGAGCCCCCAAAATTAATCTCCTGGACGATACCTTTCCAATGGGCTATCACACGCCTAAAACGGAGATCATATGCAAAAGTTACGACCCCGAAAAGTTGATGTACTAACCTACCCAAACGGGGCCCACATGTCTTTTGGCGCTTCATCTCCTAGGGTTAGGTTTTTGGATGTATAGGGCTTTTTGCATTCTTGTTTATTGTAAAAAATTCCTTCTGAGCCTCATTGTAATCTTCTTCTTGCAAATGCGCGTAGCTGTCACATCTCTTCTCAGAGATAAGTCGCCACCATTCCAGCAAGCTTGTTTCCGCTGCATTTTACAGTTTCATCTTATTTCGTTATTGAATAGAAAATCAGTTTTACTATATCTCTGTTATTTTGTGTTAAGAACCTGTTAATAATCTATATTCATTTCATTTTTCTCATAAAATCTGGATCAACAGGTCTCTGGGTGTCTCCCCTTTTTAACTTGTGTATGGAGTTGAGGCCATATTTTCTTCTCATATTTCCCTGCCTGTGGCCAAATTATTTTAAGACTGCCAAGGAGAGCCTGATGACATGATTAGAAGAATACAATAGATGGTATAAGTGCAGCATACCAGAGAGAAGATGATGGACAAGGCACATGACCGTCAACAAAGGATCAAGTAGGATTTTGACCGGAAGACCAGTAAAGAAGATTTCCAGCTGGGAGATATAGTACTCAAATGGGAGGCACCCAAACAGGACATGGGCAAGCATGGTCAATTTGAAGCCCTCTAGATTGGACCCTTCAAAATTTCTGAGGTATTTCCAAATAATTCTTACAGGTTGCAGAATTTGGAGGGTGATAAAGTTTTTGGTGGCCCTATTAATGGAAATTTCCTGAATAAGTTTTTTGATTGAGCCATGAGTGGCTCTTTCATGCCATTGTAAATATCATTTTCCTTTTTTTTAAATAGATGGCTCCACAACCCAACCATAAGGCGACTGAAGCTGAAAAATGGTTCTTAGAGCCTCGTAGGGAGGACTCTATCCCCCATGGAGCCTAATGTTATCACAATGTTTGTAAAAGCGGTTTTTTCCCCTTAGGAAAGGACACCATGGTGAATTTGTGCACAAAAGGGGGATAAAAAACCCACTTTCTACCTTTTGTCCTAAGTTTTGGGCCCGAGCATGTTGTGCTATGGGGTGTGTAGATATGGGTGGTTGAGATTTGTGTGCTTACATCTACGGTGCGTGATCCATATTGGACCCCCCCAAAAGAAAAATTCTACCTTTAAACGGGGGGGGGAGGGGGTCTGAGC
>ML777874.1:946627-975513 GCA_009831015.1 Picea engelmannii
CTCCTACCAACACCTGTCCTCCACTAACTCATCTCTCTGCCTATCACATATCCCCTTTCCTATGCCGCTTATCAACACCTGCCATGTTTATCCCACTCCCACTTCATGTCACATCCACATCTCTTTTTCACTTCCTCCTCTCACTTCGTGACACCTGTCTCCCGTGTCGCTTCCACCTGTGTCATTGTTGTCCCCACTACGCCTACCACCGCAGCCTTCCCTCTTCCTCTTTTTCACCTTCCCATGCCACATCACCTTTGTCCCATCACACCTCAGCTCCCACATTCTAATGCCCATGCTTTCCCAGTCACACCTTTGCTATTGCGTCCTTTTGCCTGGCCGTCGAGTATGTGTTGTAGCCTGATGAGCCCGCACCAATAACCTCACCAACTTCTCCTCGTCAGCCTCCACATCCACCTGTCGTCTTTCCAGAAAGGTCCAAAAAAGAATAAGTGGCCACAGTCAACATCGAAAGACCATTCACAGCGACATGTGCCAGGTTGACTCTGTTCGCTCTGATCCCGATGAAGCAGTTAATGAAAACAAGGAAGGTGGTTGAGACATCATCTCCTTCAATAAATAGAAGGTCGAAAAAGGAGAAATTGCGAAAGTAGGCTGTCAGTCCAGTCTGAAAAAAGATCGTGTCTGACGGAAGACTGCATGGGTAGTTTGACTAACGTCTGCATGCACAACCTGACAGAGAGGCTCATCAACGCAAAACCTTGAAAGCATGACATGATCTCGCCTTAGGCAATCAAAGCCAATTCTGAGTATATGTAGGCATTTTTGCCATTTTGTTATGGTTGATGGTTGAGCTAAGCTCCCGTATTGTAAAGTTTTAATGAAACCTCTGGTTCTCTGGTTATGTATTGTAATTTGAGACTTCTTGCTTAATGACAGTGAGCCTTATTTTCTGTCTCTTTTGCCTCTCACACTAAATGGCTCGAGCATGGATGATTCAGTCGAGTGTTGTAACTGTATTGTGATGTATGTTTGATTTCAGTCCGGTTATAACTTCATTCAGTTTCTTGAAACTTCGAACTCAAGAGGATCTTGTTTTCTGATTTTTTCCCCTTTAGGCTACTGGAAGACCGGATGTCCATAGAAAACCTCTCCATTTTCCCTCAAGTTCTTCCTCCTACTCATCCTTACTACAACTTACTAACTGAAGTTGAATCAAGACCTCATTTGGTTGTGCATGCCAGTCTAGTTTTCTGAGTTAGAGTGATATCATCTTGAGTTTGCACCAATTCTATCCCCCTTAAATTTATTCATTGTGACATACAAACTAATGGGTACTGGGCTTACCTCTACCACAATCCAGAGGCAACTTCTATTGCTAACAGGCTATTAGCTAGATGTCCTTTTGTATTAGTTATTGTATGAAACTTGAAGATAAGCGATAATGATATTATTAGTCCCTATCGTAGTCATAAAGGGACTATAGCTATCGATAATTTGTTGACTTCATATTAGTTTGTCCTTTGACCACAAATATTTGCATAATATCTATTGTTGGAACTAGGGAACTAAAAACATTGATTTTTATATAATAAAAAGTATCATATATGTCATGATGTGATTGGATAATAGATTGGAGGTCTTATTGCCAACTTCGTTATTCCTAATGTTTCATATGTTAGCATATCCAAAAATTTTGATCGTATATGGTCTTTTTGAATCATATATTTTCTTATGCATTGCTTGAAGGTGGATTAATGCTAGCATTAGTTTGAATGTTTGTCTTAGCATTTTCTGCTAGCTAAATTTATCCTAATGTTTGATATGCTATCATATCTAAAGTTTGTCCTTCAAATACATTCTCTACTGTTCGAAGCGATATTATTTGAGGTCTTATTATCATTGCACATGGATAGTAAATTAAAATTATTATTAATATTATTATTTTTTTATTACTATTACTATGTGTAATTTTTTCTTTATTGTTGCATGCTTTGAGAGTCTTTGTCATTGTTTCATACGTAAACAGGCCTGCCACATTGAATTCTTTCTTAAATTCTTGCACAGGGCGACGCCCTTCGAAGGTTCTGACAGTCTTAAGTGTTTACCTAACAGGTCTCGTAGCCTTAAATGTTTATTGTACAGATGTGTTGCAATACAGTTTCGTTCCATTTTTTTGATGGTGTTGTTTGCAGTGAAATTGTGCAAAATTGTTCTTCACCAGCATCATTGGTTCAATGGTTGTTTCTTGTTTGTTGGTTCGTTCCATGATTCTTGTTCTTGTTTGATTCAACTTTGCAAAGTTGAGGTCCTGCAGTTGCAGTTGGACCTCTTCGTGGTTGTTCATTGGTTTTTTGTTCTTGAACTTTGCAAGCTTTTGGACCTGTTGTTACGATTTGCAAGTTTTGGGGCTGAGCTATTGTCATCCCTCGTTGACGGTTAAGTTTTCGTGCCATTGTTTCATTGCTATTCCTTTTTTTCTACTTGGTTTTTTTCACCTTATAGCCAAGATTTTTCAATGGTAGGAGTCCCTAACTTGAAATTCTGTTGCAGAACATATTTCTGTGTGGTATTTTTTTTTATTCCTGGAAACCATGTGTCTTCATATGCCGGCTGCCACGTCCTGCATATTTTTCCATAGCTATTTCAAAAGTTTCAATGCAAAGGGGTTTAGAAAATGAATTCAGGGTTGTCACAAGGGGGAACCATCTGCCGGGGTGTAGAGGCAGGGAATGATTTTATTCTCTGAGTCAAAAAACTGCGTCCAACTATTGCCTTTGTCCTTTCCTTTCTATTTTGTAGAAATTTTTCTGTCTCTCAGAATCTTGTAGGATGCACACCATGAATAGGTTCAAATCGGTCTTTGTGCTCAACAAATTTATAGTGTTATTTATTTGCGTTGTTTCTTCTGTTTAGTTCACTTTTCAGTGTAGGTTTGTTTTCTTGTCATCCGTTGTGGAGACTAGGGGGAATTTAATTTGACAAGAAGAAGGTTGAAGGATACATACCGAGATTGGTACGCAGTTCCGCACTTGTAGTTTACTATTTTACTTTTTTTTTTGTTTTGTTTTATTCTTTTTTTCCCCTTTTCTTTGTTTTCATACAAACTAAAAGTAGCTAAGAAACAACGTGAAAATCACAGTTCAAGAGATGAAACAAGTAATATATGTTGAGTCATATGAAATAGATACACACTCCATTATACATGACAACATTGACGAGGTGTTGCATAGCAATGGGATTTTTAGATTGGATGCATTCTCGTATACTGTAGGAGATTTCCCTTTCGGTGCATTTCAGGTTCTACTGCATTTCCGTTATTCCTTGACTGACCCGCACAATGGATTGGTAGATTATTTCTTGGGTTGTTTAAAAAATGGCGACGTTGAGGCATTGGAGTCGTATGAATATGAATTGGAATATAATTTTCTTCGGCAGTTGCATGGAATACATGATGTCGCTACGTATTTTTCAAAGATGTGGTTGTCTGCATCTCCAATTCTTCCTTCACATGAGAGGGTACTTTGGGGAGATACATTTTGTATATGGTGGCTATCTAAGTGGATCAATATATCAATTGGAATATGGTCATTGACAAGAAAAACAAGATATCTACTATTCAACAAAAATGCATCTAACAATTCATATTGCATCTTGTTCCATGATGTTAATGCTATCAGTGGTCATTGTGAACCACTAATATACAAAAAAAATTCCATATGAAATCTTCGAGGACCTCATATTTACTTCTCCCTCATTTTCAAAGACCTTGAATCACAATGGAAACAGATTATGCATCGCATAGACTTCCATCGTTTGCAGATAGCAACAACTATTGTATCTAGCTGTGGAGATAGTCTATTCAATGCAATTTGTTGTTTGGTAGAAGAAGAGTTCGATGTGCAGCCACTGTGGATTTACACTGTACAGTCCTTTTGCAATGCAATTATAGGCTTCAACCAACAAACTTTTAGCTGCTTGCATCAACACCTTTCGCCATATCTCCTAGAAAATATGCCGACAATTTCAAGTTGGCAAGAATACCTTGTAAACATGGAACTGCCATATGAAAAAGGAAATGTGGAGGGTTGTATATTATGTTTGCAATGGCTATCTATCATATTCAAAGTAAATATCCAGGTCTGGTCGACCCTGCCAGATGGCACTATCCATTACTGGTCTATTGATTCAAATTACGATCGAACAATTGACATCCTCTCATTGAAAATAGATACAAAACATATCCATTATCAACCTTTTCTTAGACATATCAGTGGTTCAGGGTTCAATGCCCATGCCACCCAAACTGCATCGAATCTGCATACACATGGCATAATTTTTAATGAGAATGAAACTCCTGCCAGTTGCAATAAGGCCATACAGTTCTTAAACAAAAAACGTAGGCTAAGTTATCACAACTTGAAAAAATTCATGCGTGAAATTCGTCCCAGTTGTGATGAGCCATACAAGGCTTAAACAAAAAACGTAGACTAAGTTATCACAACCTGAAAAATTTCATACGTAAGAGAGAAAAAAACATTGGTGGTATAGGAAATATTGTCGCTCCAGTGTCTAGTGCCAATGCCAGCCAAACCACATCGAATGTGCATAAGATTCACATGTTATTTAATCAGAGTGAAATTCATCCCAGCTGCCATCAGGTCATCCTACCCTTGAACAAGAAACGTAGACTAAGTTACCACAACTTGAAAAAGGTCATGCGCGAGAGAAAAAAATACATTGCTACGCTTCCTTTTAGAGAGAAAATGACATATCACAATATAAAAAAAATTGTTCGTGCACAAAACAACAAAAATAGGTATGGTCGCATATCCCACAATGGTCATGAAACTATCCAAGAGGAAAAAATCACATTTCATGGGCTAGAAGCAACACCATGCACTACTACCAATGAAAACCAACAAACACTTTCTACCCATACTTCCCTGCGAAAGAAAGATGCAAGACAAACCTACATGAAACAAATCAAAGACACTCCTTCCATTGCATGTGCAATTTGCGATCAATTGAATTTCACAAAAAACAATAAGTCTTTCACGCCTGATTTGGAAGCAAAATACCTCCACTTGACAAAACATGAAAAAACATTTTCCAGTGGAAAAAATTGTCTTCCATGCAAACGGTCGCTTGAAAATGGAAAACTACCACAATTTGCAACCCCTGACCAAATAAGATGTAATACACCACTACCATATGTAAGTTCACTTACGGAACTTAAAGAGAGACTTGTGTCTCTGGGAATTGCATTTGCACAAATCATGCCTTGGGGCTATAAACGACCCGACCAGATGGGCTTAACAAGATCAATTATTAATGTGCATGTTCAGCTAGATGTTGTACAAAAATCCTTTCCACAATTCATTAGCGATACAATGATAATTGAGGTGGCTCTCAAAATATTCTTTCGATACAAAAATCCATATCAGACATGCAAAGTGTGTGTGCATGTTGTTATGAAAGCATTAAAGGAATTATGTTACGGGGCCCTGTACAAAGCACAAAACATTTGTATAAATGAGAACTAGAACAATGTTCTTGGAGAAGAGGATGACAACTCTGCAGAGACTCTCGAAAATTATAGTGAATTTGATACAAGTGATGAATCGAAGAATGAAACACCCGCTGAGACATTGGTGCACGGATTCACTGATTCACAGTGCATTCGTGAATTGCAAGACAAGATTGTTGAAATTGCACCTGCTAAGGGGAGACATCCACTTGGAATATTCAAGAACAGATTCACTGAGGAAATGGACTTCCCAACACTCTTCTATGGAGATCCACGTCCCACTGACATTACAGAATGATTCAGTTATCATAAAATAGTTCAATGGGAGATGCTACATTCAAGCGGTGACCTCTCCTGTCACATAACAAATTTGTTTTTCAAAACAATGCGCATAATAATAGAGCAAGTGTTGTCTTGCATGTGGGTCCGAATAATAAAAGTTCAGTTACAAGGAATACATTTTTTGGCCAAGGATGTCAAGTACAAAGTAAACCTAGAAAATATTCTGAAATCTGATATTGGATACACAGATTTCAAAAACATTCACATCTATCCTGACTATTTGCAACAAAACAAGAAAACTATTTTTGTAATGATCCGACAATTGGGCCCACCAACCATTTTCATCACATTTACAAGTGCAGAGCATTGCTAGGATCCATTGGTGGCTGTCGTATCTAACTTGCATAGGAATAGGAAACATAAAAAACAAATCGATACACTGGAAAATAATGACATTGACTACCTCATAAGAAAAGACCCAGTGACATGTACTCGCTACTATAGACATATAATAAATGCTTTGATACAATTGATATTCCATGATGAAACGTTTTTCGAAAAAATATCAAACTACTTTTTTGTGACTGAATTCCAGAATAGGGGGAATGAAAATGACCACGCACTCTTGTGGATAGAGGGTGCACCAGTCTATGGAGCTGACAACAATTCACAGATTGAGAAATTTGTGGACAAATATATAACATGCAACACAGATCATTTGGATCTAGAACTTGCCAAAGTTCATAGACATTATCATACAAGAAGTTGTAGAAAACAAAAAAACTCACATTGCAGATACAAATTTCCCGTGCCGTCAATGAGAGAAACAATAATCATAGAGCCACTTAGTTTAGAGGACAGTGTTGTTGTTGAGAAATCTAAATCCTTGTTCACATTTCTAGAATAAGGAGAGTTTGATGAGTTGATGAGCTTCGATGACTTCTTGATAGAGCTAAATCTATCAGAAGATGAGTACATCCAAGCCATAGAATGTACGCTTAAACAACCAACAATTTTCCTTAAATGAAAACTTTCCCATATTTGGAACAACAGTTTCTCCAAAGACATGCCAGTTATGTGGAATGCAAATACAGATGCACAGTACGTCCTCAATGGATATGCTGCAACATCGTATTATACCTCGTATATGACAAAGGTTGACAAATTTATGACAAGTGCATTCAGAAGAATACGCAAAGAACATGAAAGAATTCATATTGATGCCATACAAATGATACGTACACTTGGAAATACATTGCTTAATCTTCAAAAAATGTCTTCTCAACAAGCAGTCAACATTGCACTTTCCCTGCCCCTCAATTGTAGTTCAAGAAAATGTGTCTTCATAAACACATCTCCACTTGAGAAACACACATTTGTGCTTAAACCTCCATTTTTGCTAGAACAAGAGCCTGACAATTCAGAAGACGTGCTATGTTTCTCTATTATTGATTATTACCTCCAGCGTCCATCTCCTATTAGGCATATCTGCTTAGCACAATTTGTATCGCATTACAAAAAAAATGGTGCACCCATATCAAAAAGAAAAAAACCCTCTGTGATACAGTTTGTCAAATACAATAAACATTCTAACTATGAAAACTTTTGTAGAGAAAAACTATTGTTATACGTTCCGTTCGATGAAAACGAAGAGACATTAAAACATAACTTTTCTACATGGGAAGCTGTGTATGTTGCCTCTGAGACTATAGTGAAAATAAATGAAGCTAGATTTACTTACAATGTTAATCCAACATGGGGTGATCTAAAAATTGCAATTAATGAGCTAGAAAACCCTAACAATCTTGACGAGACATTCACAAAACGAAAAAAAACCAGAACTCCCTGCGAGTCCTATGACTTGGAAGCGGATTTTCCTTGTTCTCGAGTAGGTGGTAGTGAAAAACATATCAATATTGGTTTTCAAGTCACAAAACATCCTTTCCTTATTGAAAATAATGAATACCATAGAGTAAGACATCTGTTGAATCAAGAACAACAAACAATTCTAAAGGACATTGAGCTTAAAAAACGCTTGAACATGGACACTCATGTGCACTTGTTCCTTACAAGCGCAGCAGGAACAAGCAAAACATTCACAGTGAAAGCATTGTTCCAAATGCTTATACGAATCTATGATTCAAACAATTCCTCTGATCCTATGAAACCAAAGGGCCTAATAGTTGCATACACAGGAAAAGATGGATATAATGCAAGTGGAACAACAATCCACTCTGCATTTTTAATGCCTTTTAACAAGTCACAATTTCTTCCACTTAGAAAGGAAATGTTAGATACGTTGTCTAATCTTTATGACGAACTCCAACTTGTCTTTATAGATGAAGCATATTTGATTGGAAGTCACTTCTTGTATTCCATTGACAACCAACTAAGAAGCATAAAACATGTGCACATGAAATACTTTGGAAACATTGACATGATATTCTGTGGGGATATTTACCAGGCACAGCCGATCCAATATTCTTTGATATTTGAATAACCTACGGTTAACATGCAAACAATGACGCATGAATTCTGGAGAGACAATATTAAATGCTTTGAATTTCATACTACAATGCGCCAAATATATGAAACATTTATTGCAATTCTGAATAGAATGTGGACAAACAACCAAACATATGATGACTTAACATATATCAATTCGAGGTGCTTGCGACCTGCACCAATAGACCCAATGTTCCCTTACCTGTTCTACACAAATACGGATGTTGCAATGCACAACAGGTACATGCTATCACTCATGCCTAGTGATGATATCATCATCACTTCAATTGACCTGGAAGAAGACAACCATGGAAATGTGCCACGTTATGAACATACAACCACTTTACCTTTGCAACTTTTCTTGAAATTAGAAATGTTGGTTGAAATATATGTCTACAACTATGATTCATAGGATGGCTTGGTCAATGGTGCAGATGGAATACTCAAAGGCTATACCAAAATAGAAAAACTTGATGTCCTTTGGATTAAGTTCCATGAACCGCATATAGGCAAGCGACAAGCAAGCAAGTTGGATTATCTATATAATTCAAACACTACAAGCGATTGGACACCTATTTTGCGAATATCAAAGCCAATATTGACATCAGCAAAGACAAGTTGACTGAAGATTTGAAAATAGTTTCCAATTAAACTTGCATGTGAACGTACAGTCCACAGATCGCAAGGACTAACACTTGATAATGTTGCATTTCAGTCTACTGGAATTCGGATACATGGAATTGTATACACAACATTGTCCCATGTCAGAAGCATAGACTCATTGTATTTACTAAGCCCTCTTACAAAAGATAACTTCAAATTCAAATAGAAAGTTGATATTGAAATGGAACACCTCAGGACTACTGCAAAATGGCATCTGCAATATGATTACCAATTCATACAAACAAAGTCATCTATATCAATTATCTCACTTAACACACGCAACTTACATGCACACATGGATGATATACTCAATGACTATGATACAATGCAATTCGATATTTTGTGCTTGCAAGAAACATACATGGCATTATGCATGCAAAACAAACAATTTCCAAATCACAATTGCATATCAAGTTACATTACACATGGGGTGATGATATTGGTGAAAAAACATGTACCAATTTTGGACCATATACATTTCGAAGAAAAGAATGTTCAGATGTTGCTTGCAAAAATATTTTTCCATGGAACAAAAATTGCAATACTAAATCTGTATGCTACTCCCCATGCAACATTCTCCAACATACTAAATGTTATTTCCAATGCATTATGCCATTTTCATTTGAACAGAGCCATTGTGCTTGTAGGAGACTTTGATATTGACATGCTACAAAATAATGCCAGAACAAAAGAATTGGAAAACTACATGTGCAAATACAGTCTCCGTTTTCTTTTGAACAACACAAGCCCTTTGCAAAACGCACTTATTGACCATGTGTGGTCAAATGTGCCAATTCCTCAATACAACATCTTTATCTTAGACACATACTGGTCTGATCACGATACAATTGGTATTGCACTTGAATTATGAGATATACATCAAACATATTGCAAAGTCATATTTGTATGTTTCAAAGCATATCTGTATAGCTTGTTGCAAAAAAAAAAACAAATTATCCAGCTTCTTAGTTTTCCCTGGTTTGTACACATACTGGTCTGGTCACCACACAGTTGGTGTTGCACTTGAATTATGAAATATACATCAGCCATATTGCAGAATCATATTTCTATGCTTCAAACCATATCTGTCTATCTTGTTGCAAAAAATCGAGATATCCAACTTCTTAGTTTTCCCTGGTTTGTAATTGCTTTTGGTCACATTTTTTTTTTCAAATACACACACACACACACACACACACACACACACACACACACAAAAACTTGAATGAACTTATAAAAAAAAAAGATGTACATTCTTCTAACACTATCTGTTACTCTATTCCTCTTATTCTATTTTATTTAGTCTATGTACACAGTACTTGATTTTTTCTTTACATGTCAACTTATGTTCATGTCCATTTTGTTTTGTGCTTTTGTTCATAGAAACAAACAAGAAAAATAGACACCGCAAAGAACTCCTAACCAGGAATGTAGAAGAATCCATGCAAAGGTGAGTTTTTCTACCCATGTTCCATATCCAATAGTTTTTCGTTTACTCTGTCTGTATTTGTTGAACTAGTTTGCTGCTCTGTTTTTTTTTTCCTCCTTGGACACTCCATATATTTCTGTACATTGACTTGTCTTCGTGTCAATTATATTTTCTGTGCTACTATCTTGAAATAAATAAATTTGTACTCCATTTTTTATTTTCATGTGTTCCTACGTAACAGTTTGCTTTCATGTCGGTTCTTACCTCCCTTTCTTTTTTCTGTTCTATACTTAGCCGTTCTCCCTTTTTTTTCTTCCCCTCTATTATCCATTTCTGATTCTATACTTAGTCCCATGTCTATGCTTGTGGGTTCCCAAGATGACAGAGTGGCAGATTTCATGTCCATCTATATCTCTACATCACGAGTCTGACCGACCATCGTTCGTTTTCATAGTTCACGAATTTTATGGCTGCCAGTTCCTGTGTAGGCTCCATCAAAGTCTCATGCCCCCTGTGTGTGGTATACATCTTGCACCCAAAACTTCGGTGATCTACAATTCGACCCAGACTTGAAGCTTGCAACTCATTTTTCCCAACATCTGTTGATATTTCAAAGAATCTGTTGATATTTTTCCCAGTTCGTCTCAACAGTTAGCCAATTTTATGGCTGCGGGATCCCCCCCAATGCATTATCGAACTCCCATGCCCTGTTCGAATAACATCTTGCATCCAAAACTCTGGTTATCTACAATTCGACCCCGGGCTCCTCGAACTCCCAAGCTTCACTCTTTATCAAACTCACAATTTGTATATCCATCTATATCTTGACATCATGAGTCTGACCGAGCGCTTTCAGTTCCTTAGCCAATTTTATGGCCACGGGTTCCGGGCTACGTGTTATCGAACTCTCATTCCCCGTGTTTTGAGTATACATCTTCTATCCAAAACTTGGGTGATCCATGTCTATGCTCGTGAGTTCCCAGGACGGCAGAGTGGCAGATTTCATTTCCATCTATATCTCTACATCACAAGTCCAACCGACCGCCGTTCATTTTCATAGTTCGCGAATTTTATGGCTGCAGGTTCCTATGTGGGATCCATCCAACTCTCATGCCCCATGTGCACGGTATACATCTTGCGCCCGAAACTTCGGTGATCTACAATTCGACCCAGACTCGAAGCTTGCGACTCATTTTTCCCAGCATTTGTTGATATTTCAAAGCATCTATTGATATATTTCCTAGTTCGTCTCAACAGTTATCCAATTTTATGACTGCGGGTTCCCCCCCAATGCATTATCAAACTCCCATGCCCCGTGTTCGGATAACATCTTGCATCCAAAACTTCGGTTATCTACAATTCGACCCGAGACTCTTCCAACTCGCAAGCCTCACTCTTTATCGAACTCACAAATTGTATATCCATATATATCTTGACATCATGAGTCCGACTGAGTGATTTCATTTCCTTAGCCAATTTTATGGTTGTGGGTTCCCGAGTATGCGTTATCGAACTCTCATTCTCCGTGTTCCGAGTATACATCTTCCATACGAAACTTGGGTGACCTACAATTCTAGCATAGACTCGTAGGTTCAAAAAAGTACCAAAGCATCTTTAATTCTCATCCATGACCACCATGTTCGCCCCTTCCCAATAGACATTAATTATGATTTTACTGGTGACAGTTCACAAATGTTCGAAAATATTGGCATTAATAAGCAGAAATCTCGAGGTAATCTCCCATTAAAATGCATTTATGGGAGAATATTATGGAATCTGATTAGTTTCCTCTGTCAATCTTGAATTTGCAGAAAAATGATGGTTGTTTTGGTTTTTTTAAGACGTCATCGTATCAAGAATTCAATATTGTGTTGGTCTGATGTCATCTACAAAGTTGTTCACATGATGTCGCTCTTTAGTATTGTGCACATAATTTTAGAACCTTACAGGTTTGCATATCTGAGGCTCTGCATGCATATGAAAATGTTGCTTCACCATTCCAATTTGAACATAGTTTGCATTTGGGCCACAAAGAACAATAATAAAATAAAATAATATGAAATTTGTCTTATTAACAAATTATCTTCTGACTTGAAACTACTTTTGTCAAAATCCAAGTATATTACATAGTTGTCAATGTTTTCCCCACTTTTCAATAGTTTATTGATTTCCCTACCATCTTTGCACACTTTCCCAATGCAAATTGATGAATCTTTTGTTATATTTGAAAAGATTGGCATTAAAAGTCAAAAAGGTCGAGGACATCTACCATTAAAACACATTGAACCAAGATTTACCGAAGATTTTATTATGATGTTGCAGCGTCCATTTTAAATACAATAAGGAGCAAATGAAGGTTTCATCACCTTATGGCTGCAACTCGACAACATGTCTATGGAGATACCCTGAATATTTTCAGGCACGAGGACCAACATTTTTAGTGGTCCATAGCTTATGACTACTACTCGTCCACTTCTTCCCAGATGAAATTTATCTCGACATCTGAAAATGCAATGACACATTGTATCCCTGATTTTTTTTTTTACTTTAAGGACTTGGTCACATGCTGCACCGAGAACTATATTCTGAACCAACAAATTATCTATATGGGTGACCATTTCGAAATCTCCCTATCACCTAAAGTATTTCGAAAGATGTTAACACTTCTCGACCCAACGCCTACTTTCAAGGGCGAGAATTGCAAGCAATTCTTAAAGAAGCATGGAAATGAATTAGACCTCTTGCCGAAGTTATTATAGGACCTAGCACCCGCTCCCCGAGACATGGCCTTATTACAGGTTAGTGCATGTAAAAACCTTTTTCGGCAAATTGCATTTCTTTTCACGAAGATAACAAGACAAGAAAGTGCAACTGGCATCTCTCGAATGATTCTGTATATTTTATATTTTACTTTCAAGCAACAAACCATCTTCCATTGCTGCAAGATGATTTCCATTCAAAACTCTTCCTAGTTATTGCAATACAGGAGGCAAAATAAATTATTTATGCCACCTTATTTAATTTTCGTCGTGCCTAATTGCTATCCATTTCATGGACTATCTATGTGTAGGAAGATGAACTCTGAATTTGACCCATTAGCATTCTCATGCCAGAAATTATGGAGACACGATGCTTTCCAGCTATTTTATAAGGTCTTCAATTATTTTGTTTCATTTTTTAAAGCATTGATATTTGGAAGGTATTTCCCCCGGTTTTCTAGCCAGCCGACAATTTTCCTGGATAGGAAGGACACAATATAAGAAATGGAGAACTATAATGTTATAAGTATTTTTGGGTCTAAACAAAATCCTTTCTTCCTTCCATGTCACATATCTGGTACAATGGTTTTTGCTAGAATAACAAGGGAGTACATCTACTGGTTGCATTTTTTCCATGAAAAAAGGAAAGCACAATTCATGTCTATGCGTTGGAAAGTCCGGGTTTTCATGGTCAGGAACCACTTCAATAGTTCTTTCACTTACACTATCCTAAATGGACTCTGAACCAGTACCAATGATTCACACAAGAAGAACCGAAAAGACCTGGGTGAAAAAAGTGCCCAATCCCCGACTGCCACATCTAAGACCACATCATCTCGTGGCAGTTCTCCAATGAATTACCCAAGTAATAAAGTCACACACAAATCTTCAGGTGGAGGAGGAGATAAGAACCCTCCCTCCGTAAAAATTGAAATTTTTCACAAGCTTCCCACGAGAAAAAAACGGAAAACAATAGTCCAAGAATAGGAGGGACCAAGGGGAGAAATTGATATCTACGATCTCTCCCTCGAAGATATGGAACTAGAAATTGACATTGAAAAATTGTTCCCTGACGACGATCACCTAGACAACACTGCTCCTCACAATCCTAGGATGGAAATACTTGGCATAGATACATTGGAAGAAGAAGAGTCTTTTTCATTTCAGAGCGTTTTTTTTTACAGCGAATCAAAAACATTGATTATTGAAAACAAAGATGTAAAGAATAAGAAAGGCACATCTCGTTCAAAGTTCAACCTATGCAACATGCACCCTTCCCAGATATCCAAGATGCACCGAGAAACTGGTGATGATATAGAAAACTCTATTAGCGGCCTTGAAGTGGAGAACCTCATGTTAAAGACGTGAATCAAAGAATTGGAGGCAACTCTAATGCCTCTTCCACTGTTTTCTACTCCTTTGACAATGGTCGGGTCCACCGCACTTGCGCCAACATTAAAAGGATCAGCAAGCCTTCTCACATCGGCCCAAGACTATGTGGAAAATAATATAAACATAAGAATGGAATTAATAACAGAAGCTTGGGAGATGTCAAAGAATATGGTCTCTTTTGGAACAAGAGCTCCTGCTTTTCATGAGTATCTACAAGCAGATCTCAAGAATGAGCAAGGTTTTTATCTCGATGTAGTTTTACCATTTGGTTTTGAAGTTACCAGTATGATGGAATCCAGAAGAAGACAACAGGATATCCCTTCCCTGGATCGAATAGACCAGCTAAATTCATGCTGGAAAGAAAAGGTCAACAACCTGATTGGTATTGTTCAAGAATGTAGCCAGACCATATCTAAAAGAGACAAACTATTCAAGAAGCTAACTGAGATAGATCTAGCTGGCAACACCAATGAATTCCAGGACCCTAAATTGATATTAAACTCGTTGTTTTTAACCAAACAAGCATTTGACGATCAATTTCATATCTATAAAAGACTGTCATTTGAAAATTTCTATGGCATTCTTAAATATGGTGAAGATTATGTGAAAACTTGGTTGTTCGGTTATGCAATTAGAAACAAAAATATTCAAGAAGCATCGCACAACTTGTCTATTGATCTAAGGGACTTGGAAAGTGAACTCTTCAATATAAAAATCCGGCATGAAATGGACGTGGCACCCATGACGAGCTACATTGAAGAATGGTTGAAAAAAGTTGTTGACCAGATTACCAATGAAGGTCAAAGCCGAGGAAAGCCATAAAAGGACATGAACGAAGAAATGACAAGCCATGGAACACCATCATAGGAAGTTGATACTGATTACATTCTTCTATCTTCATCCACTTATTCTAACAAATCTTTAATCCATATCTGACAATTTTCTCTTTCTTCTTGCCAGGTTTTGTTGTTTACCATCGTCGAATTTCTTCTTTCTGCAAACTTCATTCTTGTACATCTTTGTTTCGTAGTCCGCGACAGTACCAATCAGAGTCATTCTAGCAAATGCATTTTTATTTCACAAAATATGTATTGAACTATAGTTTTTTTTGCAAATTCGAAGACAACTTTGTTTTTGGGAAATATTCTCAAATGTATTTTGTGACCTAGTTCATCTAAATATAAATATTTGGGGTTGTTCTATGATGATATTCAATGCTTGGTGTTGTTATTTGGAATTTGTATTTCTTCGTAAAATCAACTCATTTCGTTGTACATGTTCCTGTTCTATATTGTGCATGTATTGTAACTTCCTATATTTCAAAATATTCTTCGATATACAAAATGTAAATTCATGTATTTTTTTCTTTGTTCCTTGTAGGTTTGAGAAAAAAAAATTTGAGCCCAAAACACCATTCAAATTCAAACATGGTTTACATTTGGACCACAAATAATATAGTAAGATACATTAATATAGATACATTTTAAATAAACATAAACAAAATCCATTTAAACTTGGCTTTTTTGGGGGTCAAAACTTTTCCAACACAAGCCAAATCCTATGACACTATTCTACATTGAGATCTTTCCAATAGTGCAAAAATTGTGTCAATCAGACCTCGTATGCAAAAGTTACGCATCTCACAAGTTGACCCATCATGTTTACCACCATGGTATGAGAGGATGCCACGTCATCCCTCGTTACTCATGCATATGGGGCTATCCAAGAATATTATAGAAGGTTCAAAACCCTATCACAATTGAGGGTTGAGGAAGTAAAAAACCTACCCCTAGATTGTTATCGGGTTATGTTAAATATTGAGCCACTAAGAGGAGAAGGGGTTCCATTCTTTTGCATTGTATCTTGTTCCATAGTTAAGAAAAATATATGAGAGTGTTATTATGTGAGCATAATAGAGAAGGAGAGATTCTATAATAGCCATACAGGCCACACATCAAAGGAAAATCCACAGAGAGTGTCTATTTCTTTGTACTTGCATAATTTTCTATACCAGAGAAAAGAGAGAGCAAAGAAGCCTCACCTTCTAGATGCATTTTCTCCTATATTGGGTTTACCAGGTCATATCTTGTGTTTATTTGTGAATGATGTGATTGTATCTTATTGTTCTCTATTTTCTGCATTTTATCTATTTCATGCATAAGAAGAAAATCAATAACTATATATTATGGAGATCTAAAGGAAAAATAACCTTAATAGTAAAGATTTCAGTATTTTATTAGATATGTTGTGATGAACTGTTCCAATGGAAAATACGTGGTAGTTTATAGATCAAAAGTGTTTTTTAGCATGATCTTTAAATTCTCTTAGAGCCAGAACTCATAGTGATTGTGGTAGAAGTGATTTCTATGAAAGTGGTTAAAGAGGTTGCCAAAGCTATTGTTAGAATTAATTTCTACCAACCTCAACAACCACCAGACTTCAAGACTCCACCGACATCCACCGATGCTTCCAGATATTTTTGCTCCAAGAACTCTCTGGATTCTCGAGAGTCTTCCAAATCCTTCATAAATAAGATGCATATGTATCTGTTTGATTCATTGAGCAATAAGAATTTGTCTCTATGTTATTTTTCTGTGTTATGATGCTTCTGCCCCCTTCATTTGGTATCAGAGCACAGGACTGGGCTCACTCCCTTACTAGAGGGCCCAGGATCCTGAGAGGAGAGTCTTCGTCACTAAGAGAAGAGTATATGCAATGCTAGAGATGTGTGATTCGGGGTGGATCTACAGATCCAGAGAAGAGGTCGTGGAGTACGTGGAGGAGGACCCGCGTGATGCTAGGAGAGTCGTGGGAGCTAAAGAGTTTGTTGCTGAGATATTTGCTTATCCATCCGTCCGCAAAATACCATGATGTTTATGCTCCAGAGGAGGAGGTCAAAGATTTGTTTGGCGTGAAGATATTGTGTGATGTGTTTGTCCATGTTTTTTGGTGAAATCCTCTTTCGCTGTGAAAATTTGTTAGGTTGTATATTTGACAGAATGTATGCTTGTAGCACTGTGAGAATCATTGCCCAGTTGACGTATCCGCTCCCAAGCCCATAGAATGTGTGCATAGCAGTCATAGTAGAGGTTGGCTACATTGCAAATCCCATCGATATCAAAATAGAGAGAGGGAGTTGGTAAAGCAATGCGTGAGGTGTTGAATTCCTAAAATAAGGCACGTGATTTGTCTGGAGGGAAACGAGGAGCAAGGGCTTTGCCTAAAAGTTTCCATTTTTAGTCTGAGATTCGTGAGGCTGTCGAGGCTTGATAATGTCTGAGGAGGAATGTAATGTCCCTTTCCAAATAGAAGCTCCAGAAGAGGACGCTTAATGGTCTAAACTTCCCCGTTAGAATATAGCTAGGGCCAAAGAGGGGTAAACAGGGTTACTAGAGGTCACTCCAGTCACAGATGTTATATTCGGAAAGTGACATTGAGCTAAAAAGGGTTAAAAGTGCTTTTAAGTCATTATGAGCTAAAAATAGAAGTCAACTGTGAATTAGGGTTTTAACAGTGATTTTGGGTTTTGGAAGTCAACAACGAATTAGGGTTTCAGCATGATTTAGGGTTTTGGAAATCAACAGCGAATTAGGGTTTCAGCATGATTTAGGGTTTTGGAAAGCTATAAAGGAAGGGTCGGCAACCTAATTCATCATTATGTAGATTATGACTTGTCATTGAGTTGAAGAGGCGCATCTCAGGAGAGATAGTTCAGTGTATTCCAGGAGGAAGACACTAGTTGGTTGATTTCGGTGTTGAAAGACACACCCTAGTCACCGGGAAGATCATTCAAGCCTTCCATCATTCTTCATTGATTCCGCAGTGCTCCCATATTCCGGGTATTATCTTTTAGTTGCTTATTTGTATTCCGACTAAGATCCTTTTGTCTTTTGATCTAGCCGAGTGTTGTTATTTTATTCAGCCGCAGTTGCTTATTTGTATTCCGGCTAAGATCCTTTGTCTGTTGATCTAGTCGAGTATTGTCAGTTTATTCAGCCGCATTCAGCCATTTTGTAATCCACAGCGATATCATAATACAAAATTTATAGTCCTTTGCCGTGTTTATTATTTGTATGACCATTTATATGTTGTAAACCTTTGATCCTACACACACATTAGCAGCGTTTCCTAGACTAGCCAAGTCAGGAACATTATAGTGGTATCAGAGCTTTAGTCCTGCCAGCCTGTGACTAAAGAAAATGAGTGCAGCAGAAGACCCAGAGGGCTGTGAACACGTAGGTGACGAATATGTCACTTACAACAGGCATCGGGAAAGAAGGCATAGGCCTAATTTTCCCCCTTTTCCTCCTAGCTCAGAGGAAGAGGAAGAGGCACACATAGAAGAAGAGAGAAGGACAGAGCGTGAGGCTGAGCGCGAGGTAGAGAGGATGCTAGGAGACAAATATGAGCAACCAGAGGGCAGTGGCAAGGCCCCCTTAGATCCAGAGGAAGCTTTCATGCAGGTTATCAACGATATGTTAGCTAGTCAACGAACCATGTCTCAGTCCTTGGCACAGGTGGTTGATACATTGGCTAGAGTGGGCACCCCAGATACACAAGTCTCGCATGTAGCACAGGGGAACTCGCGAGCAGGTAGTAGACCCTAGTCACCCTCTCGCACATACACCTCTGCGAGTAGGATTCCCAGACCCTTGTTTCCTAGTTTCCAGAGGGCACCCCCGGTAGTAGCACCGCCACCGATACCACAAAGGCCACCCACTCATGTTGACGACATTGCAGAGTATAGGAGGGAGTAAACAACATTGGTTCATGACTTCCATCAGGACATGACCTTAGTCGAGTACTATGGAATCAGACTTAGGAACAACCCCAGAGAGTCGCAGAGGGGAGGACCACAACAGCAACAGGGGCATAACCTCGATTTCATCTGAAAAGTTTGGAAACTCACCATCCCTTCTTTCGACGGATCGTCCAAATACACCGCCAGAGCTTGGGTATAGAAGCTAGAAACGTATTACAAGCTCAACCAGATGACTGAGACAGAGGCCATCAATTTTGCGACCATACACTTGGAGGGTGAGGCACACGAGTGGTAGTACCATGGACTGGTGACATTGGGTCACAGTCGCATCATCTCCTATAGGGAGTTTACAGATAGGCTCATGGATAGGTTTCACAGGAAGGATCCCGAGATACACTTCAGGGATCTAGCCCAGTTGAGACAAACTGGCACAGCAGAGGCATTCATCATAGAGTTTTAGCGGGTAGCCGTGGTAGTGACAGATATATCAGAGCCCAGGTTGATCATGCTATTCATAGAAGGACTCACAGAGCCTTTGAAAGGATGGGTGAAGGCATACAGGCCTCCCACTTTGCAAGATGCCATCCTTCGCACTCGAGATCTGGCAGACTCAGTGCCTAAGACTAAAACTTTCTCCAAACCATTTTTTCCCTAGAGGGATTGAGACAGGAAGCCATTCAAGAGAGAATGGAAGGGAAAGGAGAAGTTATATGATGAGACTAGGTGAGAGCTTATGAGGAAAAAGATTTTCTTCAGCTGCAGAGATCCTTGGGTCCCGGGCCACAGGTGCATGGGAAAGTGACAGATTCATTATATTGAGGTAGCAGCAGACAATGTGGACAATGAGGAGGAGGAGCAGAATAGTGGATCCACTAGTTCAGAGGAGTCAGTACCAGTAGAGGAGTAGCCTCCCTGTAGACCACTGACACCAGCAGGAGCCCATCCTCTAGTAGTCCCACAACTGCCAGAACAGGCTAACAGGAGGAAACCAGCAAAGGGAGGTGTCGAAGTGACCCTTTCTGGTGTTCCCAGGTATGATACCCTCCATATCAGAGGGATTATCCAGGGGAAACGGGCAATCACCCTGACAGATGGTGGGGCCACCCACAAATCCATCGACGCTTCACTGGTATCGAGACGAAAACTTCAGATAGAGGAGTTTGAAGGGTTTGATGTTGCGGTAGCAGATGGCCACACAGTGGAGTGTCTAAATAGAGTTCCAAACTTAGAGATGAATTTAGGCAACTACACAGTGAGAGACACATTTTATGTGGTTGACCTATCGGACACAGATGTGGTGTTAGGAGTTCAGTGGATGATTACCTTGGGAAAAATCACTACCAACTACCAAACCTTGGAAATGGGATTCAAAGATCAGGATGGGAAGAAGGTTGTTCTAAGAGGTATGTCGACAGGAGCACCCAGGACAGTTTCAGACAAGAGGATGGAGAGGATATTTAGACATGGGGAGGTAGCATATGCCGCAGAATGCTTGATCACTACTCAGAAGGATTTGGAAGGTCGACAACAATACCATACAGAGATCATAAATTTATTGGGACGACATCAACATGTCTTTAAGGCAATTCCACCAGGAAGACCACCCGACAGGGTGATGGATGGGAAGATACAGGATGACCGGTATAGGGTCATTGATGGGAAGATACAGGATGACCGGTATAGGATCATTGACGATGTCATATTTTACAAGGATAGAGTCTACTTGGTGCCAGATTCAGGGCTTAAGAAGAAAATCCTCACCGCAGTTCATGATTCACCTCTAGCAGGCCATCAAGGGGTTTTCAAAACCTACAGACAGATCAGAGAGAGGTTCTCATGGAAGGGCCTCAAATAATATGTTATGAGACACATCAGTGAGTGTGTGAGTTGCTAGCAGAACAAGTCAGAGCATGCTCTTCCAACATGGATACTTCAACCACTCCCCATTTCAGAGTAGAAATGGGAGAGTATATCTATGGATTTCATCACCGGTCTACCCAAGGTCTAGGGTAAGGACTGTATCTATGTAGTGGTCTACATATTTACCAAGTTTGCCCACTTCTATGCCATATCGACAGAGTACAGCGTAGTTCAGGTAGCCAAGATTTTCTTCAGGAAGGTCTTCAGACTTCATGGGTTGCCGAAGAACATCGTCAGTGATAGGGACAGTCGGTTCATAGGGACATTTTGGAGAGAGTTGTTTCAGTTGGTGGGGACATAGTTGACACCTAGCACCAGCTATCACCCTCAGACAAATGGGCAGACCGAGATTGTCAACAAGTGGGTTGAAGGGTATTTGAGGAACTATGTAGGAGGACAACAGAGAACGTGGGTAAAGTGGTTACATTTGGGAGAACATTTCTACAACACCACCTTCCACATGTCCATTGGTATGACACCCTTCCGAGCATTGTATGGATATGATGCTCCCACTTTGGTAGACTTGGTATTCGGGGAGAGCAGAGCTCCCAAGGTCAAGGATTGGATCATAGAGAGTTAGGAGATTCTCAAGTTGTTGAATGAGAACTTGCAGACGACGCAAAACCGACAGAAGATAAGTGTGGACAGGCACAGGATAGAGTGCAGCTTTGAGGTTGGAGATTTGGTTTTCTTGAGACCCCAACCCTACAGACAGTCATCTCTGAAGAAGAGTGGGGCTGAGAAGCTCAAGCCCATATTTTATGGTCCTTATAGGATCATGCGTCGAGTAGGCGAGGTTGCTTACGAGCTAGAGCTTCCAGAGGGGAGCAAGATTCATAACGTGTTCCACGTGTCTTCCCTAAAAAAGGTAGTGGGACAATTCATTAACACATCAGAGGAGCTTCCCCCGTTGGATGAGGAGGGAAAGTTGGAGTTATTTCTGGAGGAGGTTTTGGAGTTCTGGGAGTGGAAACTAAGGAGCAGGGTCATCAAAGAGTGTTTGATCAGATGGAGAGGGATTCCAGTAGAGGACGCTACTTGGGAGAGGGAGAAGGTGTTGCAACACCCTGGACTAGTATTGCTTGAGGACAAGCAATTTCGGGACGGGAGGACTGTAATGTCCCTTTCCAAATAGGAGCTCCAGAAGAGGAGGCTTAATGGTCTAAACTGCCCCGTTAGACTATAGCCAGGGCCAAAGAGGGGTAAACAGGGTTACTAGAGGTCACTCCAGTCACAGGTGTTATATTCGGAAAGTGACATTGAGCTAAAAAGGGTTAAAAGTGTTTTTAAGTCATTATGAGCTAAAAATAGAAGTCAACAGTGAATTAGGGTTTCAACAGTGATTTAGGGTTTTGGAAGTCAACAACGAATTAGGGTTTCAGCATGATTTAGGGTTTTGGAAATCAACAACAAATTAGGGTTTCAACATGATTTAGGGTTTTGGAAAGCTATAAAGGAAGGTTCAACGACCTAATTCATCATTATGCAGATTATGACTTGTCATTGAGGAGTAGAGGCACATCTCAGGAGAGATAGTTCAGTGTATTCCAGGAGGAAGATACCAGTTGGCTGATTTCGGTGTTGAAAGACACACCCTAGTCATTGGGAAGATCATCCAGGTCTTCCATCATTCTTAATTGATTCCGCAGTGCTCCCATATTCCGGGTATTATCTTTTAGTTGCTGATTTGTATTCTGGCTAAGATCCTTTTGTCTTTTGATCTAGTCGAGTGTTGTTATTTTATTCAGTCGCAGTTTCTTATTTGTATTCCGGCTAAGATCCTTTGTCTGTTGATCTAGTCGAGTATGGTCAGTTTATTCAGCCGCGTTCGACCATTTTGTAATCCACAGAGATATCATAATACAAACTTTGCAGTCCTTTGTCGCATTTATTATTTGTATGATCATTTATATGTTGTAAACCTTTGATCCTACACACACATTAGCAGCGTTTCCTAGAATAGCCAAGTCAGGAACATTACAAGCAATGAAGCCCGACAGATTCATGTAAATAGAGGTGAAGAATCCCTTTGAAGATGAGGAGGAGCCAATTGTGGGTTTTCTTGGCTCTGCAAGTCAGAGCTTGCAAAGGCACTGACAACTTATTATTTTGGTTCAGAGGAGGCAATGATATGGTTGGTTTGGAAGAAAGGTCGGTGGCGATTACAAGTGTTCGAAGGTCGGCAAGGAGACATATGTTTGTGGCCTTATGTAGAGAAGGCCAGATGACAAGTGATTTCAGGATGGGATTGACAACTCACGAAGCAAATGTCACTAATATTCCCGCCTAAATGGTCGAATGTGTAGATCAAGCATGGAGAAATTTATCATGGGGATGTGTTGTCTGAGTAAAAGAGGAGAAGAGGGAGTCAACATGAATGGTCATGTGGGGTAAATTGAGTCAAGTTGTAAAAGGTAAAAGTTCAAGTGGAGAGTTTATCTATGTAAAAATCCAAAGCCAATATGTAATTTGTAAGTTGGGAGAGAGATTAGCAGTAGTTGTTATTTGCTTCAATTTGGGCATATTGTAAAAAATGGGCTTATTGGGCATATGAAAAGGGTGCATTGTAATGAGATTGTAATTTGTTGGGCATTTAGTAAAGAATGTGGAATTTTTGTACCTGAGATGAAATGATGCATATATGTTGTAAGGGGTGCATGATCGGTAGTACCCAACACCCTAGAGGTTTTTGGTCCAAAGTTGTAAAGATTAGCCATAGGCAAGGCAAGCTATATCCCCCAGGTGTTTAGTAAGCCCTGTTGAGTCAGGCCTACATGGATTAGAGTGATCATGCAGCGTGTATCCCTCTTAGGAATAAAGAGTGGATGTGGCATCAAGTTGTGGAATTAACCACTAGGTAGGTACGAGGGTGGTAGGTGTACTCGTATCTAAGTTTGATGGTGATCGAAGAAGTTAGATCTTCGATTAAGGGGAGGAATGTGAGATTAAGTAATCTTCGAGTGTGAGTTGGTTGGGACCAAGTTATGACTAAAGGAATCTAATGTATTGATGAACCATGTACATGAAAAAGATACCTAGAGAACTGGCGAGTACAGCGGATGGCACCCATGTATCTCTGTAGATGGATCTCTTTTTATATGGACATCAATGATCAGTTGTTTGCGGGTGAAAAATTAAGATGAAAAAGTTTGAGCATTAATCAATGTTATGCAGGTACAAAGAAGAAGCAAAAATGTTTGAGGATGAAACTCAAGTGAGTGCGTGTTGTGTAAATCAATTTCCCCATCATGCATGGTTCGTGGTGAGCCAAAACCACCAGTAAGCAAAGTTTGTGGTCAACTAGAAACCACGTGGTTTGATAATTCCTGAGCATTGTAATGGTTAGGGATAAGTCATAAAATCCCAAGGTGATTTATGATGAGGGGAAGCTAGTAAAATATAGTAGCAAATTGAAGGAAGCCCAAACATATGAAGATAGAAACTGAAGATGATGGCATGACTCAGATAAAGACCTAGCCAAGACATGTATTCATTAAGGAAGATACATTGCAGATCAAAGGAGCAACTTGCAGACATATTTACAAAGGCTTTAACACATGACCAATTAGAGTATTTGAGAGAAGCATTGGGCATTATAAATATTGATGTAATTAGTAGTAGAAATTAGGGGGGAGTGTTGGAATTAATTTCTACCTACCTCAACAACCACCAGACTTCGAGACTCTTCTCCACCGACATCCATCGATGCTTCCATATATTTCCGCTCCAAGAACTCTCTGGAATCTCGAGAGCCTTCCAAAGCCTCCATAAATACGAGGCAGATGTATCTGTTTGATTCATTGAGCACTAAGAATTTTTCTATGAGTTATTTTGCTTCTACCCCTTTCAGCTATTGCTATGAAAGTTCTCTATTTTCATCATTTTCTCCATAAAATGAATCTCCATGTGAAAAAGAAAGCTAAATATTTTGATTAGGATCAAAACATTGGAAAATGACTAAGTCCAAATTGATGGTTGAGGATGGAAAAAAAATACAAGAGAAAAAGATTACTCTCATTTCATGAATTACCTAAAGTATCACATCAAGTAGGCAACCACATAAGTCAATTTCTCCTCATTTCATGAATCTCACAAAAGTAAATCGCAAAAGTTCAAGACTTTATAACACAAGTTTCAAAGCTATTATAACAGTGTATTCATTAAGAGATCAACATATTAGCTATATAAATTGACCATGAATGAAGAGGATAATAATCATTTCTTATAACCACTTAAATTAAACACTTATTTCTTATAACCACTTAAAATAAACACAAGAAATCCAAGTGAAAAAAGACATCCAACCTATATATGCATCATGATAAAGCAAAAGCAAAGCATATAGATATGTAAGTGTACATACTCATCCACTAATCGTCCATTGCCGCAAAAATTATAATCATCCATCGGAGCAAAAGGACTCTCCTGCGATTTCCTGGGGAAAACAGTCTCCACAATTATCATTTATGTAGTGTGAAGACTTTTCATAAGAATATTTCCTACTTTACTTTTTATTTACGTAGTGTCAAGACAAGCTAATATTTCCTACTTTTACTTTAAATCTAAGCGAATATTGCGTACTTTTCAATTATGTAGTGCAACGGGGAAAATCTAAATGAATAAAGGGGAAAATCTAAAAGAATAAGTTTTATGAGAAAAACTAGTGGATGCAACTTTGTTTATATTCATTTTAACTCCTAGTAGTGGCCTATATAGCCATTAATGTGTTGAGAGGGATTAAATTTGTTGTAAGTAGTGGCCATTATAACCATTAATGTGTTGAGAAGGATTAAATTTGTTGTAACTCCCAGTTGTAGTGATTATAGCCATTTCCTTGTTGTAGCTAGTATAGCCATTAATGTATTGAGAGGGATTAAATTTGTTGTAGTTTAAACATTTTTATAATTCGCCCGACTACAGAATTGTATATTCATTATCGTCTTTTGATATTTTACGTTACCCGCCCAAAATATAAGTAAATGGCACTAACTTCAGTATGGCTGCATAGCGTACAATTACGAGGTGAGACATTCGTTGATTAAGAGCAATTTTTGAAATCATTTCTGTCCCCGTAAACCTAAATTGAACAGATTTCATAGCCAAAGTTGGCTTTGATTTCTCGTAGAATGCGAATAAACTCTCGCAGCTGCTGCTCTCTGCTCTGCAATTGTTGTGTAATTGAGATAGTTATCAAGTTCGAATTTGATTGAAAAACTTGCAATCAGAATTTTTTTCCCAAACATTCGGCAATACACTTCACCAAAATTCACTAATATAATTCTCCACGGATCAAAGAAGCATCCATGCAGTTCTCTTCCATCGTTATATTCACCTTCTTGCTTCTTCTGTTTATCTCCACTTGCTTCTTCTGTTTATCTCTTATGAACAGTCATTATATGTTCATGAATACAACGCTTGGACTTCCACTTCCTTATATGTCCATCATGTGTTCATAAATACATCGCAGGGTATTCCACTTACATCGAGTAAGCTAACTGGACTTCGGTTGGTCGGAAGCAATTTTCTTTCCCGAGTTTTTTTCTCAGGTGAAAAAAAATGGGCTTAAATCTTATTCTTCCAGTGAAACTGTTTCACGAGGACAGGTTGGTTCGTGTACCATTTGTTCGTGTGCAATAGATCCGGTTAGACCATTTCGTGGGCAACATCCGGCCGGGTTAGCCCATTTCATTTGTACACCATCTTATCGTGTTAGACCAGGTTCAGCTAGCACAGTATTAGTCTAAGTATAAGTATCAACCCCAGTGGCTAGCTTTCTCTTTTCCTTTTCCATTGATCGGTAACAGTTTCAACCTGCCTCAACTCTAGCTTGCTTGGTAGGACCCACCAGCCCAAGAACTAGCCAAATTTTTAAGGGTAAGTTGAGTTTTCCTGTTCCAACACAATAGACAGAGGCAACGGCAAAGCCCGGTAAAGCACAGACAGAGTAATAAGCATCCCTGCCATCAATTCCATATCCAGTCCCTGTTCCATATCCATATCCTGTTGCTTAGCCATAGCCAGCACCCCTTTTAGTTCGATAGCTTAGAGAGCCATCACCCTGCTGCAATCCGAAGGAGCGTGGACAACAATCGAGCAAGCCTGGCCCACAGACATCACCGTCATTTGTCTGGGAACAAAAACTCAAATCAGTGAAGCCCCCACTTCCCCATTATTATTTTGCCGTCTCCTACTCTCTTTTTTCTTCGTGAAGGTGCGGGCAGCGGCAGCTGCGGCATTCAAATTTCGGTAGAGTCACCTCACGACGGAGAGACTCGCTTTTCCTAAAACCTGTAACTCGCAAGTCGTGATGACTTGAAAGTCGTTTTTCATAGATTAATGTTTTATGTATTTCAGAACCTTATTTTAAGGGTTATGTCTTATTTTAAACCAACTCAAATGCTTAAAAAATGAATCAAAATTCTAGATTGATCAAAAATTTAAAAACAAATCACCAAAAAACCTACCCAAAAAATAACTCAAAAAAAATTACTCCTAATTAACCCACTCCCACTTACATCTTATTCGTTATCGTGAACAGATCCCGAGGTCGAATCCCCGTGGATCAATTAATCACTCTTCTTTCTTTTATCGTATTTACAGTGATTGACGGATCTCTGACAGAGCTGAAGCACTTGGATCCGAACAGCGCAGAAAAAGGTGACCTGTCAAAGCTCGCCCCATTTCTCAGAACTGAAGCGTAGACCAACCAGTAATGGTAAGGCGCATCACGCCCCTCGCTCCCACGCTTTAGTTCCCAGCCAAATATGACAGGCTCATAAGCAAACTGCCGTGGCTTCTTTTCCACCCACTTTCTCCTGTTGGAATCGGAGCAATGAAGGGTGCGGAGAAGGAAATGACGGGTCACACCAAAAACTTCAATATTACCAAAATTCACCAGTTAGTCTCTGAAACTACTGGTCACATAGCAAAAACTTCATTATATTGCCCATTACCAAAATTCACCAGTATAGTCTCTGAGCCGTCTATGATAGAGATAACAACATCGATGCCCTGGACGAATTGAGCAAATGGAATTACACCGAATAATTCGCCTGCCGAATCGAATTTCAGTATTATTTGGCCTAATTCGGCCGAATCTGGTAACCATAGAACTTGAATATGCATAATCGTCTTGATATGTAAATGGCACTAACTTCAGCGTGGCTGCATAGCATACAATTACCAGGTGAGACATTCGTTGATGAAGAGCAATTTTTGAAATCATATCCGTTCCGGCAAACCCAAATTAAACAGATTTCATAGCCAAAGCTGGCTTTAATTTCTCGTAGAATGCGAATAAACCCTCGCAGCTGCTGCTCGCAGCTCTCTGCGTCTCCCATGATTGCTGTGTAATTAGAAATCAATTTACAATTCTGAGATATTTTCAATCGACCACCTCTGATTAACTACTGTCCATTCACTTTGATTATATGTACGTATAGTAGTCAGTTTTGATATTAATTCACTGGTACCTTTAATTCTGTCGGTTGATATTCCCTCATTTGATTGTGTCGATTGATATTCTTCCGTCCTCTTGTAATGAAAAGCAAAGCAAATTCTGTTTTTTTTAAATAAAATAACTAACTACAATCTGCCCTTCGTAAAACGAATCTATCTTTTTTTTAAAGTGACCAATACAATCTCCCCTTCACACTACGTAAATGAAGAGTAAAGCGAATCTAT
>ML777874.1:975599-995870 GCA_009831015.1 Picea engelmannii
AAGAAGTAAAGCGATATATATATATTTTTTTTCTTATTAAGAAGTAAAGCGATATATATATTTTTTTTTCTTATTAAGAAGTAAAGCGATATTCGGATTGATTGTAGTCGGTTCCATTAAAAAAAAAAAAAAAGATAGATTCGCTTTACTCTTCATTTACGTAGTGTGAAGGGGAGATTGTATTGGTCACTTTAAAAAAAAGATAGATTCGTTTTACGAAGGGCAGATTGTAGTTAGTTATTTTATTTAAAAAAAACAGAATTTGCTCTGCTTTTCATTTACGTAGTGTGAAAGGCAGAATGTAGTCCGTTACTTTAAAAACAGTTAGATTCGCTTTACTTTTCATTTACGTAGTGTGAAGCGCAGAATGTAGCCAGTTACTTTAAAAACAGTTAGATTCGCTTTACTTTTCATTTACGTAGTGTGAAGCGCAGAATGTAGCCAGTTACTTTTGAAAAAAAGATAGATTCGTTTTACTTGTTTACTTAGTGTGAAGAGCGGAATAAAAAAAGTGGATGCAACTTGTTTTATGGAAGAAAAAAAACGAGTGGATGCAACTTGTCGAACATTACATAAAGTCGTGCAATACACTCACTCATTGATGAAAAGCTAAAGGTACATGTATTAGACTCTGGTTTTGCAACGAAAATGATGAGACATGTAATCATGTTTTTTTTTAATAGCAAAGTGGGACAGTCATACATGTTAATAGCTTTAGAGTAGTATCATCGAATCATGTGAGAATGACGTGGTGGGTGAATGAAAGGAGGTAGGTGGTATGGGATTTCAAAGAGATAAGAGAAGTCAATTGGTCGACTTAACTTTTAAGTCTCCAAAATCTAAGCTTAAAATTCATCACATGTTTTACTAGAGAAAGAAATAAGTATTATTGAGGAAAGACGCATGCCATACTTGGATGGGAATTGGGCATTCCTTCATGGTTTTTTGCAAGGTTAATGTGCAATACCACCACTACCTTGGAATCTTATGGGAGGAGACTATGAAAAAACACATGTTGGAGGCCATGTTAGAAAAGTAGTGAGCTCAAAGTCTTTTGAAAAGTTGAAGCAAGTGTTCAAGTAGAGAGTTTGGGGTATTGATAAACGAAACAACTAAAAGAAGGAATGTCAAATTCATTAGTGATATCACGATGAAACAAGAAGGAATTCCTATACTAAGCTACTCTTCTTTGTTGTTGATTTATGCATATGATGTTGTGTCATTGTCAATGCATAAAGATATTCTCTTAAGACATCTTGATGACAGATAACTTGTGATAAGTGTATTTAACCATCACATTTAATGGAGAAAAAATGTTGGTAGCCCTTTCTTACAAGTGTCTATTAGAGATATAAGGCTTACCCATGTAATAAAGTCACCTTAGTGACTTTAGGTTAAAAGATTAGGGTTTTTGTTTTTAGGGTTTTGGTCTCTCAAGCTCTTTATAAGAGTGAGGGCCCTCATTGTAATTTTGTACTTGTTGGCACCTAAGGTTTGAAGATTTTACACACACCACAAGTTAGTAATGTGCACGCGCTCAAACATGTGTAGAAAGTGATGCCAGGTTTTAGACAAAGGATTATTTGCATGCACCAAACCCATTTTGTATTTCACGCACCAACCCTAGTTTGCACTGCACATACCGACCTGATTTTGTATTGTGCCCAAGAATATGATAGAGAGGGCATGTAGACCGAATCTAAGCATATCTTTCGGGAATCATTGTAACTAATTTTGTAACAACTTGACTAATTGTGGTCGAGGTTATGGATGAGTTGGCAAGTTATTTATGATTTTCACACTCCGTGAAAGATATGTGGGGATGCATGCATATATGTAAAGGGTTGGGATTTTTTAGTAAGAGAGAGTTCATTATTGTAAGAGAGAGTAAGATGGAACAGAGTTAGAGTTCCCAGTTTAGTTTTGTAACAATTTTGCATGAGTTTTTTGTTCAAAGATAGTAGACGGGAATGAATGAGAAGAAAGATATTTTAGTGCACAACACGTCTCTGATATGATTATTGATGCATTCTAAGTAGGATTTGGCCTCTGTGCATGAAATTGTATTTGAATGTTGTTGAACTTAATGAATGGAATCTGAACACCTTTCTCTATTTGCAGTTCATGTGTTATGGTATAGATATATAGTTTTTTTTGTTCTTTTGTATGGTAATATGTCAATAAGCTATGAATGAATGGAGGAATGGGTTATCTCTGGAGGTCTCTTGTATGTGTTGTCCCTTCACATCCTGCACAAGACTAATGGTATTTGTGATTCTCATAGTGTCTCAGGTGATACCTTCTTCGGTCTTTGACTCAAGATTGAATATGTCGATGTCTTTGGGGTTTTGTTGGTAAGAGCTTAATGAACCTTGGGTCTTTAACCCCCAACTGAGAGAAAATGCCAACAAAAGGTTCTATTTTGAGGACGTAATTTTTTTTTACTGCATGGTGAAAGGAAAGAATGAGATGGAAACCCTCTAGGGAGGAGATACAAGAATGGCTATTTACAATGGAAGACAAGTTCACTCAACGAGAGTCTAAGAATCTGCAGATCAACTTCGAGTGGTGGAAATAAATGCATATCTGTATCGTTTTAAGTGGAATTTTGTTTGTTGAGTTTTCTTGTTTATTGTATGAGTGGATAAAGAGGAAAATGACAAATAACACTGCCTTGGGAGCCCAAGAATCACTAGTGTGGGACCATAATAGGATAAATAAACTTAAATCTATGGATAATAAGTGGGCCAAAGAAATCGAATTCTATTTCGATTGGGTTAAGGAAGGCTATATTGTTGAGTTTTCTATTGAGTATAATGAATCCTTCAACGCTCCTAAAAGGATGTTTACCATTAGACCTAGAAGAAGACTACTAGAAGAGATTCCTTTGTGGATCAAGAAGTTGTTTTTGGAGAAGGGGCTAGTGCGCATGGATCCAGATAAAATGGATGAGTAAAACCCTCTCACATGAAAGGGAAGGGATGGAAAGAAGGGGGGGAGAAAGAGATAATGGACCTAGTTGGAGGGATACAAAAGATGATGAAATGAGGTGAGGAAGGGATTGAACAAGAAGAGGAGAAGGGAAAAGAGCCAAGAGATACACAAGAAGAGTTGATCCAAGGAGGAAAGTCGAATAGAGGAGTGGAGAAAAGATAGAAAGGGGTGAAGGACGAGGGGTCAGACCCAAGATGGAGAGAAAGGAGACCACACTAGAAGGATGTGTAGGAGATAGTTCTATGTTTGAGAGAAGAGCATAAGGAGAGAGGTCGTCAAAGAGACGTGACATTAGGAGTAGGGTATTAAGTGAGGGTACCAAGAGTAGTGGGATTAGGGTCAAATAATATGAAGTCAAATCACATTGGATGATAAGAGATGAAGTCATATTAGAGGAAGATGAGGTGTAGAGTAGCAATTCCAATGCAACATAATATTGTGATGGATCCCTCTAATGAGGGGAAGAGGCCTTAGAAATTGTGAGTGGGATTGGGTGGATATATGTAGGAAGATATTTGGGATCCCTCACTGAAAATAATGAGAGAAGACAAAGAAAACCCCTCTTTGAACCACCCCCCTTGCACATTTTAAATCAAGGAGAAAGAAATGAAGAAAGTGGGGAGATAAGAGTAGAAGAAAGGGAAGGAGAAGACACGAGTGAATAATAAGTCAAAGTTAGAAAAACTTTGCAAGGAAAATAGTTTGTATCAGTTTCATTATCACCAACAACTAATGGTCATTTGGGAGGATATAGTACTAGATATAGTATGGAAAACCAAGACACGACTCTAAGGATTCTCATGCTTCATGGAACAGGAAGAGACGATGCAGAACAACGTTGGCTTATATGTGGAGATATATGGTCTATAAAGAGAGTCACAGTCGAGGCATATAATATAGTGCATTTGGATACCACCTTCATAGACATAGCTCTAATGTGGTATATGAAGTACAAGTCTACTACACCAGCGGGACAAGCTAGGTCCCTGAAAGAGATCAAGAGAGTTCTACTTAGGAATTTTTATAATCCAAAGTCATAATCACTATGTATCATTGAGATCAAAGAGATCAAGAAACAAGATGGAAAAACCATATGGGACTATGACCAACAGTTCAAAATATTGTTGGACAGATTGACATTTCAAATCCAAGATGTCTAGAATAGAGAATAGTTTATTGTAGGACTTCTACCCCACATTCGCGTCTCACTCACCCAATAGAAGATGAAAACTCAACTAGAGGTTGTGGACATTTTGATGCACCTAGAAGCTATGCTAGGAGTTGGTGAGATATTAGCAGGGCTAGCACAGGTACAATCTCATCTTACAAATTTCACCATGCAATTACAAGACATGGTTGAGGATAAGGTGGTGTGTAAGCATGTGTGGTGTATTATGTGCCACATAGAAGGTCACTATAGGAATGAGTATCCTATGTTGGGGAGCTACATCATTACGTGTGCACTGAATCGATATCCAACATGACCTTAGACCGAGTGGAGTGATATTTGTATACAATGGGGACATATACCTCCCCATTTCCAAACACTACAGAAGTATCATAAGACAACACATACTCTATTTTGAGAGTTCTACAATTCCATGGAGAATGATGTGAATAATTTTTGGTCACTTCAGCTGATACACGATCACACTACATATACCTTCTAGGTCTAGGAGGAACAAAAAGGTGGTTAATATGGAGGTATTGATAGAGGAGGATATCAAGGAGGCCTAAGAGGAGGATATGGAAGAGGAAGAGGAAGAGGATATGGAGGTGGTGGAGGAAGACTACCTACCTTATTTAATTGTGGTGAAGTGGGCCACATGTTGTGATTTTGTACTACAACATGTGCACTCAGTGGGTAATTCCATAGTATAGAGCATGTCATAGAAGATTTCCCAAACTTGTTGGAAAAGTGGGAAGAGAAGAAGACACATTACAATATGGTGACTACAAAGTCACGAAAAGATCAAAATCCAAAACACGTGCACTCAATAGGTAATTCCATAGTATAGATCATGTCATAGAATATTTCCCAAACTTGTTGGCAAAGTGGGAAGAGAAGAAGGCACATTGCAATATGGTGACTACGGAGTCGCGAAAAGATCAAAATCCAAAAAAATAATTTGATGTATGTGTGGTAACCCGAGGAGGCATATAGATGGGAATGGACTTAGAACGTGGAGAAATTTCTGGTTAGAACATTGAAGGAACGATCAGGAAAGCGATGCAATAACCTCCTAAGTTTGACGACGTACAAAAAAAACAATTCCTTCATGGCATACAAATGGTTATGTAGGAGGATAGAGTGGGTGAAGAGTTAAAACGTGCAACACAAAGATCATTGAACGAATCTTGTGTGCATGAAGATTTGCAACACATGATCCAAATATCGTTGGAGGAATCCTGCATGCGTGAAGAGTTACAATGCGCAACACAAAAATCATTGGAGGAATATTGTGTGTGTGAGGATATACAACATAAGACATAGAGGTTTCTGCAAGAATCTTGCAGTGGTGAAGAAATAAATTGGGATGAGAAAAAGAAAATGGAGGACGAGTGCATGCGCAAGGAGTTGCGACACACAGTGTGATAAGAAACACATTGCAATGCTTATCACGAGGAGGAATAAAATGACCAAGTAATTAATTTACTGCATTGTTTCCTTAAAATGTTAAGTGTTCCCGAGGTTACAAAGAAGTTAACCCATATGTTGACAAGATGTATGGGGGAAGAAGAAACCACTATAGCTATTTCTTCCACACTGCCAAAATGGGATATGTACAAGGTGAGAAAACAAAAGTGCACCGAAAGAGAGTTCAAGATGAAAATTGAACTTGCAAGATATGAGATAGACGATGTCAGGTTAGACTTGAGATCCGATGTGAACATATTTCAAAAAAAATATTGGGAGTTGATGGGTAATCCAAACTTGGTTTGATGCTCCATTCAATTCAGGTTGGCCAACCAAGACTTAATATATCATATCGGTAGGCTAGAACAGAGTCGATTTTGAGGTCGTTGAGATCATGGATGACTTATATCTGTACCCAACACTACTTGGAATTGACTGGGCATATGATAATAATGTAGTCTTGAATATGAAGAAATGAAAAAATGTCCTTTGAAACAGACACCTTGTGCATTATTGCGCCACTTTATCCAAATGAGGGTGACAAATATAATGATCATGTTAATGATAATGCACTAATTTTCATCATCGAGAAAATATATAATATTACGGGGTGTAGGGAATATTATTTCAATCCCACAGCTGATGGAAACATGAGCTAGAGAAATGTACACTCCTATCACATATATTCATATGATACATTGGAGAGATGGAAGAACAATATTTATGAGGTTTCAACTAGGAGATGCACATGAATAACCAAAACAACATGCAAGATTGGATCAGGAACCTACACCCTAACCTAGTACGATGGAAGAGATTAAAGAATTACATTCCTTGCACAGATACAAAAGATTGCAACGACACACATAATATAGACCCTAGACATAGTACTGGAAGAAATACTTGCACATTAGTGGGAAGTGCACCACAAACATATACAAGAATGAATGTAGGTGGTGGAGTTGATCAAGGGAATATTTTGGCCTATGATAACTATCCAAGAACATATGTTTTCCTACGAAAGATATTGACCAGCTAAGAAAAATTCTAACACACAAAAGATTCATAATACTTCCGAACACACTGCACCGAAAAGTACCACCACACATCAGGTTCCTTTGGCAAGGGTCAAGCCACTAGATGAGAAACATCTACCATAGTTAGAACCATTCCAAGGGTTGTGCAATAATTAGAAGAAAATGGTACCACTCACAAGAACTGATGACCCATCGTGACAAGGGTTGAGGAACACGATTAAAGTGAAGAAGCATCACATCCCACTAGGGTCGGATGCAATGGGATGACATACCTAGAACAAAGTAGGGGTGTGACATGTGTTTTCCATAAGTAGAGTAGGACCTAGCACTTAGGTAGATTAGGTAGAATAGTTTGGCAGTGAATTCCTAAGAACATGTCCAACAAAGAAATTCTTCATGTGGGAATTTTCATTGACAACTGTTTATAATTCCCCACACCAACACCATTTCATTCATAGAGATTGATAGTCATCCCTAGGTATTTTTTCCAATGTTGCAGAGTGAGTAGTTTCAAAGGTATTTTAACCACTACAATGAGTTGTATCAGGAACTCTAGTTCCATAGAAAATTCCCTATCACCACGGCCCCTTCTATTAGGAAAGAAGTACTTCACAACCTACAATCCATATAGGCGGCTCAATGCCATACTATTCCATCTTCATGAGAATCAAATATTCAAGTTCGAATGTTAGGCAGGGGACCCAACCTACAATTCACGAAATACAAGAACCCCATCACCAAAAATTCTATGAATTGTTCTTTAAAGCTTATGTGGTGGAAACCCTAACACCCAAGGTCCATGATTAAATGATCTCAATGCCATGGATCAAAACCTTTTCTAATGCCAACAGTCCCACCTTATAGGAGGCCCCCTCTATTGGTTTCATTTGTCCATGTCTTCCCCGTTACCAATGAATCTAATATATATAGGAAGGAGACGATGGTCACACATAATGGTGCCATCATCTTGGGCCAAGTTCTAAGAGGCATTGGGTGATCTTTCCAAGTCCCAAAAGTGGACCTTCGTCATTATACTGTTAAGAATTATGGACTACATGATGAAAGACAACTATCCTTCACCAATCTAGATAGATATCAACGAACGAGAGTTCAAGATATCAAAGGTGGAGAGCCTCATTAAAATATAATCCCCAGGGAAACCTCGACTCATTATAAGTCCTATTAATTACGACAACGTCCACCCATTTTGATGGATTTTACCTAAGTAGGAGTTGGGGTACATGTCCCAGGAGGTCCATCTAGTGGATCTAGCAAAATCACCTACGATCTATCGAGGAAACTATGTCATTGACTCTAGGATGAGCCAACTAATAGTTTTAGGGGCATGTAAGCACCTAAGGTTTACAAATAACGTGTGCACCAAAATTCAGTAAGAGCTTAACGAACCCTAGGTCTTTAACCCCTTATAGAGAGAAAAGGCTAATAGTATAGTTCAATAATAATATCGTTTATTGTTTATTGAGATCATGTTTTCGATATCATAACCCTACCTAGGGTTTCTTCAGTTCTCTTTATATTGTATCAGAGTAGGATGGTCAGAGGTCGAAGCTTGAATATTAGAGTGTTCAATTATTTGTTTGAAATAATGGGTCAATTTAGAAGAGTCACCATTTAGAGATATCTATCGTCAAGAAAATAAGCTTCCCACATTTGTTTTTTGAGTTGTCGAATTAAGGAGCTACCATTTTTTTTTCGAGAATGAAGGTCAATTTCAAAACCATTGTGAAAAGTTTTAGTCGCGAAGAAATCATCCATCTGGAGGAGTCACATTGTGTCTATGTCAGCGAAGTGCCACCATCAGGGTGAGGAATAAAGGTTTCCATTAATGAAACAAAGCCATGATTTTTATCGTGTATGTTGATAGTGAATAAGTTTATAAGCGATCAGAGCCATCGAAGAGTGTGACAGATCAAAGAATCTATGGGGGAGACCATAGACAAGAGAGTGCGGCTACACTAAGAGAATCAAACCACCATGTTGCTAGGTAGATATAAGTCAATTGATCTATCGATTAGAAAGGTAACGAATAAAAGAATTTTTGAGCCGCTCATAGAGGTTAGTAGGGATTGTTTTCTCATCACAAGGAAGTCAAGGATTTGATTGATATGTCAAAACACCATGTAAAGAATGAATATCTTCCATATTTTTTTGTAAAAGTGAAATCGAGCCACCAAGACACCCAAGATTCCATTTCAAAAGATAAAATACCAAGGAACATGACAAAGTTACTATAATTTTTTTAGTCACCATGAATTTTTGGAATTGTCAGAAAAATCAATCCAATCCCTAAGAAAAATTAAGTGATTTTTTATTTTTTAGTTTCATAAATTTAACTCCATCGGTAATTATTTTTGATAAATGAAAAAAAATAGATCTTATTAGTCATGGAGATTCCATTAGTGTAACGTACCCAACCACCAAGTTGAGTCCTGTTACCACATTGTAACGTCCCCATTACTAGAAAATCAACCAAATTTTTTTCTCTAGTACCACGCAGTAGCATTTTCATCCCCAAGATTGGAAATGCCCCATGAAATTACCAACTCAGATACCATTAATTTAAATAAAAAATGGTCTACATATGCACAGAATTATACAACCATAACAAATATAAAAATGCATAATAATTCACTGGGAAAAACCCATAAAAAATATACATTTAATCACACAATAATTAAATAAAATGCACACAAGACACTTCCCAAGTTGCTTGACCTTCTGATCCAATATGCACACCATCTATACTCGTAAGTCTCCCTCCTTCTCCACCTGAATCACATTCCAATCAATTACATGATTAACATTAGGTTCATACTTTTTAATCAAAGAGACATGGAATATATTATGAATTCACATGGATGCAAGTAGTGCAAGCATGTATGAAACAAGACCAATCCTCTATGAGATTTCAAATGACACACAATAACGTACTACTAGCTTTGAAAAGTTCCCCAACTTCAAGGAACTCCTCTTGGCCTTCACTTTCAAGAACACATGGTCACCCACTTTAAACTCTTTGTGAGTTCTCCCCTTATCTGCATAAATTTTTTGTCTATCTTGGGAAGCCTCTAAATTCTTCTTAATCTTCACCATTTGTTCCTCCATTTCCCTAAGCAATTACGACCCAACCACCGCTCTGTTTGTTGGTTTGTCCCAACTCACTGGTTTGTTGCACTTTCTACCAAAAATTTCCTCAAATGAGATCATCTTTAAGGATGCCTGATACCCATTATTATAAGAAAAATATACCAAGTGAAGGTAGTCTTTTCATTTTGATGGTTTATCCATCACATACATCCTTAGAATATCTTCAATCACCTAATTGACCCTCTCTTTTTTCCCATATGAATTTGGATGATAGGATATGATAAAGTTCATACTTGTCCCAAATCCTTTGAATAATCCTTTCCATACGTTTGATGTAAACTTGGGATGTTTATCAGACACAATTGTCTTAGGCACACAGTTGGCGCAGACTATTTTGGGGTAATGCGCAACAATTTTGGAAGACAGTCAAAATTGGGACCATAATAGGAGTGCACACAAGAAGATAAGAAAAATCAGGGCGAGGAAGAGGAAATTCAAAGGAATAAAGAAGGACATCACAAAGAGGAAAATTTTAGATCATGGACCATTCGTGCACAAGAGGTTACAATGTGGAAAATCCTAATCCACTTAGGGTTAGGGCTTTGGTCTTTGATGTAAAGGGGCTTTACCCATTTTGGTAGTATAAATATGCATTGTAAGATCTAAGCAGATCATCTAGTATCTAGTGGGTGAGAAGAGTTAGAGTACTTTTTGCACAGTAAGATCATAGAGCTAGTTTTGGAAATGAGTCTTTTTTTTATTAGGAAATGAGGGTAAGGTCACAAGCTGTGGAGCTTGGTGCGACATTGTTAGCCTCACCATTATCACTATTTTTTAATCTGATGTAATGTGTACAATGTAATGACTTGATGAATATGAATAAAGAAGAATATATTTCCATATCTTTGTGGACGTAGCCCAGGGGGGGTGAACCATGGTAAAACATTGTGTCATTGTGTGGAATTTTTATTTTTATATGATTTCTGATGAATGAATGAATGAATGATGATATGCTAGATTTAGAATGCAACGCACACTATATCAATTATATTACTTTACTGCAGAATGAATGTTAATGAATGAATATGGTTTGGTAGATCTGATGAATGTTGAAATAGAATAATAATATGCCTAACATCCCCATGAGAAACATCCCTTCCATGACTGCAGACATATGGGTCATGTAGTCACCCATAAGCCATATCGGGTGAGACTGCATTGTGCACTCTGTGTGTAGTGTTTCCTTTTGGTCTCCAGAAGGGACAATGGTTTCTAGGGTATTGTTGGAGCTAAGGTAGAACCTGGGTCAACCCATACATCCAACAAATGGTTATGTTGTCGATTGAAACTCAGAAGATCGGATTGGAAGGTACTTTTTGAAGGATGGTGAAGAGAATGAAATGGTATAAAGGGATTTTTAGGCCATGGAATCCAACTAAGCAAGAGATTGAAAGATGGTTGGAGATGAAATAACTCAAGTTTGCACATATAGACAATAGAAGTTCCAAGTATACACCATGCTAATATTTGTAAAGGTATTTTCTTACTGATCTGCATTAGGCATTTTTATTTTATTTTCTAGAGTTGCTAAATGAATGTATATTGAGGTTGAAGGATACTCATCCAACTAATCAAGTAAGACTAGTAGAGTGGAATACTAAGAATATTACACATTTGGAAATAGTTAATAATAAATTCACGTGTACAATGGATTTTTGGTTAGACAATATTATTGTAGGATTTATTACTGAGTTTAGAGTTGGTACTACGATGTCATACACTACTGCAGAACATGAGTTTTTGAAGGGACCAAGAGGAAGGTACATTCAATCACTTTACACATCGATCATAATTTTATTGCATGATAAAGGAGTGATGACAATGAAGTCTGAAAACTAAATCACTCTGCGCGCATGGAGGAACTAGGGGAAGCACTAAGAAGATCCGAGATATGGAGAGCACTTTGGGGAGAGGCCAGAAGAAGGATCAAATGGACCCCATCATGATGGATGAGGAACAAACCAAGGAGATATTGAGTAGAGAGGGAGTGATGTGCAGTGGAAGACCCTACCAGTATAAGATCAATAGGAAAAAGAGGGCAGTAGTTGAGCAGGATGGCTTGGAAAGTGATGAGGAAGAGGTAGAGGATCTCCGTGTGATGGGGAAGATTGAGGAAATCCTACACGCCACATATCAGAGGAAAAAAAGAGGTCAAGGGTCTCACGTAGAATAAGGCTCTCCATTTGAGATTTGAATTAGAGTGGAACCCACAACCCCATGTGCGACTAAGACATCTGAAGAAGAAGAATCGTTTATAAAACCAACAATTAGTGGTAGAAGGATTTTAGTAGGATGTCGGTCTAGTGGAAATTCAAGTATAAGTACAAGTTCATATAATAGTAGTCAAGTATCTCCACCGTGCAAAGGTGGTAGTACAAAAAACTTTACAATGGAAGGAGTATATCCAACTATTCGACTACCAGAGTTACCTGGAGAAGGGTTGGAGGACCCAGAGAAGCATTTGTTTATTTGTGAGAATATTTGGGTAGCTAAGAAGATCACAGATGAAGATACGAAAGTGGTGTAGATAGAGATCACATTCAGAGACTGTGCACTAGATTGGTAAATGGGCCTCATAGTAAACAATCCAAAATGAACACCTACAATTGACGCAGATGTGAAGAAGGCATTAATAAATGTGTTTCAGTGACCAGGTTCAGAGGATCAATTCATGAATGATATGATTGAAATCAAACAAAATCCAACAGATTCAGTTTGGGAAGTTGATCAGAAGTTCAAGAGACTTAAAGGTAACTTGAAGTATCCTATTACATATATGGAGCATCGACATTTATTTGTTAACTCTTTACTGCCACATTTGAAGTATCCATTGAGGCCGCAGAAGGTCCAAACTCAGGGTGAGGCTTTGCAAGCAACCTTGAAATTAGAGGAGAATCAATATAAACATACAGATCCAGTTGTGGAAGAGCTAAGAGTAGATATGAAGAACCTGTCATTTTAATTGAATTAGAACAAGGGTAAGGAGAAGAGGGAAGATGTATGGTGCACATTATGCAGAATAGAAGGACATCATAAGAATGAATGCCCCACATTTGTGTAGTACTTGGGAACATGAATTTCAAATCCTTTACCCACAGAAGGACCATGGTTTGAGATATGTAGAACACATGGACATGATCCCTATCATTGTCCCATGATGCAAAAGTATCAAACGATACCCAAGAGAACATTCTGTAATTTCTCCAAGTCTATAGGACATGAAGACAAGGATTGCAAAACTTTGGAAATAATGAAGGAAAGGACCTCTGATACTTATAGGGTGCATAATGAATTAATGAAAGGACAACCTATGCAACAGTTTACAACGTAGTCACAGTATAATAATGCACAACAGTTCGCAACATAACCACAATATAACAACATGAAACAATTTGCAACACCACCACAGTATAATAATGTGAAACCAAAATACAATCATGCACCATAGTATAATACACCACACAAAGATAATAAAGGTAACAAAGGAGGCTTCATAGGAGGAGGTCGTGGAGGAAGAGGAATTGGAGGAGGTAGAGGACCAATAACCTGACACAATTTTTAGAAACCTAGACATTATGCAAGAGATTGTCTATAGCCACTAGCGACATGTATGTATTGTTGCACAACGGATCGTGATACAAAAGAATGTACACCACTGTTGACAAAGATACATGAAAAGAGGAATCAAAACAACCATAATGTTCAATGGATTTTTGTGGAAACCAGAGAAGAGGATGTGAAGAAGATCAATATAGTGACTAGAGGTGGAGCCAAGAGAGGAGAAGATGCAACAAATAAGAATTAGGACCGGCACTAGTGGGTCATAAAGAATACAACACCTCAACAGAATTTTGATGCGTGCAAGGAGAAGTAGATATTCAAGGAGGCCAGACAAGAGATATTGAAGGAGAATATTGCGTATACTTTAGGTACAAATCCAAAAGATGATGTACCAGTATATGATATGCCTCATTTGTTTGATCATACCAACAGAGAGCAACCATCAGAACAAGTAAGTAATATGAGAAACATTTTGGGGTCTTGTGTGAAGTTGTTGAATGATAACAATGTTGTGTGAAGTTGTGTGAAGTTGTTGAATGATAACTACATTGGGGGCCTTGATAAAATAATGGCTCATTCCTTGGGTTAATCATGATAAACTAATGGACATTCCTTTGGTTAGCCCTATAAATGAATGGTGCATTCCTTGGGTCTACGGGTTGAGAGGAATGGAAGATTTTGGTTGGAACTGCTAATGGAGTATAAAGTTACATAATTTTTATTTTCTAAGTATTGTGAGTCAATTTTCATATATGAATATCGACATAGTGTGCAACGAGGACGACACACAATTGTAGGGGAGGAGGAATGTAATTTCCCCACTATAATCCCCAATTTAATTAATGCTTAATGTGGATATAATATGGAACCACAACCAAGCGATATAATTACAAATTGTATTTATGAATTTTAATTAATAAAATGTGATACCACCTACTAAGGGGACATGGAAAAATATGGGGGTTGAATTAATCTACAAGTGAGGGAAGGGTCTAAGAGAATGGTCAAGATGGATCCAAGGGGAAATTACCCATATATATTAATTCAACCCATTTTCCCTAAATTTTCTATTGGTATATGATCCAAGAGGATCTAAGGAACACTCACAAAGATCTAGGAGTATCTGAAACACTCACAAAGGTCCCAGGGGATCCATAAAAGATCAAAATTTTTTCATCTAAAAAGTTTGAGAAAATGGTATAATTGCATAGAGCTCGTCTTTATATTCCAACGGTGAAAATGTCACATCAAACGGATCTTGCATGAAAAATTATGGGCAATGAAAGTTTGGTCAAACCAAACTAAATAGGGGTGCCACATGCACCACTAGAGGGTGACATGTGGCATGCTGAAGTGGAAACAACTGAGTTGGAATCCATATGATAGGTGAAAGAACCCCATGTTGACATGTGGCACAAGTTATCCAATGAGAGGTTGCCACGTGGAAGTCCCCCATTGGCCAGTAATGGTTATATGTGTATAAAATTATGGTGTCTAGGGGAATCAACCCCATGACATACAAATCCAACAAAGGTCTTTACATAACCATCAACACCAACATGCAACGACATGAGCTTTGATAAACATATTAAAGATTTAAATTGGTGTAAAATTTTATATGGGCGCCAAAGGGTCGAGGGATTAAGCCCACGAACCTTAGCCCCTGGTCTGTTGTCATTTCATATAACCATAGTTCGCGCGGAGGGGTTAATACATATAGTCGATGGGTTTCAAACATATATATTATATATATGTAATAAATGTTACAAATACCACATTCATTTGAAATATGGTATAAACCAATGGCATATGCGTGGGAGTTTGTATATTTTATATAATATATATATTATATTAAAATTATAACTAATTTATGTTCCAATTGTGTAACAAAAATACATGGGAAATGGAAGTCAGTGGGAAAGGAATCCCAGACTTGCCAAACTTCGTAAAGTTTTAAACCACTTCTACTAACCAACTTGCCACTATATTTAGTTGGTTATAACTATAACCCTAAATGTAGATATGGCATTGTAGGGAGTTCAGATTTGGTTAATAAACCAACCAATACATATTTAATTACTCCACAAATTTAGGGAATTGGTTTAGAGGGGCGACCTATTTAATGGCACACACCCCAAGGCCATTACACAACATTTTTGTGTTTTACACACACTTTTATGTAGATATTTTAGTCTCGTAAAGCATGCCAAGAGTACAAGGCATATGATGCTACACCATAAAGCATGTCGAATGGTACCCTGACAAAATTTCAAGTATTTTATATCAATTTTGCACAATTTTTCACCAGAAATTCAATGATGCACCCTGTTTCTGCATTTGAGCAAAGCAACAGAAAGTCATTGTATTATTTTTCATGCCAAGGGGATTCTTGGGGACTGTAAGAAAAATATAGACGACTTTGTACTCATTTTTCTTAGTTTTTCGAGAGGAATGCAAGGGTGATGTTCTTTTCTATGTCAGAGTAACATATTTGAAGGGTATCTTCATCTCTTGTATTTTAAATTCCTTTTATTTTACTTGAAGTATTTGAGCATTAATAAAGTGATTATGCATTTTCTTATGTAATATGGATTATGCAAGTTATGATCATCAGTTAAAGTGCTTGGTTAAGTAAGATAAATCATTTCCATACTATAAGAACTGTCAATAAAATATTTTAGAATAAGAAAGTGGTGTTGAAATTAATAATATTTTCACGTCAAGTGTTGTATGGGTTCTATTCATTTTCAGATCAAGTGGGGTCAGAGATGGTTTGACAAGTGAATGCTTACAATGGATAAACATAAGTGTGGTGAAGGAAAACTTGAGGTTTATAATACTAAAATTGGTTCAAGGAGCTTCACTCAAAGAGAAGAGGTCACTTTGTTGATGATTGCAACTATGTGAGGCATTCTCTATCTTACAAACCTGATAGATGTTGATATTGCAACTATGCAAGATATTCTCCAGCTTACAAACCTGAGAGAAATCCACTGAGAGGGGTGTGTGGTTCCTATCTAAGACAAATCTAGAACGTAGAGATGACCTCCTCCTTACATAGAGTTGAGAAGAACTCCAAATGATTCTTCTATGTAATGCAGTGAGAAAGTATATCTGGAAAGTTGGAAATGCATATGGCTGAGCACAAGGTGAACGTGTGAAATCCCAAAGTGTTGTGTGCATCATCATGTGAACAGAAATGAAGATGGTGTATTATCCACCTCTGAGTAGAAGAGTTGATGAGAAAATCTAGATAACTCTCCTGTGTAATGCAGTGGGAAATAAGATATGTTGAGTGGACGTGCCTGTGGATGAGCACAAGTGAACGTGATCCTAATGGTTGATCACTAGTGAAGAAGTGGTTCTTCTACATGTAATGCAGTGAGCTAGAGATATGGACATCCCTATGGATGTGCCCATAGTGGATGAGCACTAGTGGGTGTATAACATCCCTTGCTATATTGTTCAAGAGTCATACATGTATGTAACCCTAATTGTAATGTAAAGGGCACAGGTCGACCCCACCTTAATGTGACCAGTAATTAATGTAAAAGATAATTAATCTGGTTAATATTAATTATATTATAAGCTAGTGAGGTCGGCCCTGTTGTTCCAATAGACACTTATGTTGACAAGTTCAGTTTAGTATAAGTAAAGGTAAATTCCCCATTGAGGAATCATATCTTTCAAGTGAGTTTGGAAATTTCAGCAAGTACACCTTCTTGGGAAAAGTATGCACCTCTCTTGGACGTTAGTATTCTAGGGTTTGAGCACCCTCATGTTTGCTAAGTTTTCTTGGTGGTGAAGTTATTTCTCTTGAAGAATATAACAAATGATTTGGCTGGGTTTTATTCCCTTATTGAGAAGGGTTTCCCAGGATACTTCTTGTATTCTTGTGCATGGTGCTTCTTCTTGTGATCTTGGTTGCTGCAACATTAATGGTTATGGTTAAATGCTAAAAATGGAATGAACTTCATGTTTAACCTTGCTCATTGAAAAATAAGCACACTTCACCAAGGAAAATAGGTCCTTATGAATCTGAAGATGATTTCTTCAATTCCTTTAATCAGATGAAGGAAATGGTGGAAGAGCTTTACAGTGAGAGACGATTACAAAAATGAGAAAGTTCTAGACACGTTAAGAAAAGAAGATGATCTTCCTCCTTCTCCACCTCCTTCAAGGCCTCCTTCTTCGCCTCCTTCCAAACCTTCACCTCCTCCATATCCTTCCACTTCTCTGACCTCATCTCCTCATAAGAAAATTGCTTCAAAGAATCCATTATTAAAGTTAGATGTCAAGTTTAACTTGCACATGTATAATGGTGAGCCTAATACAGAGAAGTTATATAATTGGATTCTATAAATGGAAGTTTATTGTTGTGTTCAATAGATCGATGAAGATGAGGTAAATATTCAATTGGCCTCTCTTCACCTTAAAGGCACAACGTTGATTTGGTGGGAAGGTAAAATTCACGAAGGTATCCAAAAGAGTGGTAAGATTCTTTCTTCTTGGTCAGAATTCGAAGTTGCATTAAGGAAACAATTTTATCCTTTGACATATCGACAAAAACAAAATGGAATGGAAATATATGAGGAAAGGAAAAGGATAGAGTGTGTGGGTTTTTTACCGAGGAGTTTAGGAAGAAAGAATTGGTTTTAAATATTTCATTAAATTATATAGAAACCCTTATGAAATACATTTGTGATTTTCATAGTTACATTCATCATACTCTTCTTTTGTTAAATCCCACTAATTTTGATGAAGTATGTGTTCAATCTATGCATCTTGAGTCCAAGGGGAAGGATGCTAAAGATGGTTCCTACAAGGATTTTTCTCATAAAAAGGAAATCAAGAACAAGGGAAGAGAGAAACATGTAGCTACAGTAATGAAGGAATAAGTAAAGCTCACATGTACTCATTGCAAGAAAAGTGGACATGATGAAGATCATTGTTGGAAGTTGCATCCTAAATTAAGGCCTAAAAAGTATGGAGGAAAAGGAAAGAAAAAGGTTGTTGTCACAATCCAACAATATTTGGGATCTGATTCAGATGACGAGACAAAAATCACAACTGTAGGTATTGTGAATAAAAATGTTTCTATTATGTCTACAAAAGCAAGTGAAGGATATGATTTGGAATGTAATAATGAAATAGTCACGTTATCTCCTCGTCATGAAGTGTTTTAGAATTCTCCAAAGTTTCCACATGAAGGTCACTTGTATGACATGTTTTCGAAGCTGGTAAGTGACAGGGATTATTCTATGAAGCAAATGAATGTTGTTAATTCATTGACAATAACATCTGTATGTTCTCTACTACTGTCGATATTTTGTGCATGGACAGTAGTATAAAATATGAATGTAGATAGATATGGAAGTCTGAGAATGATTTATTATGTTAGCAACATTATTCCAGCCTTCATCCTTGTTATTCAATTGATTGTAATGAGCCAAGTGATCCAAGAATGAAGGATGAATGATACTGGACAAGTGAGGTGAAATACTTCTCACTTGATTTCCAAATGATCCATATTTTTGGAGGCCTCTTAAAAATAAGAGGCATATGAATATGCATGCTATAAGCATCTTCAAAAAACCATGTCATGTTTGTATGGATGTATACCTTGAACAGAAGAATAATTTTTATCCAGGCAGAAGCCACAATGAACATAGTAATCATTCATGGACTTCTACAGATACATCAAGTAGAATAGAAAGACCAAATGGGAAAGGAATAGATCAACATTTGAATTGGTTTCAGATTGGTAGAGATATACTATCTTCAGCAAAGGAGATGTGAGTGGATGTTGAAATACAGATACAGGTATTGCAGAGATTCGGTGAACAAAATCTTTGTAGTTTGGAAATTTATGAGCTAGAACATGAGCTATATATCATATTAGCTATAGTTCCATAGGCCAAATTCCGATCCATATTCCAGAGAAGAAAACAACAGTGCACTGATCTAGTACCTGAGATCGAAGACCCAAGATGAAGACTTACTTCTGAAAGAATCAACAAGATGGAAGAGTGAGTTATCATCACTAAGTTGTTGAATATCTATAATTTTGGAGGTCCAAAAGTTATTCACTGGGAAGGTGTGATCCATGAGGATCTAAGGAACGCTCACAAAGGTCCAGGAGGATCTGAAATGCTCATAGAGGTCCCAGGGGATCCATAAAATCTCAAAATTTTACCATCTCAAAAGTTCAAGAAAAGGGTGTCATTGGGTAGAGCTCGTTGTTATCTTTCCAATAACACAAATCTCATGTCAAACATAGCTCTCATGCAAAATTTATGGCCAGTCAAAGTTTTTTCAAACCAGGAAAAATAGGGGTGCCACATGGCACCACGAGAGGGTGACATGTGGCACGCTGACATGGAAACAACTAAATTGGCAGATGTATAATAGGTGGACCAACCCGAGGTTGAAACATGACACGAGTTAGCCAATAAGAGGCTACCACGTGGTAGCCCAATAATGGTTATATGTGTATAAAATTATGGAGTCCAGGGGAATCAACCCCATGACCTCCAAAGCCAATAAATTTCTTCACACAACCCTCCACGCCAATGTGCCACCACATGATCTTTGATAATGGTTATATGTGTATAAAATTATGGAGTCCAAGGGAATCAACCCCATGACCTCCAAAGCCAATAAATTTCTTCACACAACCCTCCACGCCAATGTGCCACCACATGATCTTTGATAAACATACAGCATATTGAATATTTAAAGTGGTGTAAAATTTTATACGGGCACCAAAGGGCCGATACCTAAGCCCTCAACCCTTAGCCTCTGGTTTGTTGCCATTTCATATAACCATATTCCGTGCGAAGGGGCTAATACATAGAGCCAATGGGTTATATA
>ML777874.1:995910-1018486 GCA_009831015.1 Picea engelmannii
AAATGTTACAACTACCAAATTCATTTGAAATATTGTATAAACCAATGGCATAAGCATGGGAGTTTGTATATTTTACATAATATATATATTATATTAAAATTATAACTAATTTATGTTCCAACTGTGTAACAAAAAGATGTGAGAAATGGGAGTCGGTGGGAATGGGACCCCCGACCTACCAAAATTACTAAAGTTTTAAATCACTTCCACTAACCAACTTGAAACTATATTTATTTGGTTATAATTATAACTCTAAATATAGATAAGGGGTTGCATGGAGTTTGGATTTGGTTAATAAACCAACCAATACATATTTAATTACTCCAAAAATTTTGGGAACTCGTTTAGAGGTGTGACCTATTTAATGGCATGCACCCCAAGGGCATTACAAAACATTTTTTTGTTTTACACACATTTTTATGTAGAGATTTTAGTCTCATAAAGCATGCCAAGAGTACAAGGAATACGAGGCTACACTGTAAAGTGTGCCAAATGGCACCTTGATGAAATTTCAAGTATTTTATATTAATTTTGCATGATTTTGCACGAGGAATTCAACAATGCACTTGGTTTCTACATTTTATCAAAGTAGAAAAAAGGCATGGTATTATTTTTCATGCTAAGGGGATTCTTGTGCACTGTAAGCAAAATATAGATGACTTTATACTCATTTTTTTCAATTTTTCGAGAGGAATTCAAGAGTGATGTTATTTTTTGTGTCAGAGTGGCATATTTGAAGGGCTTCTTCAACAGTTTTATTGTAAATTACTTTAATTGTACTTGAATAATTTGAGCATTAATAAAATGATTATGCATTTGCTTATGTAAAATGGATTATGCAAGCTATGATCATTAGTTAATGTGTTTGGTTAAGTAAGATAAAGTGCTTCCATGCTATAATCACTATCAATAAAATATTTTGTAATAAGAAAGTGGTATTGAACTTAGTAATATTTTCAGGTCAAGTGTTGTATGGGTTCTATCCATTTTCAGATCATTATATGAACCTTCTAATTTCTGATTGAGTGTTCCCAAAGCCAATCATTGAATACATGTAAGAGGGTGGGTGTGAATGGTCACATACCATAGTTATGGGGCACATTGGGGGATGATTACAATCATCTTGGGAAAGTGTGAGAGTTAAGCAAGCAAGCCAAAGAGATAAATTTGTATGGGCAACTACAACAATTATTACACATTTAGTTTTTTTGCATGAGTAGCAAGTAGAGAGTAAGAAAGAGAACTTGGAGCTAGAAAAACTATGGAGGGAGAATTATAGAGCATGATAGAGTATTTTGGAGCTGAAGAATGAAGATCTAGGTTCTCAGGCCTGAAGAGTGAACTCATGTGTGAGTTGCACTATAACAACAAGTGTTTGTTGTTTCTACTCGTAATTTTATTCACAGTGAGTTCCCTTGAATTTCCCAGTTGAGAGATTCTTGGTTACATGTGCCACATAGACCCTAATAAGTGAATGGGATGTCCAAGACACTCAGATCATTGAAGAGGTACATTCCTTGGGTTGGAAAGGTCAAGAGGAAGAGAGGTGGTGGAAAATTTGGATAGTTGTAGGAGAATACCAGTGGGATGTGAGTTTGTTGAGCTGTGAGAGGATAGTGAGAGGCCACTCTCTTTTATGGATTTATATCCTTGGCACAGGGGTGAATTGTTGTTTATATTTGGAAAAAAAAGTATGTGATTGGGTGGAATGTCCATCCCAAGCAATTGGTTGTAGATTTGATTTAAAAGAAAAGTGTTTTATCTGTTTGTTGAGTTATTTCATGTGTTAATTTGTTGTGCATGAAATATGTGTAGGAGAAGGATTATATGTTGTTGTAATTGATTTATTAGTTGTATTTCATATCTATTTTAGAATTTTATAGATGAATTTAAATAATAGTAACAAACAATAATTAAATCTAGTTATAATTCATAGCTAAAAACTATAGGAAATTAATTAGATAGCATAAATATTAACTTATGATTGTTTCCACAGTGTAGTGTTCCTCCATTGGGCTAGGGGACGTTACAAAAAGGAGCATAAGGATAAATGTGTCAAGAATCGAGGTAAAGTAAGATTGATGTATTCATCCATTTGATTCATGTGTGTGTGTGTGTGTTTGTGTGTGTGTGTGTTTTCACCTTTCATATTATTGTATTCAATTGCAAATGATAGATCTGGTCTCTCCTTGAGTAGATAGGATTATATCTAGACTAGAATTGGTATTTCCTAATGCTTGGAGAATTCATAGATTGGTTTTTGTTTGTCACTTGTGTGGAGGAAGAAAATAGTAGAAGTTGGAGCTGGATCTCGGGAGCTACGTCCACAAAGGAATATGAGGACAACCAACGTTAAAGATGTATGTAATTCTCTCTCTTAGTGTAAAAGGAACCACTTTGTTTAGATATAGAGAAACCTTGTAGATATTTATACCCATTGTCTATCTTGGATCAAGGGTAGATCCAAGGGAGGTTTGGCTTATTTGTAGGCTATATTTATCTACAACAACAAAAGATGAGGACTTCAAAGAGGTGTTTCAGTAGCTACAAGGATAAATTCATGTAGAAAAAGGTGACATTAAGGATAACTATCACATCCATAATGGGTTACTCTAGAAGCTAGAAAAGCTCTATGTTACTAAAGGTGAAATATTGCAACTTATCAAAGAGGCTCACACCTCCAAGGTTGCAGGACATTTTGATTTTGGGAAGAAAATTTCTAACTTACAAAGGTATGTGTACTAGCCTTGAATGTAATAGTATGTAGCACAATATATTACAGGATGCATAGTTTGTTGTCCTAGCAATCCCAGTAATAGAAATCAAGGTATATAATGTCCCTTACTTATACCCATGTGACATTGTGAAAGAATTTACATGTATTTTGAAACTTAAAAGGGACATGACTATGTTTTTTTGGTAGTTGGTAGGTTCAACAAGATGTGCATTCTTATGCCTTGTAAAAAGACCATCAAAGGACAAGATGCAACAAACATGTTATTTGAACAAGTCTAGGTACACTTTGGGATACAAAGAAATACCATCTGAGATATGGATACTAGATTTATGAGTGCCTTTTGGACTAAAATTATTGGAAGATGGACACAAAGTTGAAGAGATATACAACATTTCATCCACAGACAAATGGGTAGATAGTAGTCAACAATATGTTGGTACAACTTTTGAGGGGTTATAATCAGAAGCATACGAAGACCTGGGATGAAAATATGATCTATATTCAAAACTCTTATAACAGAGTAGTCCATACTTCCATTGGTAAGTCCCCTTTTGAATCTTTCTTTGGATATCTTCCACCTTCTCCATTAGATGTTTTTTATGATAAAAAAGAGGAGTGACAAAAGACACTACAGGAGAAGCATTGAAAGAAAATAATATTGTTGAAAATATTAGACATATATCCATTTGAAAGTACAAGATATGTTGAAGAAGTCACAGGAAAAGTATAAGGCCATACATGATCAACATAAAACCGAGAAGTAATTCGAAGTAGGTGACAAAGTTTGGTTACAACTAATTAAGGAAAGGCTATAGGGTTCTAGTAAGAAGATCAAGGCTCTATGGTATGGCCATTTTGAGGTATTGGAGAGGGTGGGAAATAACACTTATAGACTCAATCTACCGCCATACATGAACATTTACTTAGTAGTGAATGTGGATAATTTGAAAGTCCATGATCCTTCAACGTTAGATTAAGAGGAGGAGCAGGTCCTACCTACCATGAAGGAATTAACACTGGATGCTTACAAAAAGTTGGAAAAGGACATGGTTTTACAGAGAAAGTTCATAACTACAAGAAAGGGGCGGCATGAAATTTGGCAAATTGGGTTGAAACGACAACTTCCAAGCAACGAAAAATGGTATTCTAGAGAGAAGGGAGAGGAAAAAAATCCTCACCTCATCCAATAAATATTTTGGGGATAAAAATCCTCCCTAAATGGGGAGGTATAATATAGAATGTATCATCATATAATTTTTCATCTATACTAGTTCTTTTTGGGTGTAAACATTGGAGGAATTGGCTTGTAGGGTCATTTTAGTGGTAGGTCCCATCTTGGAAAGTTGGGGTTTGGAACCTTTCAAATCCATTTTGAGGCATTAAATGACAATTTTTGGGGTTACAATGTCAAAAATGTTCACACAGACCCTCGACAAAGTTATAAACTCTAATACATTTCCAATGGTGATTAAAATGACTCAATCAGAGCTCCTATGCTAAATTTATTCCTCCCACAATTTGACCTAACTTGTTGACCACCATGGTACAAGTGAATGCCAAATCATCCCCCGTTACTCAAATAAATGGGGATAACCACTTATGGACTCTTAAGAAGATTCTAGAAGGTCCAAACTTGATTACGAATTGAGGGTTGAGAATGTCAAAACCCTCACCCTATATGGTTATCAGGTTAAATATCGGGTTGCTAGAAGGAGAAAGGGTTCCATTATTTTGTATTGTACTTGTTCCATACTTGAGAAGAGCATCCAATGAGTGGTATTTTGAGAGCACAACAAAGGATGTAGGAGATTTTGTAGTAGTCGTTCAGGCCATAGTGTCAAAGGAAACTCCATAATGATCAGTTCCTCTTTCTTTGTACTTTCTTTCCATAACTGAACAAAAGAGAGCAGAGCACATGCCTCACTTTCTTGTTGAGTTTTCTCCCATATTGGGTTTCCCAGGATGCATCTTGTCTTCAATTGTGTGGATGGTGTGTAAATTTTTACCTATTCTTTCATTTTTCTATTTAGTGATTTTCATAAATTCAAGAAAAAACAGTAATTAATTAATCTTTGATCTAAGGAGAATTAGTTTGCATAGTCTAAGATTTTAGAATATTATAACATATGTTGTGATCAATTGTTCCATTGGAATATCCACGACAATTTACAGATCATATTCATTGGAGAAAAACATCCCACAAGGACTTCAATGAGGCCTAGAAGGAAAATGGAACCCCAAAAATTTAAATATCTACCTATGCTAGATCAAGGACTAACCTTGTTGGAAAGCTAGTTTGGATGGACCTCTCGGGATAATATATAGCATTGATTTTTGGCTAAGTTGATCTTGGATATTGAGGCTTCATTGAATATATAGTTGTATTAAAGGGTGTTGTCCATTGAGTCTTTTCCCTCAATGATGGTTAGAAAAGGGTCATTTGTAAAATTCCCATTCACCATTTAGCTAACATTTGGCCTAGGGAGAGGAATACACATGATCAAAGCCTGGGATGTCTAGTATAATGAAGCAAGTATCCCAAATGTGTTAAGGCTCTTACATATAGATACTAAGATAAGATGATTCATTTCCTTATTTACCAGAAGAATTAAACTCCATCATATTTGTTTGGTTAATACATAGGCATGATGAGGCATACACAAAATGATCTCAATTAATTGCATAAAGAATGGGACAACATGGAGCACTTGCAACATAGATAGAATGAATGACCATTCCATTAGGTCATATGACTTCTCATAATCTAGTTCGATGAACATGGCCCATTCCATACCTTCCCAAATTGCAATAACATTGTCTCGAATGATGCACCATGTGCTATAGTGGGAAAAACCCCCTACAGACTACACTAGGGTTATAAAGTGCAGGCAGAGCTAACCTTCCAAAATCTCCTAATTTTAACAACTATCCCGACAATACCCCCACATTCATGTATAAAGTACAAAGTTTAGGGATCCAGTAGTCTTAGCTTAAACTCTCCGTCCAGTGTTGATCCCTTTGCGTTCGGTTGTTCCTCGACTGCAAATCTCCTCCCAAGGCTGACCTGCATTCACCAAAAGACAAACAAGAAACTACAAACATGCATTGTATATATGGATTAGTGGGTTAGATGTCATAACAAAATGTAAATAAAATATCAAGATTGAACACATCATGTGGTGGGATGGAAAAAGTACTTCTTTATATTAATCTCACAAAGTCACTTACAAAACAAGATCGGTGAGTGCTCCTCAAACCTGGTCCTGGGATCCTCTTCACGAAGCTCCAAATGCTTCCACTTATCCTTCTTCTCTCAGACTTCTCTCTAGAGAATGGGCATAGGCTTATGGATGAGGAAAAAGGGCAAGAATAGGGAATTCTGACTCAAAACTCACAATGTGGCTGCAAATTCTTGGGGCAAGGGGGAATTATGAAATGGGCAGAGTTTCACTGCTTTCATGTTTCTCCTTAGAATGAGACCCCAACACCTCTTTTTATATGACAAAAAGATGGTTATTCGGTTGGGTGATGGGCTATAGGCGGTCAATTGGTTGGGAAACTACCCAATAGCCCATAATCTCAACAAATCCCTTGCAAATTTAATTATTTTGCAACTTTTGTGGGTATACGTGGGCTATAATGGTGCAACTAGTGTACGTATGCAGGAAGTAGTGATGCAGATAGCATACATACATGGGAAGTAGTGGTGTAGGGTGCGTACATCTTCAAAAATTTGGTTTTTAAGAAGAGTTGTTCAGTATTGGCTTGGCAAAAATAGTAAGTAAGATGGCCTGTTGCTAGGTATGCCTGTCTGGTGCAAATTAGGGTTATAATAGATGCTCCCTAATGTGTGAGGTCAGAAGAGAATCTGATGGCCAAAATATATTACAAATCTTTACCAAAATACGAAGCGAGTGAGCCCAGGACCAGAGTTCGGGAGGTGCCATCTGCAAAATAAAAATTGTCTCACCGAGGTGGGCATACCCATGCTCGGGGTGAAATAAATCATGGTTTCCAATCAAATACATTGCAGATCCATGCCATATAACTATATAAAGTGTAGCCGCGAGCAGTACACAACGGATCTACATCTCAAAATCGAAAGATATACATGAATAATATCCATCTTCAAGAAGCTAATGATGCTTGATGGCTGGAGATGAGGCCTTCAGATCTTAAGAAACAACTTCAAGATCTTAAAAACTCATGTACGACTTCACTACCTAGAGGTCTTCGACGGCTTGTCGGGGAACAAACAATAGGATCTCAGTGATCAGGCAAAGAACTTCATTGATTTTGAAAAAGGACTTGATTGGACTTTAGGGATGGCCGAGCATGAGGTCAAGAGACAAACTATAGAAAAGATGACTCAGGTTGGGTAAAACTTCCCTTGGACAATATCAAGACTGATGATCAGACTCAAGAAACAGGATATTGACATAAGTTCACGATGCAGGAGGCAACACAAACTCTCCATATGTTTGGAAGAATAACCAAACGGAGGAGGACACAACTCTATGTTATGAGAACAACTTCCTAAGGTAATATTAAATCCCAAAGCTTGACGAACAAACAGAAGGATGTGCTTTGTCCAAGGGCGACTCATTGTGCTGTCGTAAAAAGAAAATACTTTTCCCATCCTCTTTTTGGGTCATATTTGATTTTTTTGTCTTTTTCAATATTTTGAAAGCTTGAAAAAGAATAAAAAAATGCTACGTTACAAAGGAGGAACGAGTGTCGCAAGCATACTAGTTCCAAGCACAAGGAACACACTAATGATCAGAGCAAGGAGACATGTGCACGGAAAGGACACTCGGAAAAATTCCTCCATGGGTCAAGGTGGTAAGAAGCAAAGGCAAAGTGCTACAAGGCTTGCATATAAGACATGCTTCAAAGGTTCAGTTGAGAGCAACATAGAGCCAACATTAGGCCAAAGATGCAGAAATGCAAATGTGATTAACATGAAACAATGATAACGTCCTTGAATGTAATTTTAAACAAGCCCAGAGAAAGTAAGCTTGGTGGTTTTTCATTTTTAAAGAGTCTGAAAAAGCTCAAAAGAAGACTCCATTGGGGTAACTTTTTTGAAGATAGTCTAGTTGGCTCGAAAAAGGGGTAAACTAGCACTGAAAAGACGTCTATTCAAAACCATTTTAATGAGTGTGACAAAGACAAGATCACTCAGCAATATTTTCAATTTTAAGGAGTCTGAAAAGAGATTAACTATGGACTCACTGCATTTTTCTAGATTTAGTCTCCTTAGCCCGAAAAAGGTTAAATTTACTGAGGAGAACTCTCCAAACAAGACGAATCTCCCAAGGTGTACCTTTTTCCTCCTTAATCTACACGCCAGAAAAAGGGGTAAACTCATGCTAGTAGATGTTTTTATGAACCAATTAACGAGTGTGAAATAACAAGGTCACTCGATGATATTTTCAATTTTAAGGAGTCTGAAAAGAGCCTAACTATGGACTCTGTAATGGATGTTCTTCTGGACCGTTTTAACAAGTGTGAAGAAACAAGCTCACTTGGCGATCTTTTCAATTTTAAGGAGTCTGAAAAGAGCTTAACTATGGACTCTGTGGGGGTTCCTTTTTCGTAAGTTTAGTCCCTCAGGCCCGAAAAAGGGTTAAACTTATACCTGAGAATACTCTTCTAGCGAACCGAAGTTCCTAGAGTATACCTTTTTTCTTACAATTGACCATCCAGACTGAAAAAAGGGTAAACTACCACCAGACATACATGACTTCAAATTTTAGTTTGGCGAGCATGAAGGGCAACAAGATCGCTCGACAATCTTTTCATGTTTAGAGGGTCCGAAAAGAGCTTAAAAGAAGATTCATGGGGCTATGACTCATGTATGAAAGTGGTTCAGATAGAGCCCACTGCTAGGATCAGACCAAGAGTCTCTTCGATAGTCAACTTGGGAAGTCTCCCAAAAGGGAAGAAAACACAAACCACAGTGTAAGTCCTCCCATGGTATAGAAACCATAGTCATGGCTTCAAGGATAGCCTCATCTGAAGGCAATTCAAAATCCGAGAAATCACGCAAACTAGGGTCGACAGTCCCAAAGGGTGAAGTAAACTGACCATATTCCATATGACGATGGAAGCTCTGGCTGGGACTGGCAAAGTCTATCAATGAAGAATCACAAGAACGAGGGCTTGAGGATTTACAAATAATGAGATCATACTCAGAAGGAGACTCAAGATCACTTGGACCTAGAGGGGGAAGCAAGAGCTCCCATGCCCCCATTGGATAAACCAATGGATCAATTGCTGATACCAAGTCTCGAGAAGGAAAACATGATTGTACAGGTTCCTTCTCAAAAGAAATTGAACATCGAGGATAAGACACCACATAATTAACCCATGGCGGGGTAGAGTCTACACGAAAACTAGGAACATATAAAGGGGTAGCCTGAACTAATGCCGAATTAGGATGGTGATTATCAGATGCCAGCTGGTCAATAGTGACAATGCTTCCATTATGAGGAAAATTCATCACCCAAAAAAGCGTAGACACCACAACGTTCATAGCATATACATAATCACGCCCGAGAAGCATATTAAAATCTAACGGGCCTTGCACCATTATAACATCAACAAGGACAGTCTTCCCACCTAATGAGATAGGCAACTGAGGAAGAATCCCCAAATATTCACTAGGACATCTGTTAAAAGCCAACATCTCATGCAAAGCAGACACAAGCTTGGGAGATCCCAACACTTTCCAAACCGAGGAGGATTAAATACTTGCAGAGGCTCCGTCATCCAAAATACATCGATAAATGTTTGTTGAATTAAATTCAACCCTTATTTAAAAAGGTTTGGAAGAAGGAAGATGAGGCTCAACAAGATCATTCCAATCAAACAAAACCATCCAAGGGCTTGGAGGGGGTGTTCTTAGAATGAGAGGAATGCCCCTTTGTTATGAAAGTACTGAACTGGAAATGCTAAAAACATAGTCAACAGACACATCACTCCCCAAGAGAAGAGTGGGACTAGCCGAAGACTGCATCGGTGTGACCACTTTCTCAACCAATGGTTGAATAGGCTGCGAGACTACATGGTCTAAAGGCACCTCACCCCCCAAAACAGGAGTGGGATCAGCCGCTGACTACATCGGCATGACCACTTTCTCAACCAATGGTTGAATAGGTTGTAAGGAAACCTCAGAATCAGAAGAGATTGCAGATAGGGACCACAATCTTCATACCTCTGGAAGGCCAGGGCACAAATGAGTAAGGTGATATCCCTTGCAAAGCTTATAAGGGAACTTAGGCTTACGTCCTATCTGTCTAGGTTTCTAAACAAAATCAATGCCCCGAACATGACTAGCAGTGGGTGGTTGCACATCTCCAACATGACTTGCAGAGGTTTGTGATGGGTCGATAACATGACTCACAGAGGCTACAAACCTATTTCCATTATGACTAGCAGGGACTAGACTTTTTTCCCCAGCATGACTGGCAGAGGCTAGGTTCTTTCCCCCAGCATGAATTGTAGAGGCTGGGTGCTGGTCTTCAACATGACTTGCAGAGATTGAGGACCTATCTCCAACATGACTTACAGAGGTTGGTAACTTCTTATTCCTATTCTTCTTCTTTCTACTTCGTTTAGACTTTCGGTTACTAGTAACTGTAATTTCACCAGAGGTGGGAGAAAGAGGAGGAGAAGAGTTTGTTGATGAAGGAACATCAATAGGATGCCTATGACATAAAGTGCTTAACTGAGAAGCGTCAAGAGAATTCAGGACATTTGTAATGGTACCCAACCAAACCGGTAGTCCCACATTCAACTTAGGAATGTACAAAGTGGCCATCAAAGGGACACCAACGTTTCCGAAGAAAGGAAAAGCAAAAGCATCCCCTTGCGAAAGAGTTCTTTGGTTGGTATTGTTGGGAAATTTATCCATGAATATCTTATGCAAAGGTTCTCCCCTTGCGGGATCATTCAAGTCCGTCAAAGTCTCACACACTAACTCTGGAGAACCAATGTTATCAAAACAACGCCTATAAAGAGGTGGCTCCATGTTTCTAAGAGGAAGACTGAAAAGTCATCACGACCGACGGAGTGGGAGGTCCACCACCCTAGGTCAGAGACCCAAAGCAATGACTGACTAACTCACGATGGAAAACTAGGGAGCACAAAGCACACGCTAAAAATTCCTAAAGACAAATCAACCAAAACACTATCTAGTAGGAAGGACAGTTACAGCAGCCAACACTAGAGAAACTTACTGGTGCAAGTGAAACTCGAACATGGAAGAACCTTCCGGGTATACTCTGCAAAGTGTGACCCAATGTCTGCCCTAGGTACTGCGGTATACCCTCGTAGTCACCTATGTAAGTCCCTAAAATAAAGGAAACTAGGTTTTTAGTTTGTGAACAATCACCGGGCGAGTACAGTCGACAGTCGGGTGGACCACAATGAGTTGGGTGTCAAGCCCGAAACCTATCGAGGGTATTGAAAGCACGTGTTCTAGAAGACGACTGAGGACCTCGAATGGATTCAAGACCCACGAAGATTTGTGGAAAATGTGATCAACGGAATCCCAAGACAAGTCATATATATGCGTTCCCCATTATGCTTGGTCCAACTTTGGAGGGGTTATCTCCGCTACCTTTCCACACACGACCTTGTGTTTAGCCATTGTGTTAGAGGGGGGGTCCCGGATAATTTCAACGTTACTGGACTTCTACACTCCCTAGCACATACTTGTATGTTTGTTTTGTAGCCTTGAAGAGTTTCCTCTCCAACCTAAATCAAGGCTCTAGTCTAGTCTAGTTAATGGACCCTACAAACATAAAGTCTGATAAATTTTAATTAGCGTTCTTTTTAAGGATTGATTTACTCAAAAGGGGTGTGGTAGTGCAACTGATGTTGTTAAGACTCTTGTGAAAAATAAAACTTATAAGAACACTAGCAAATAAGTATTATCTTTCTTTTTTTTCTTTTGAAATGATTTTAAGATGAGAAGAAAACACAACACTATGCTAATTTCTTTTTCTTTTTCAAATAACAATGCAAAGCGAATGCCAAGAAGGAAAGAGACCTGACAAGTTAAGTTTTTTTTAATATTTTCTTCCAATCAAAGCAGAAATAACAAAAGATTCTAAAATAAACTGATGCATATATGATTCATGCCCCCCCGACCATGAGGGGGATTTTTTTTTGAAAATGCAACTCATTTTTCTTAAAATTCCAAGCTAAAAATAAGTTTAAAAAGCTAGGAAACACAAGAAATCTTTTTTTTTTATGCTTCAAAATAAGAAACTTGAAAATGAATTATTTTCTTTTCTTCTACAGCAAGTAAAAGGGAAAAGTAAAGACAATACAAGACCCAAGAAACTAACTTCAGGTCTACTGCAGATAACAGGGAGTCATTAAAAGAACCACAAAGGCTAAAACAGAAAAGACTCACAGACTCATCAAAGAAAAACCCTTTCAACGAAAACACAAGCAATCATTAAAAGATAAAGAAACTAATGTCAAACCTAGGCTCAAAGACTGTAACTACAGAGACCAGGACTAAATCAAGAAACCCTTGAGAAGTCAGACTTCAATCAGCGAAGAGGATGACTACCTCTTCTTGAGAAAAACATATCCTGACCCAGGCATGCAATTGACACTTAATAAGCTTGCATATGTAAGTGGGTTGTCCAAAGGTAGGGCACATATGTACACAGGAAGACCCACTGCAGGCCATGTACACCTCTGTAACTTCTCAAAAAAGAATTTAACCAACAATCAAAGCTGACAAGGCAAGGAGTATTGGTATGGAGGACCAGAATCCCTTAAAGAATCAGTAACTTATAGAGAACTCAAAGAGGTAATTAAACCAATGAAGACACCCAAAAAGATCCCCTAAAAGCCTTAGAGGCTCCCCAGTATCGTCGCCAATTCTTCTATAGTGGGAAACCCCCCCTACGGACTAAACTAGGGTTCTAAAGTGCAGGCAGAGATTACTGTCTAAAGTCTCCTACTTTTAACAACTATCTCGACAATACCCCACATTCATGTATAAAGTACAAAGTATAGGGATCCAGTAGTCTTACCTTAAACTCCACGTCCGGTGTCGGTCCCTTTGCATTCGGTTGTTCCTCAACTACATATCTCCTCCCAAGGCTGACCTGCATTCACCAAAAGACAAACAAGAAACTACAAACATGCATTATATATATGGATTAGTGGGTTAGATGTCATAAAAAAATGTAAATCAAATATCAAGATTGAACACATCATGTGGCGAGATGGAAAAACTACTTCTTTATATTAATCTCACAAATTCACTTACAAAACTAGATCGACGACTGCTCCTCAAACCCGGTCCTGGACTCCTCTTCACCAAGCTCCAACTGCTTCCATGTATCCTTATTCTCTCACACTTCTCTCTAGAGAATGGGCATAGGCTTATGGATGAGGAAAAAGGGCAAGAATAAGGAATTCTGATTGAAAACGCACAATGTGGCTGCAAATTCTTGGGGCAAGGGGGGATTATGAAATGGGCAGAGTTTCATTGCTTTCATGTTTCTCCTTGGAATGAGACCCCAACACCTCTTTTTATATGACAAAAATATGGTTATTCGGTTGGGTGATGGGCTATAGGTGGTCAATTGGTTGGGAAACTACCCAATAGCCCGTAATCTCAATGAATCCCTTGCAACTTTTGTGGGTATACGTGGGCTGTAATGGTGCAGCTAGCATACATACATAGGCAGTAGTGATGCAAATAGCGTACATACACGGGTAGTAGTGGTGCAGGGCGTGTACATCTTCAAAAAAATGGTTTTTAAGAAGAGCTATTCAGTATTGGTTTGGCAAAAATAGTAAGTAAGATGGCCTGCTATTAGGTATGTTTGTCTAGTGAAAATTAGGGTTATAACACCGTGGAATAAATCTTGTTTTCTTAGGATGAATTTTTTGAGGGAGGATATACCTTATTCTCAAAGTGAAGGCCTCAACCAAAATATTGTAACATACACTGATAAGGATAAGTGATGACCAATTGGTCATGAGCATAGGGCCATCTACCTTGTGTTTGAACTTAATAAAACATTTGTTCATAATGTCCCTAAGAATGTTTTCATCGATCATCACCACCAAGGCTTATTTTAATTGCGTGAGGATCAAATCTTGATCACAAATTATTTTTTTCTCGAGGGAGACCTTATGAGGAACAAGGTTAATGCATGATTTTGTGTCTAGCCTTCATGCATTCAATATTCCTTGGGGTCGGAAAAGTGTATGGATGTGAGAAAAAAAAAACATGTGATTAATTTCCTTTGGGTTTGTGACCATGCCCAAAGGAATCTTTAGAGTATTAATCTTCTCAAAAGTGTCTTTGGTAGCTAGATATTTGAAAAAGTATCTTTTAGGCTAATCCATAGTTTTGAGCCAGTGAAATTTGGATTGAATTTGGGCCCCTATAACCTTTTAAATTTCATCCACCTTCAAAAAATGGAAAAGTTGGGAAACACAATTTTGGTGATAATAATCATTGGGAGTAATTTGAAGGAGGAACAAGGATAATTTGAACTCTTCTTTGGACACTTTGTGGAGGGATCATCAAACAACTTCTATTTATTGGAGAAACCCTCAAAGGAAGGCCATAGTATAACCTATCACATCATTCCACCATTCTATCCACCCATCCTCTTTCGTAGGCCAAGGAAGTAAGTTCCAAACATATAGCATGACCTAAATACAAGTTACAATGCTAGCGACGAGACATTGAATAAGTATCTCAATATGGATAGTTTGGTTTTGAAAAAACCCCAAGAAATGGAGAACACAATGGGATAGTGGCTAGAAAGAGTATCATCTCGAAATAATTTAACTGGACATGACCTTCATAGTTCAAGAAAAAATTATTTTATTCAAACATCATATCCCCATCAATCTATTTTATCTCTCTCAATGCTAGCCCTAAAATTTGACCATGTGAACCACAATTCTAACAAGTATTTTCTTCAATATTTTTTATTTGAAGAGGCATCATTGAGGCCATTCTAGATCTTGTAATCCCTTCGAGACATATGGACCATGTAAATTCCTAGTTTTCCATCCTCAATATCAACATTATTACAATTTCCACACATAAGACAGTCAACCTCTAGGAAATATTCAACTAAGTAGTCCCCCATCTTGGCCCTAGCTTTAGCATTAGTGGGTGCATACATGTTTTCAATGCCTAATACCATGCCATCAAGATTGAGTAACATACACAAATGTGTTAGATAGGTCACATCCCTAGTTGATGAATGAGGAGGAAAACTTATGTGAGATAAGGGTAACCAACCCCCCTCACCAATATTCATGTTTAATATGAAAAATATGGAAACCGAGCCAAATATATTCTAAGGACACGATGAGAGTAAATTTAGTAATTTTAACTTCTTATAGATGCATAAATTCCAATTTTGAGACTATCAAATGAATTCTATGAATCATAGTCTTCATAATTGGGACTATCATATAATCCAATTATATATGATATATACTATAGAAAGATGTAAAGAATGTGAATTGGATAAATACAAAATTGTTCATGTGCACTTCCTTTTTATGCATATTCCATGATTGTTCTAATACACTTTTTGGTTATGGTATATATATCCATACCTTGTATTGTATTGCAGGACCAATGTAACATTACTGGAAGTGGTATTAACTGTGAAAAAGACAAAGGTTATTTCTTATATATCCAATCATGGACATGGAGATAGGTTATAAATCCTACCATCAAACTAACACCTTAATAAATTTAACCACACTTTAATAAATTTAAGCATTGGATTCCAATTAGGAGGAAACCCTAGATTTTAAACCTCATAGCATTAAACAATGTTAAACTAGAAACCTTTTGTGTTTTATAATGATAGAAACAAAGCCCAATTGTTCATTTTCTTTACTTTCACAGTTTTCGATAAAACATGTAGAAGCATGACCTTAAACATTGAAATAAGTAATAAAAAGAATGATGTGTCTAAGACATTGAAATAAGAAATAAAAAGAATGATGTGTCTAAGACATTAAAATTGGATTATTAGTACATCATAGATACATTGATTTTCTATTTATTGTTTAATTTAAAATTCAAAATTGATTTTCTTTTTTATATTTTCATTAGAACATAAAAGTTAGCATTAATTTTTGTCCAATGATTAATGATTGATATGCATGAGGGTGTTTGCTCTAAAAATATTTTTTTAAATATTTAAAAAAAAATTATTTGTATGAGGAAGTAATATCATACTTGCAATGTTGTGAAATAGAGAGTTGGCAAATCCTTGGCCATTTATTGAAATGACTTTATGTGGATCATATTTTTTTCCATACTTTAACATGAGCTCTTAGCATGGAAATATACTAGGATAAAAAACAACTTGCATTAGGGAAATGGCATGGAAATATACTAGGATAAAAAACAACTTGCATTAGGGAAATGACTTTATGTGGATCATATTTTTTTCATACTTTAACATGAGCTCTTAGCATGGAAATATACTAGGATAAAAAACAACTTGCATTAGGGAAATGACTTTATGTGGATCATATTTTTTTCATACTTTAACATGAGCTCTTAGCATGGAAATATACTAGGATAAGAAACAACTTGCATTAGGGATGAGGTTAAATGTTTTTTTGTCTCTGAATTTAGTTGGGTGCATCCTTATTTTGCCAAAATTTAAATTAGTTAAACATCGAATATAGATTATAAAATAAATCAAGAAACAACCATGAAAAAGAATTCCACTTAAAAGTGATTCCTTTAAGTTGAATTACAATTTGGTTATTTCAAATTTTGAGCTCCTTACACTTCATCCAAATATTTAAATTGATAAAAACATAAATATGAAATGAATTAATATATCATTTAAAATTTTAAAACTCTTTACACTTTGTCAAAATTTAAATTGATTGAAACATTAAATATAAAATGAATTGAAAATGAAGTTCCATGAGGTTTTGAGTTCAATTCCCCCCGACTTACAATGTGTGTCATGTATGGGGTTTCGTGGGCACACCTGGAGGTTATAGTGGTAGCAGTTGGATAACACGGCTACGTGTAACGCGAGCACGTGCCCAACTAGTTGTTGATTCCTCCAGACATTATATATATATATATATATATATATATATATATAGAATTAGCTGAACAGTGACTATTAAAGTGAATAACACTTAACAATGATTCATTTAGATTCAGCTTAAAAACCCAAAACCTGAAATAAAAATTATAGGATATTTATGCCATTTAAAAAAAAAATTATTAAAATATATAATTTTTTTACATTTCAACCAATATTACTCAAATCTTGAACATTTTTTTTAATATTTCAAACAAATCAAATGGTAAACCTTTTAACACACCAACACCACCAATCCATGCTTGGCTCATCTATTCAGGACTTGGGCCTCACAACTCCTAACAAGTTGGCCTCATTAAATACACTTCTTGTAGTGATGAGCTCTCCATATGAAATACTCCAGTGCCCACTGAAAGATTGGGCTTCTTGCGATTTTGTGATCTCCGAAAGATACTGAAAAGAAAACATAATACAACGATCCCTGTAACTGCAACAATAGGCATGATAGCTCCTTCTAGAAGTGAATGATTTTTATGTTTGTTAGCAGAGCATGGTAACAAACTTACCTTGCTCCCATTCCCGCTCCTAGTCAGGTTAATATTTCCTAAGAAAGCAGCGGCATCAAGTTTTTTGAAAACTCCACCTTTAGGGACTTCTCCTAATAGCTTGTTGAAAGAGAAATTCAAGTAGTGAAGCATTTTGAGATTTTCTAATGACATGGGTATTCTACTGGTTAAAGGAAAAATCAATAGTCTGAAGATTTTGAAGTTCACCAAGTTGTACTGAAATCGGACCCAAATGCTTTCCAACAAAGATTCAAGTAATCTAGTACTTTGCAGCTTCCAAGTAAACTTGGAATTTTACCATTTAACATATTTGCAGAAATATCTATAGCTTGGACATAATCATCTTGCTGAGTTCTGAAGGCAAGGACCCCTGTAATAAATCATCTTATTGAGTTTTGAAGGCAAGGACCCCTGTAATAAATTGTTTGAAAGGTTGAAATACAAAACTAAATTTGCAAGACCTACAACACCTAAAGGTATGAGCCTGCTAATCATGTTGTATGATAAGTCTAACTATGCTAAGTTCACACAATTACCTAGGCTTGCAGGTATATTCCCTGATAACTGGTTCCGATTGAGATTTAAATATCTTAGATGCTGGAGGCGGTCAAGAGAATTAGGGATTGTTCCAGAGAGATTATTTCCTTGAAGATCGAGGAGGCCTAAGCTTTGGATTTGCCCAATTTCAGTGGGGATGCTTCCTTGCAAATTGTTGGATTTGAGATATAACCTCTCCAACTTCTGAAGCATGCTAAGTAAAGAAGGTATTGCCCCTACAAAAGAATTCCCGCCTAAATCCAGAAATGTTAAACTAGTTAGGTTTCCAATCTGTGGAGGTATTTCTCTTGCCAATTCATTTCCACCCAAGTATATGGCATCCATTTTTGTAGAGAGGTGGCTGATAGAAAAGGGAAAACGTCCCATGAGACGATTAGAGGATAAGGCTATTGTTTGCAGGGTGGAACAATTAGTAAGAGCAGTAAGAATGGGCAAGCTCGTGGTGCTGCCGCTAACCAATTGATTATTGTGTAAGTAAAGGTGTTGGAACTGCGTCAACTTACCCAACTCCATGGGCACTACTCCGCTGAGTTGGTTTCTCCCTAATTCGATCACTTGAAGCTTCGTGCAATTGAAGAGGGAAGCGGGAATGCTGCCACTCAACTGATTACCAAACATATATAGTCCTGTCAACCAGGTGTTCTTGCTACAAAAATCAACTGGAATGTGTTAATTGGTTGTCAACTAAAGTCAATTGTCGAAGGCTTGTGCAATTTGAGAAGGAAGAAGGAATCTGGCCTGTCAGACGGTTATTCCACATATTGATGACGCCGACTAGACTTAACAGACCTAATTTGAAAGCAACGTGGCTGTAAAGGTGGTTGTTATTCAAATTGATGTAGTCCAAAGAGGATATATTTCCCAAGCAGGCGGGAATCGTACCAGTCAAATGGTTAGATCCTAAGTGAATGTATTGTAAGTTGGGGAGAACACATAGTTGGGACGGAATGTTTCCTCTCAAATTGTTCGAGGACATAGAAAGGTTGCGTAAACCTCGGCACCCACCAAGGGTGGGCGGAATAGAACCTTCAAGTTGATTCCAAGACAGGAGAAGCATCTTTAAGCAAAACAGACTCCCGAACTCATGGGGAAGGTGACCATGAAAATTGTTATTACGAAGGTCGAGTATTCTAAGAAACATGAGATTGGCAAGATGAGGAGAGATTGTACCTTGTAAACCCATGCTCTACATGTTTAGCGAAACCACTCGCTGTGTGTGCGGATTGCATATGATACAAAAAATTATTTATGCGATACAAAAAAATTCCTTCGACTTTTTCTAACTCTCAATTCTTCTTCTCAGCAATGACCCAAGTTGCATGAAAATTATTTTCATGTGATGTATCACACATAAACTATTTATGTGTGATATGTATAAATTTTCCCAAGATTTTTCCACACTTAGTCATTTTCTAAAAATTTTGAATTCATGGTCTTCACAAAACCCACCTACTTTCCCTTTTGAGCCGAGTTAAACCACTGGGATGCCGAATTGACCTTTTTCCCATCAGTTTGTCCTTCCCCCACATCGGATAACCCTATTACAAGTCAAAATTTGGGGATTTTGACCCTGAGTCCTTGTGCTGGGGTTAATCAATTTTCACCACAAATCCCCTGCGCGACTACCATGGATTTGGAAATTTCAACATCCAATACAAAAACCTATCCATTGAATCCATGCATTCAACATACCCATGTTGATTTTGGCTAAATATGTCGAGAAATTCGGGATTTAAAATGTTTTTACATTTTTCCCCCAATTTCAAAGCAGATTGAAACCTTGTTGTCCAACAGTAGACCCCTGCAATCTTGGTGTTGAAACTAAGGCTTTGATACCAACTGTAACACAACTGTTACCAATAAAAACTGAAATATTGTGATATGCATTAAAATAAATGTGTGCAACGTGACCAAAATGCTCATGCAATTACCAATAATTTCAAATTCATGATTCTAAACTATTTATTGATGCATAGAATTCAAAAAACATAGTAAAATGCAACCATTAATCACAACATTAACACAATAAATAAAATAGTGACCAAAACGCTTATATCATCAAAAAATGTCACCAACTGGCTGCATATGAGGGATGTTCCTTCCAACCATAGGATTTGTTTTCCATTTCTCTCAACAACAGGACACCCCCAAACTAGGGATATGAGTCCACAAGGAGGAAACAACTCCTATGGTTGGATATGGTCCACTCAACCACCCAAAACCCAACAATTCATAGTGACATGACTACTCTACTACAATTACAATCGCCCAACTCTCTTCCACATCAGACTACACAACCTAAGGGATGATATTTCCTTATATGCATTGTAGTCCCTTAGAAACTCTCCATCCCCTCCAAGGCTCCAACATGGACCAACAAAAAATCTCTCAACCGGGGGCTCCAAGAACTCCAACTGTAAAATGAAGTGCTCAGAGCAACATTTTTACATGCTCTTGGGAAAATTTTAGCAAGAACTCTTCCCAAGCATGCTAGCCAAGTTATTAACATAATTCCTAATCCCTTTCATGTTTTTTTTCATACACAATATGGTCGGTATTTTTTCCCAACACCAAACTCTCCTTTTTCCTTTCTTCTACCTAGTTGAAGAACTACATCCTTCCTTTCCTTGAATTTTCCTTTTCTTCCATGTATGCCTGACTCTCATGTTTCCCCAAAAGTGGTTGTACGCATCCCATGCTGTCCTAAATAGGTGATATGAATTTCCCACCAACCTCTTACATGAGCATACTTAGCCCATATTTCAATATCTAGGTGAGATGACTTTCCCACCAACCTCTTACATGCATCTAGTGATTAATTTGATAAGTAAGAGGAGGCAAATATTTAATAATAAAATGATTTAGAAAATTGATTTGGGGTTATTAGGCATGTGGAATTTCCCCTTGGACCCCCTTTAGCCCCCTTCTCTGGTGGAATCATACCCCCCCAATGTTATCGTCCCTCATGTATTGTAGCTATTGATGCATTTTTATTTAATAAATGCACTTATAGATTACAATGCTAGGTTCTCCAACCCAAAACATACTATCTCACCAACCTATTTAACATACATATAATTACATTACAATTCACAGGGATTCAAAATTGGATGTTATAGGAGTCGACTCTAAGGTAGAAAATTTCAAAAGTAGTTCAGGGAGTTTTCATGGTGGAAGAGCTTGGCATAAGATTTATACTATATGATGTTGTGGATTCATTGGATTGGACAAGCACATGTTCTAAACATAGGGCCTGCGAATGGTTATGTGCAGAGTCAATGGGATTGAAGGATGATGCAAGTCCAGGCGAGAGAATTCTAGTCTCTAGCATGAAGCGATGCAAGTCTAAGAACCCTGGGGTTGAAAGCAACATCTATAGGAGTGATGTTGAAGGGTTTGTTATTATGAATAATCAAGACAAATGAAGAGAGGTTTAGTCACATGGTTTCTAGGATATTAAATGTGGCAACTGTGGGATCAAATGATAAGGGAATAGTGGGTTGGGTTTTACCTGGATCATAACCAATGTTAGAGTCGAGTTGAGTATAGGAATCATATGTATTAAGGCAAGGTTGTTGTGGAAGAATGAAACTCAGATTATAAAATTGATGCAGGGGTAAAATTTATAGTAATAATAAATTTAATGTAGACTAACTAATAATCATTTCTTTATATATATCTATAATATAACACTATAAAAATGAAATATGATATGAGGAAATTGAGATAATTATATTTAACATTATTCTTGATTTTTTTTATCAATTCATAGTGACACTAGATATATACATACACAGAAGTTAATTTAGATCCAACTTATCTTTAGATTTTTAAGATATTAAAAAATTGTATCTCAATTATTTTTATTTTTTTAATAATTAATATATTCATAATTAAAACAAATCTACACTAATCTATATTTAAAAATGATGTTTACCACTTACAAATTAAAATCTTTTAAAGTGTATATAGAATTTTAATTATCAAGTTTCATCACGTTAAATTTCAAATTCACAAAATTCGATAGAGGTCACGCTCATTATGGCTTTTGCTTATTCCAGTCCAAATTGGAAAAAAATGGGACTAACAACAAAAACGATTTGCTCAATCTTGTAAGAGTCCCTTCCCCATAACTTCATATAAAGTAGGGAATATAATATAAGTATGTGTGCTCTACCCCTTGGTCAATTAAATTAAATATAAAATGTACGAGCCATTCTTAAAGTCTTTGAGAGTTCAAGCCAACTACCCAAAGTCCAAAAATTTCCAGATTCGAGCTACAGTGTAATTACAAAGTCAAAAAATTTCTAGATTCGAGGTAAAGTATAATTATAATAGAGTATATTAAATTATTCCATACCTTTTTCTTTTATAAAAAAGTAAAAAGCAAAGCCAAGAGTGGACGTGAGTGGGCAACGACATGATAAAATTATCGAATAACTTTGTTAAGCACTATTGGTACAATTCGAGTAGTAGGATCCACATTCACAAATATCGATATTAGTTGTAGTGACTTGTCATGCTTTATTGGAACAAGGAATAAGCTAACGATGTAGCATCCTTCCTTCTTGGAAAGGGAAGAAGGATGCCTCCGTTATACTCTCTAGTAACTTCTCAAG
>ML777874.1:1018765-1033908 GCA_009831015.1 Picea engelmannii
CAAATTGATGTAGTCCAAAGAGGATATGTTTCCCAAGCAGGTGGGAATCGTACCTGTCAAATGGTTAGATCCTAAGTGAATGTATTGTAAGTTGGGGAGAACACATAGTTGGGACGGAATGATTCCTCTCAAATTGTTTGAGGACATAGAAAGGTTGCGTAAACTTCGGCAACCACCAAGGGTGGGCGGAATAGAACCTTCAAGTTGATTCCAAGACAGGAGAAGCATCTTTAAGCGAAACAGACTCCCGAATTCATGGGGAAGGTGACCATGAAAACTGTTATTACGAAGGTCGAGTATTCTAAGAAACGTGAGATTGGCAAGATGAGGAGATATTGTACCTTGTAAGCCCATGCTCCGCACGTTTAGCGAAACCACTCGCTGTGTGCGCCGATTGCATATGACGCCTGTCCATTGGCAGAATGAAACATTTGGTGTCCAAGTAGTGCGAAGTAACTGGGATGGATAATAGGAAGTAATTGCAGACGTGAATCCAAGCAGAGCCTTTTGATCAGAGGCATTGGTGAAATCAGGATGGCCACGATTAGATACTTGAAGCGTGGAAAACCCAAAAGGAATGACTAAGAGAATGAAATGGAAGAAGAGTAGAAGAGACATTCTGATAATACATAGGAAAGGAGGTTGAACGGAACAGATCTCCATCTACAGTTGCGATAGAATGGTTTCTACAAGTATACCAATCATACTCGGTTGTTGGAGTTTCTTCATCTATTTATTGGAGAAATGGAATCAACCTTTAATAAATCCACTGTTCATTCTGCTGCTCTCCTACATTTAATATGACACCGAAAAACGCTGACGTTACTTGCTACGAGATCAATCTGCGACAACATTTGACATCACTACATGCCATCTCATCAAAAGCCTAGCTTTTGTAAGGTGTAAGTTGGACAAAACCCACGACATTTGCCCGGAAAATTCTGGCCCAAGTTTATACCAGGATTTTACATGGCCCAAATTGATACAAGGATTTAAACCTAATATTTATATTTGAAATTTATACGATGGATGTATAATCAGGGTTAGCTCATTTTAAGAGGATATAAAATTTGGAAATTCTGTAAAAATAAAAGTATTCAGATCATAGTAAATCACAGTGATTGGTCATTATATATTATTACTACTGAAATTATCACTGTTTGAGACGGAGTTGAGCAGCAGTACTTAATTTTGAGACGGAGTTGAGCAGCAGTAAATGAGAAATTATTCTGTAAAAATAATTTTTTTTTGTTAACTCTCTTCTCTTTAGAGATTTTATTGGTAAAGTTTACGAAGTTATACATACCCTACCCTTTCTGGATTTGAACCTGTGACCTTTTAAGAAAGAACACATGTTTTTAACCATTAAACCCACTCAAACAACCTTAAGCCCACTCAAACTGTATAAAATACAAGTATTTTTCATCTTTTTAATTTATTTGTTTTCCAAATTTTAATGAACTTTTTAATGTTGATCCAAAACCTTATTTACTAAATTTGTATTTATCTTTACAATTTTTTTTCCATTACTAAGTTTATTATTTTCATAATTTTTGAATTTTCTTTAATTATTTTTATATTCAATTTAACCAATTTTTAATTTCTAAAGTAGAGATAATTTGGTAAATTTCAATTATATAAATAATAATAATAATTTGCTAATTTTATAAAGTATACAGTGTTTTGAACATGTGACCTCTATAATTAACTGAGGATAAATATTATTGAATTTAAAATTTGTATTATTTTTAATATTCTATTTATGGAAGGTTTATTGATGAAAGCAAGGTGTGTGTTGCAAGATAAAAAATTGTCTCTTGGCTTCATATTTAGAAAAATTGGCCATCCCCCTTTAGAAGTTGTCACTGGTTTAGTTGGTAAGTTGTAGATATTTGATCCATTCACAAATTATTATGGACAATGTTTTACTTTTAGGGAGGTCTTTTAACCAAAATGAGGTGCACTTAGATAGTGTAAGCATTGGGTGTGTGCATTACAAGCAAAAATGTGTTTCTTAGCCTCATACATAGAAAGTCACAACCTTCTCGAGCTCATATGGAAATCCCCTTTTATAGAGAATCATTGGCTTAGTTGGTTAAGCTTTGGCATTTGGTCCATTCACAAAGTATTATATTCAATGTTCTACTCTGAAGAGGTCTCTTGATCAAAGTGGGGTGTTGCTCCATAGTCCATGTAGGCAGTGAACATGTGTTGCAAGAAAAAAAACATTTCTTGTTTTTCTTCCTCCATATCATTAAAAATTCACCATCATGAGATATATGTAGCCTTCTTTCTCATCATTCACATCTCATATGCACCTTTGTCTTTTGGAAATATATTTCCAAAAATAAAATTGTTTTGGAGATCGTCCACATTAAGAGTTGCAATGTTCATGGAGTCCATATGTCTTGTTACTACAACTTTCCTAACCCAACAAAATGCATATTTTAAAAACTGAGAAATTTTTCCATTTTCTCCTCTAGATTACCTTTCCAACAACTGTACTCATGCCTCATTCTCGGTCATGAGATGAAAGATATGGATTTAAAATTTTTTCATTTCTACTCAATTATGCTTTGTCCCCAATGGTGCAATCTAGTTGAGAGACCATCTTCTGCCACTTGTAGAAGGAAATATGTTAGGAACATGGATTTTTTATTTATTTATATTGGACAATGATAGTATTCATGATTGTGAGTACCTAACATCTTTCATATGGGGAATCAAATGCTCCATTCAAATTATGCATCAATATGGAATTGTCAACTTTGTCCTTTTCCCATTTCTTCCATACTTCAAATTTTTAGCGAAAATTGTTATCTCCCAAATGGAACAAAACTAAGATAAATTTAATTTTAAAATTTTGTCTATATTTTTTAGGAGGTAAAATTTCAAGTAAATGTTTTTTTCTATATTTGTGAATTGGGGTCCCCTTTCCTCCTTTGGAAATCTCAAAAATCCCCTAAAAGTGGCCTGAAATAGTTGATTTAGGCATGTTTCTACATCCCCATTCCAAACCCCTTGGAATATGGATAAAATATCCCCTAGGTATCATCATGTACATTTCCTTAACTCACTAGAAAAATTTCATTAATAATAGGGCCTATGTCAAGGAGTAGTGCCCTATTCTTTGAAAACCACTAATATGCATTTTATGAAAAAATAGAGTAGAATTGACTAGTGATCCTCACTAGAACTTTTGTAGGCCTCCTCATTATGGACATACCCCTTAAATTTTATTTGAATCTGTGTTTGTTTTCTCCTATTATGGACAAAACAAGATTTTGGCTCTAGATTTCTTATCTTCATCTTTCTCTTCACTAATGCGGCATGTCACCTTCCCCCTTTTCCTTTCCTCTCTAACAAGATTCTCATCTATTACTTATCATGTCACACCATATTTAATTTCTTACTATAAATGGAATTTTACCTTCCTTTATCACATTTCCACAATCTTCTCTTCTATGTTGTGTCGCAAAAAAAAATCCCATGTGATATGTCGCGGGAAAAAATATTTCCCTTATGACATGTCAGATGGAAAAAAATTATTTCATGTGACATATCACAAGGCCAAAAATTGTCTCCTTGCGATGTATCACATCGATCTTTTATTCGACACAATACACCACATCACACACACAAAAAAATTTCACGACATGCAAGAACTTTTTAAGTTCCTCAAAATTTTGTATGTCTTCTTCTTCCTCTTGAAGTATCTCTCGCACCTCATAAATTTCCTCTTTTGTGATGTATCACGCCATAACATTTTATGGTGGGATATGTCACATCCTTCAACTTTTCTTCATTGCGATAACTCTCATTTATTTATTACATCTTTTGAAATTTCCTTCCTTGCGGTGTATCACACCAAATTTTTTTATGGTGCAATACATCACATCTCCACAAAATTTCTTCCTTGTAGTGTATCGCACAATTTTTTTTTATGGCACGATACATCGCATTTCCACAAACTTTCTTCCTTGTGGGGTATCACACCATTTTTTTCTATTTTTTATTTTATGGTTGGATACATCACATTGCCACAAACTTTCTTCCTATTTTTTTTTTTTTTTTTCTAAGTCTCAAGTCTACTTCTTGGTGATAACACTATGTTGCATGAAAACTATTTTCATGCGATATACACTATATCGCATAAAAAATATTTTCATGCAATATGTTGAAATTTTCGCAATAATATAAGTCTTAAATCACTTCTCACAAGAAGGAAAATTTATTCTCTTGCAATGTATCACAACTTAAAAATATTTGATGCAAAATAATGCAGATGGGCAATCTTATGAAAAAATTATTTCTCGCGCTGTGTTGTATTTAAAAAATAAAATATTCATGTGATACACACAAATTCCTTCGACTTTTTCTAACTCTCAATTCTTCTTCTCGGCAATGACCCAAGTTGCATGAAAATTATTTTCATGTGATACACAATGTATCACACAGAAACTATTTATGTGTGATATGTATAAATTTTCCCAAGAATTTTCCACACTTAGTCATTTTCTAAAAATTTTGAATTCATGGCCTTCACAAAACCCACCTACTTTCCCTTTTCAGCCAATTTCAACCACTGGGATGCTGAATTGACATTTTTTCCCATCAGTTTGTCCTTCCCCCACATCGGATAACCCTATTACAAGTCAAAATTTGGGGATTTTGACCCTGATTCCTTGTGCTTGGTGAAATCAGTTTTCACCAAAAATCCCTTGTTCGACTACCATGGATTTGGAAATTTCAACATCCAATACAAAAACCTATCCATTGAATCCATGCATTCAACATACCCATGTTGATTTTGTCTAAATATGTCGAGAAATTCGGGGTTTTTCATGATTTTACAATTTCCCCCCAATTTCAAAGAAGATTGAAACCTTGTTGTCTAATAGTAGACCCATGCAATCTTGGTGTTGAAACCAAGGCTTTGATACCAACTGTAACACAACCATTACCAATAAAAATTGAAATATTGTGATATGCATTAAAATAAATGCGTGCAACGTGACCAAAATGCTCATGCAATTACCAATAATTTCAAATTCATGATTGTAAACTATTTATTGATGCATAGAATTCAAAAAACATAGTAAAATGCAACCATTAATCACAAGATTAACACAATAAATAAAATAGTGACCAAAATGCTTATATCATAAGAAAATGTCACCAACTAGCTGCATATGAGGGATGTTCCTCCCAACCATATGATTTTTTTTCCATTTCTCTCAATAACAGGACAGCCCCAAGCTAGGGATATGAGTCCACAAGGAGGAAACAACTCCTATGGTTGGATATGGTCCACTCAACCACCCAAAACCCAACAATTCACAGTGATATGACTACTCTACTACAATTCCAACCGCCCAACTCTCTTCCCCATCAGACTACACAACCTAAGGGATGAGATTTCCTTATATGCATTGTATTCCCTTAAAAAATCTCCATCCCCTCTAAGGCTCCAACATGGACCAGCCAAAAATATCTCAGTTGGGGGCTCCAAGAACTCCAATTGTAAAATGAAGTGCTCAGAGCAACATTTTGACATGCTCTTGGGAAATTTTTAGCAAGAAATCTTCCCAGGCATGCTAGCCAAGTTATTAACATAATTCCCAACCCCTTTCATGGGTTTTTTCATATGCAGTATGGTCGGTATTTTTTCCCAACACCAAACTCTCCTTTTTCCTTTCTTCTACCTAGTTGAAAAACTACATCCTTCCTTTCCTTGAATTTTCCTTTTCTTCCATGTATGCTTGACTCTCACATTTCCCCAAAAGTGGTTGTATGCATCCCATGCTGTCATAAATAGGTTATATGAATTTCCCACCAACCTCTTACATGAGCGTACTTAGCCCATACTTTAATATAAAGGTGAGATGACTTTCCCACCAACCTCTTACATGCATTCAATGATTAGTTTGATAAGTCGGAGGAGGCAAATATTTAATAATAAAATGATTTAGAAAATTGATTTGGGATTATTAGGCATGTGGAATTTCCTCTTGGACCCCCTTTATCCCCCTTCTCTTGTGGAATCATACCCCCCCAATGTTATCGTCCCTCTTGTATTGCATCTATTGATGTATTTTTATTTAATAAATGCACTTATAGATTACAATGCTAGGTTCTCCAACCCAAAACATACTATCTCATCAACCTATTTAACATACATATAATTACATTACAATTCACAGGGATTCAAACTAGGATGTTATAGGAGTCGACTCCAAGGTAGAAAATTTCAAAAGTAGGTTAGGGATTTTTCATGGTGGGAGAGCTTGACATAAGATTCATACTATATGATGTTGTGGATTCATTGGATTGGACAAGCACATGTTCTAAACATAGGGCCTGAGAATGGTTATGTGCAGAGTCAATGGGATTGAAGGATGATGCAAGTGCAGGGGAGAGCATTCTAGTCTCTAGCATGAACCAATGCAGGTCTAAGAACCCTAGGGTTGAAAGCAACATCTATAAGAGTGACGTTGAAGGGTTTGTTATTATGAATAACCAAGACAAATGAAGAGAGGTTTAGTCACATGGTTTCTAGGAAATTGAATGTAGCAACTGTGGAATCAAATGATAAGGGAATGAAAAGTTACCCGATGCAATTCAGTAGATTTACATACTACGAGCACCTACAAATAGTTCATTTGTTTGATACAATGCATATAAGTAAGAACATAACAGAATTGTTGTCACATACCCACTACCTCAATCAAATTTTTCGTTGATTTCTGCAGAATCAGAACCCCCAAATTACCTATTGGAGGCCTAGCGCAAGCTAGCTCTTTCTCTCTCTCCGTTCCCATGTGGTCGCGGGTCATGGTCATAGTTCAAATAATCACGGTGCCTCTTTGTATTTCACGCCTTGGCGCTACAGTGATGTCGAATCATTCGAATTTGCAACCGCCGAACCTCGACAGGGCTAGCGAGCGGCCAATAGGGACAAATCCCTACAGGATTAGCAAATGGCCAATAGGGACAAATCCCAACAGGGCTGGAGAATAGCCAATGAGAACAGGCCCCGTCGCACGGTTAAGTGGAGTACAGGTGGCAGAGGGGAAATACAACACGGTAGTCAACAAGATAGGAGGGGGCCCTATTTCACACGCCACACTATTCCGGACCCCCCCCCCCCTCTTAAAGGCAGAATGGCAAGGGGGGTCCAGAATTCAACTGAGCATCGTTGATTGAGGTGAATTAATCTCAACCGTTCAAGAGTTGCACGTCCGATTCCGGACCCCGCCCCCACCGCTAAAGGTAGAACAGCAAGGGGGCCTCGAAATGAAACCTCAGCCGTAGATCTGGGTGGATGGACTTTGGACGTCTAGATCTTCTCGTTGCTTATCTTAATGCACATTCAGACCCCAACTTAAAGCCGGAATCTCTTCATCACATCGGACGGTCGTTATAGACCCTGAGATTCCCCGAAGGAATCTCATCTGTTCATTGGGACTTAGCCACATGCTAACGTCTCGACATTATGGGTCGGGATTTATCAAGGCGAGAGCCTGAGTTCTTGTCAACGAAACTCCCGAATCCCCGATCCCCAATTTCCCGAAATGGGTAATCTCATGACACGTGACCTTCTCAAATCGGACGATCCACGACTGCTCCGGGGTTTCCACCATGGAAAGTCCTGATCCCTTGTCACCAGGACTCCCGATCTCGCGATTCCCGATTTCCGAAATCGGTAATCTCATGACACGTGACCTCCATCAATCGGACGGTTCAGATCTATCTCGGGGTTTTCACCATGAAAAATCTCGAGCCCTCGTCATCAAGATTCCCAATTCCACGATTCCTGATTCCCCAAAATGGGTAATCTTACGACACGTGGCCTCCGTCATTTGGACAGCTCAGATCTATTTTGGGGTTTTCACCATGGAAAATCCCGAACTCTCGTCTCCAGGACTTCCGAGTTCGCGATTCTCGATTCCCAGAAATGGGTAATCTTACGACACGTGGCCTCTATCATTCGGACGTCTCATATCTATTACGGGGTTTTCACCATGGAAAATCCCGAACTCTCGTCACCAGGACTTTCGAGTTCGTGACTCTCGATTCCCTGAAATGGGTAATCTTACGACACGTGGCCTCTGTCATTCAGACGGTTTAGATCTATTCCGGGGCTTTCGCCCCTATACACTGGGGTCTTAACCCTCGGGTAACTCCTGACAGATCCAACGACTGTCGAGTTTTCCAGCCGAGATCTGATGGTTCAGTTTGGTTCCTACTCGTGCATTCTTCCACAATTCCCTGGACGTGGAAAACAAATCAACGGTCCAGATACTCCCATGGACCTTGGAGATCTACGATCCTGAATTCTTCACTGTCCACGAAGACATAGAAAACAAAGGGGTAAGGCATTTAACACCCTACTCACTCCTACCAATCTAGCAGTCATGCATGACCACAGGTTTCCCGATGGAATCTCATCCATCGATTAATACCTATCAGGGTTAAGGCACTTAACAGCCCATCTTCTTCTTCCGATCTGACGGTCGTGAATGACCACAGATCTCCCGAGGGAATCTCATCTGTCGATTCGATACTTCATCCTTATGCTACCATCTCAGGTTTTCAAGAGGATCGTTCCTCCTCGTGCAGGGTTACTAAGGCATTACGCCTTCACATTCGCTTTCCTGGTTCTTGATGGACTTTTCAAGGAGGGTATCTCTATAGGGAGTTTCTTACCCGGGGTACTATCTGAGGCTTATAAGGGTACCTTTCTCCCACGAATCAGACCTGCGGTCTGAATTAGGTCAGTAAGCATATAAATAGCGATTTATGAAGACATAAGCCATACGTAGTCTTTCCATTATAAACATGCATCTACCAGTATTGATCAAACCACCATATAGACATTCTTATAATGAAATCATTCCCAGTTTCACAGCCTATGAGCATAATTATCAAAATAAACATATATATTTCAAGATGCCAGAGGCAAAACACTTATCAGAAATAACACCAGGGGTTAAGAAACTACTGAGAGGGGTGCTCGTTTCCACCCAACCGTAGGCTGAGCAACTCCTAGCAAATTTACCACTAGCCACCCCCGAGATGAGACCATGATGCTATGAGACTGCATCTCTGTTTGCCAGTGACTAGGAGCGAAGGTTACTCTCCTTTGTCTCTACTATCACTCACTCTGCATATTGCCAGAGTTCTCTTCCTCCCCTCGCGTTTACCCCCAATCGCTTCTACCCCACGCCTTATCCTCTTGCGAGGTTGTGTGTGGCACGATTTCCCTCGCACTGGTTAGTCATGATGGCTCTACGGATGGGCGGTTCACCTCCCCATCCCTCATTAATTCTTGAGGAGCCATCTTCTTGCCAGCCTGCGAGACATTTAATTTGGGGCCAACGAGCCACTTTTGGTTCTTCGGGCTAGTGAAGTCCAAATACGGTATTAATTCTCGGTGGAATTTAATGCCACCTTTCCAGGTGCCTTCCACCACGATCGTGGTCTATTTTTCAGCACATCCCCTCTCAGCAGTCCTGCAATATAGATTCATTATGTTATTCACATTCATTGACCTTTTCCACAAGGTCCATTCACATCACATATTCACATTCATGAGATTGCCACAGTTCTGGCCAGTGCAGTTATTTTTACAAACTGGGGGATATAGGGTGTCACAATTCTCTCCCCCTTAAAGGAACATCATCCTCGATGTTCTTATCTTTTAACATGAATTGCATGTACAGAAGTAAATAAAATCGGATATGCCTGTCTCATGGCATCCTCCATTTCCCATGTAGCCTCATCGGGGCCAAAATGTCTCCACTGCACCTTTACCTATTCAATGGTTTGGTTCCGGAGCAGGGTTTCCTTTCTGTCCAATATGCATTGGGGTTCTGGTAGAAATTCTCCCTCCGGTTCCACCTGGATCATAGACCAGTCAATTATATGATTAGCATCATGTACATATTTCTTCAATAATGAAACATGGAAAACATTATGTGATTTTACTGTGGGAGGAAGTGCTAGCCGATAGGCTACAGGTCCCACTCTATCTAGAACCTCAAAGGGTCCACAATACCGGGGTTCCAACTTGGGACAAGCTCCCATTTTCAGGGAACTCCTTCTGGGCTTAATTCTGAGATATACATGGTCTCCCATTTTGAACTCTCTTGGAGTTCTCTTTTGATCAGCATAACTTTTCTATCGGTTCTGAGCGACCTTCAGATTTTGTTTTATCTGAGTCACTTGTTGTTCCATTTCTTTCAACATTTCGGGTCCAAAAGAAATCCTATTTACAGGATTACTCTAGCTGACTGGAGTATTACACGGCCTACCATAGACGACCTCGAAGGGACTCATCTTTAAGGATGCTTGGTAGCCATTGTTGTAGGCGAATTCTACCAATGGTAGGTAGTCTTCCCATTTCCTGGGTTGATGCATTACATGCATTCTTAACATATCCTCTAATATCTGATTCACTCTTTCTGTCTGTCTATCGGTTTGAGGGTGATAGGCGGTGCTAAACAACAATTTGGTCTCCAAACCAACCATCAGTGATTTCCAAAAATTGGAAGTAAATTTTGTGTCTCTATCAGACACTATCTCTTTCGGCATACTGTGCAGTCTGAATACCTCTTTCATGAATATCTGGGTGATGTCTATCGCCTTGCAGGTTGATTTGATGGGGATGAAATGAGCAGACTTGCTCAGTTTATCCACCACTACCATAATAGCAGCATTATGTTTGGTTGAAGTTGGCAATCCTGTGATAAAATCCATGGAGATGGTTTCCCATTTCCATTTTGGGATGGGTAAAGGGTGTAATAGTCCTGCTAGGTGTCGATGTTCTACTTTAACCTGTTGGCACTCTATGCATTGGGCCAAGTATTTGGCTATGTCTTTATTCAATCCAGGCCAACAAAATTGTTTCTGGGTGGCAGTGATCATTTTCTGATATCCTGGGTGACCAGCATATGGTGTTTTATGTAGTTCATCCAAAATGAACCTCTTCAAGTCGTCACAATTGGGAATGTACAGTCTATCTCTGTAAGTGAGAAGACCTCCTTTGGTCATCTGGTAGCCTTCATATTTTACTCCAGAGGGTTCTTGTTGTAGGTACAAAGTCACAATCTGAATGAAGGGATCTGTCTCCTATGCATTTCTGACTCTGTTCTTGACATCTGTCTCATAGGTACTCACCGCTGCCAAGTGAATTGTTTTCATGCTTCTGCTAAGGGCATCGACCACCCTATTTTCTTTCCCTTTTATGTGTTTGATTTCAAAATCAAATTCACTAAGGAGGGTCATCCATCTAGCTTGTCTAGCATTGAGCTTTGGTTGGTCAAACAAATATCGCAATCCACAGTGATCCGTCATAAGTATAAATTTTCTTCCCAAGAGGTAATGCCTCCACATTTTCAAGGCATGGACTATGGCAACTAGTTCTAGATCATGAGTCACATAGTTGACTTCATGTTCGTTTAATTTTCGGGATTCATAACAAATCACACTTCCTTTCTGCATAAGGACTCCCCCGAGCCCTTCCTTATAGGCATCTATGCACACAAGGAAGTCATCTTCTGGGTCAGCGATTTTCAACACGGGTGCATGGGTTAGTAGATGTTTCAAGGTTTGAAATCTTTCTTCACACTACTGTGTCCACGAGAATTTTGTCCCCTTCTTCTGGAGGGCAGTGATTGGACAACCAATCTTGGAGAATCTTTTTATAAATCTCCTATAGTATCCTGCCAATCCCATAAAGGATTTGATGTCTTAAACATCCTTTGGGGTGGGCCATTCCATGATAGACCTAATCTTGTTAGGATCTACTGCTACCCGTTCCTCGGACAGAACATGTCCCAAGTAATGTATTTTCTTCTGGAAGAAGTCACATTTACTGAATTTAGCGTAGAGCTGATGCTCTCTTAGCACTTGCAGCACAAGTCTAAGATGCTCTTCATGTTCTTCTCTATTCTTAGAGTAGATTAATATGTCATCAATAAAAACTAGTACAAGTTTATCTAAAAATTTACTGAGTACATTGTTCATTAAGCACATGAAAGTGGCAGGGGCATTGGTTAACCCAAATGGAACTACCACAAACTCATAGTGACCATACCGTGTCCGGAAAGCGGTTTTATGGATGTCTTCACCCTTGATTCGGACTTGATGGTATCCCGAACTCAAGTCAATTTTTGAGAAAATAGACCCACCTCCCAACTGATCGAATAGATCATCGATCTTGGGCAAGGGGTACTTTTTATTTATGGTTACTTTATTGAGTTGTCTATAATCTATACACAGTCTAAGGGTGCCATCCTTCTTTTTCACAAACAGGACTGGTGCTCCCCATGGGGACACGCTGGGTCGAATATAACCTTTATCCATCATTTCTTTCAATTGCAATTTGAGTTCAACTAACTCAGGGGTGCTCATCCGGTAGGGTGTTTTAGACACCGACACCGCTCCTGGTGCGAGCTCTATCGAGAATTCAATGTCTCTTCTCGGAGGTAGACCCGGTACCTCTTTCGGAAACACATCTCTATATTCTCTCAGGATAGGGTGATCCTCAGGGCTTGGTTTATCACCTCAATTGTTTTCAACACCTGTATTGCATATAGGGGACATCTCTTTCGGCAATACTTTTTCATTTGCAGGGCTGATATTTGCCTCACCGAGACTGGTTTTCGGATCCCTTGGAGGGTTATCCTTTTTCCTTCTTTGCTCACACATTCTAAGGTTTTATCGTAACAGTCCAGCCTGGCTTTATGAGTGGCCAGCCAGTCCATACCAATCAACAGATCGTATGATCCCAGGGGTAATATGTTAAGGGTTGCTTGGGTGGGGAATTCACCCAACATTAATTGGCAAGCTGGTATAACCTCTGCTATCTTCCTTTTGGTGCCAGTGGCTAACTGTACCAACCATGGCTTGGTTTGTTTTTTTGGCTGTAGTTTACACTTATCAACAGCTCTAGGGGATATATAACTCAAATTTGAACCAAGGTCAATCAAAACAGACACTAGATGGTTGAAAATCATACCTTCTATTTCCACCACTGAAGCTTGGTGGTCAGCTTGGTTATTATCCAATGCTGCATAAATCTGTGGCACACTTCTTTCCACATCATTGACTGTGGTAGCTTCCTAAATGTTATAAACTTTCCGACTGTTCTATTGTCGGTGTGGACAATCTCTCAGGAGATGCTCTTCTCCGCAACCCCAACATTTCAGAGGTTCTCTCTTTGGGTTATTAGTCTTCACTGGTATAGGTCCAGAAGTTTTATTTCTGTCCACCGAGGGAAAGTTCTACTGGAGTACACTCCGAGTTGGAAAGTTCATTCTGGGGTTCTTCTTATAGTTCTTAAATACTGAGGATTTGATCCCCTTTTTCTGAAATCTCGAACCACTCTTCTGTCTCCAGTCTCCACGAGACTCTACCCGATGTCCATATTGTTCATGACAATATGTTGCCTTTCGTATAGTGTCTTCTAAGGTCTTTGGCTTGTCAAATTCAATTCGGTTCCAGTATTCCTTGGGTAGCCCACTGATGAAGCATTGCGCCTTCGCCTTCTCTACTTTTATGTAGGGTACATATCTCAATAAGTCGAGGAATTTGTTGACATATTCCTCTATAGTGAGTTGCCCCAGTTTGAATTCATAAAACTCCTTAGCCTTTTCGTCGAAATATTTTTCTGACAAATACTTCTTCCGGAAGTACTTTTCATACTATTTCCAAGACAGGTCCTCCTTGCGGACCCCTTTCATATTCTTAAGATCTTCCCACCAGATGGAATCTTTTCCGTTCAGATTGAAAGTGGCCACTCGGGCCTTCAGATTCTCTGAAAAGTCATGGACTCTGAAATATTTATTCAGTCTAAGTAGCCAGGCCTCGGCTTCCTCTCCCTTCTTTATCTCACCGTCAAAGGAGGGAGGTTTGGCCTTTCTGAATTCCTCAAATTTATGACCCTTGGAAGTCTTTTGTTTCTTCTGTTTTCTTCAAGAATAGGAACTGGTCCTGTTGCTGGAAGAGCCTTTTGAATCACCATCTTCCTTCTCCGAGGAATCGTCTGGCACTGGTCCTTTACCTCTGGGGTGGGCCTTTCTTGAGGTGCTCCTCTCAGTATGGTCACTGATATGACCATGTTTCTATATCTCGGATTCATGTTGCATTTGTCACTATAGGTTGGATAAGCTCTGCAGTAAAACTGCATTAATTTCAATTTGCTTTTCTTGTTCTTTCATCATCCTTTCATTGTCAGCCTTGCAGCTTTCCAATTCCACCATGAGACTCCTCATAGTCTCAGCTAGATTTGGAGGGGTTCCCATTGTTCTTCTTTCGTCAGCCTCTTCATCTCTATTGCGGGAGCCTTCTCCCATCTCTTGGGGAGTCACCATCCTCTGCGTCTATAAATTCCTGCGGTTGATCGTCCGCTTGGGTGAAAATACAAACGTTGGTTATTAGTCAAGAGTTAAATACATTTTATAACCTGCGCATAAATTTATAACTCTTTCACATGCATACACAGTCGGGTTCTCGTTTCCAAGTTTTAATCCTGGACAAGAGTCAAGTTAGGGGGTTACTCCTCGTAGGAGTGATTTGAACGAAGCTTATGCCCAACTCGTTCATGAGCCCAATCAGGCCGAGTGTTGTAACCATGCTCTGATACCACTTTGTCACATACCCACTACCTCAATAGAATTTTTCGTTGATTTCTGTAGAATCAGAACCCCCAAATTACTTATTGGAGGCCTAGTGCAAGCTATCTCTTTCTCTCTCTCCGTTCCCATGTGGTCGCGAGTCATGGTCATAGTTCAAATAATTGCGGTGCCTCTTTGTATTTTGCGCCTCGGCGCTACAGTGATGTCGAATCGTTCGACTTTGCAACAACCGAACTTCGACAGGGCTAGCGAGCGGCCAATAGGGACAAATCCCTACAGGTTTAGCAAATGGCCAATAGGGACAAATCCCAACAGGGCTGGAGAACAGCCAATGAGAACAGGCCCCATCACACGGTTAAGTGGAGTATAGGTGGCAGAGGGGAAATACGACACGGTAGTCAACAGGACAGGAGGGGGCCCTATTTCACACGCCACACTATTCTGGACCGTTGATCGAGGTGAATTAATCTCAACCGTTCGAGAGTTGCACGTTTGATTCCA